>PVIW01000247.1:460916-651849 GCA_004026585.1 Noctilio leporinus
CATCAGTGGATGATTGGATCAAAAAACTTTGGTACATTTACACAATGGAATTCTATATAGCAGAAAGAAAGAAGGAACTTGTACCCTTTGCAACAACATGGATGGAACTGGAGAGTATTATGCTTAGTGAAATAAGCCAGTCAGTGAAGGACAAATACCATATGATCTCACCCATTACAGGACAATAATGAACAAAATTGACAAGCAAAACAGAACCAAATATATGAATACAATGAATAGGCCTTCAGTGGTCAGGGGGAAAGGGGTTGGGGGAGGGGGGAGGCAGAGGCAAGAAAGGGGAGCAGCTTAGACAAGAACCTAGTATAAAGGAACCATGGACATGGACAACAGGTGAGATTGACTTTGCGGGGAATGGGTGGGTGGGGAGGGGGACAGAGGGGAGCAAAAAGGGGCTGGATGTAATATAACAACAATAAAATTAAAAATATATATTACTGCTGAAAAGTACAGGCATGTAGTGTCTATCATTTATAATCTCAACTAAGTAAAAACAAAAAAGAAAACCAAAGGACTCAATGAGATTTTAGAAATTCTCGTTGTTTTCTTCACAAAGGTTACTTTTTAAACCTAACAACCACCATAAAACTAACAGCCTACTATTTGCAAGACACATTTAATATACTTTCAGATAATCTTCATGATAGGTATAATGAGGTAAGGTTCTTTGGGAAAACTGATATTCTTTTTTTTATTATTTTTTTAAGATTTTATTCATTACTTTTAGAGAGAGGGGAGGAGAAGGAGGAAGAAAGGGAGAGAAACATGGTTGCCTTTCACTTGCCTCCAGCTGAGGTCCTGGCTGGAGACCTGGCTTGCAACCCGGTTATATGCTGGGAATTGAACCAGGGACATTTGTGTTCATAAGCCGGTACTCAATCCACTGAGACACAACAGCCAGGGCCAGGAAAACTAATATTCTTAAATGCCTTAGGGCTTGGGGGAGAATATTGGCTGGGGATGCATCTTCTTTTGAGTGAGACTAAAACCTCCCTGCCAGTCAGTTTGTGTATAAGGAATAGCTCAGAACAACATATTTGCAGTTTCTCTTAATTAAGTGCATTTGGTCCAGAGATGACTTGTTGACTCCATTTTTTCTTGAATACTAATGTAAGGGGATTACATAAAAGTATAATAGCACAACAAGGTACTAATCTTCTCCAATTCCATAAGCCTGCATCCTGCTTTCATGGGCCTGGGAGCTCAAGACTAGCTATGCATGTATAGACGACATCTACTGCTTGATTGTCACCTCAGTCCATTTAAGATTTTGTGGTTGGTGCTGTTATCTGGCTAAATAAAATGAGATCTTAGAGTTAATGTTCTCTTCCCATCAGTCTGAAACCCATGTCAAAGCACATTATCAACATGATTTTGCAGGATAGCAATTTCAATGTGTTGAAATAATTGATGACACCACTACTCGGTACATAGAGCCATGATCTACATCCAGGTCTTTCCTATGGATGCCTCTTTATTTGGACTACTAAAGGCTGTACATGTATCAACATGTGCTACCAAGAAGGCTGGATGGTGGATTAGATTCGGGTCAGCAAGTGTGCTGGTTTGCTTGAGATTACAGGGTTTCTGTATCCCTAGTTATGAGTGGCAAGCTTAAAAACAATGAAAGAAGTCTAAAATGCATTTCTAGCAACTGAATTATCTATAAAAGCACAATTCTCAGCAGTTTTACTGAGAACAATAGAACCTTCCAAAGTACTAAGCCAAGGCCTTCAAATCCATAACCTAGAAGTTTAAAAGTAAAAATGAAATAATTTCAGAATATATAGTATTACTTTATTTTAGCACACATGCAATCAACCCACTGAAAAAAGTATAAAACACATAGTTTGCATTTTTGTATTCTTATGAAAACTTTTAAATTATCCTATTATAATTAGTCTAGCAGTGTATTAAGAATAATATAGAAAACACAAACTATCTGATGTATTTAAAAACATTTATGTTGAATTGTGACATAAGATTTCAATAATTTATTTCCCTTTCAATAAATATATTATTGCCTTTCATTTGAGTAATAACTTTTATTTTTTTCTGTATTACCTATTTAATCTGGGTTGTGATTTCTTCTGGAAGAATTAATAGTTTGTGAGGGATATTTTATATAAGAATTTACAGTCCTAGAATAACCTTGGGTATAATGAATCTGAAAAATTCATTGCAAGGACAAGAAAATGTACAGGTGTAGGGAGATCCCGGCAACATCCAAACTTCCTGTTACTATGGTAATGAGATTCTGAAAAATCTGGGTCACTTTGTTGCTTTGGAAACAATCTCAAGAAGACCAAAGTTGAAACCCCATAATGACCATTGCTTCTGTCCCCAGATCACCTTATACTTGTCCTGTATCTTTCCCATTTCTAAAGCCACATTAATGAGAATAAAACATACATAAGCTTGCTTTCCTTAGGAAATGACAGAGCACTCAGATGAAGGATCTGTTGAATGTCAACAAATCTGTAAGCTTCTTTAATTTTCCTTATATACCATTTTCAATTTGACAAAATAAATATTATGTTAAACATTTCTGTCAATAATACTCTAGATAAAGATATACCAGAATACATATTAATTTCTATAGATTTTTCTGGGAAATATTAATATTTAATTTAACCAGTGATAAACATAATTAATGAAATGACCATGAATTTATTTCAAAATTAGTTATCAATGGTTGAGAATATATACCACATCCTAGCAAAAGATTCTTGTCATTATATCATAATGATTACTGATGATACCAATTTTATCCTTTCTTTCTATTATCTAGGTTAACAATCCAATACAATTATAATTGCTATTTATAATAAATACAATAAATAGTATTTATTATGTGCTACTATTTTTAAAAGTCCTTCATTTAATAGCCTATAAATTTATAGTCTACAAAACCAAATAATGTGGATAGGTATTATTCCTATTTTTAGGGAGGGGAAAAAAATAGAAAAGCTAGGTGAAATCTCCAGATTTGGAGATCCAAAATTTAAATCTTAGATTTCTCCCTTCCCATATTTATGTAAAAGTTATAAGAAACATCTCACTCTCTAAAGATGGCATATCAACAATATTCCAATAACATTTATTGTATCCTGTTGGTTCCTGCAGTAGTAGATACTGCTGCTTAATAAAAATCTGAATTATCTATGACAAAAAATTTATTGTCATTCATATAGGTAATATCATAATGTTTAAATTTTTTTCTGTTTTTATTCCCTCTTTCTTTTGTTTCACATTCTAACTTTTCTATCATAAAAAATACAATCAGAAAAAATGCATAGCTTTATTGATACATCTTTTGTGTCTGTACACTAATATTTTGACCACACTTTTAAAAATATATGATGATACTATTGTGAAAGTGATGTCTGTCCCTCACTGAAGATTTATCTTCTTTTCTTCCTTCACAATTGTTTCCTTTCTATTTCCTAAAAGCTAAGAATATAGAACCACAAATACCCTGAATAGAGTTTCATACTGAATAATAGTCTCTTTCCTTTAAATGGCTGGCTCCTTTTCTTGCTTTGATTTAACGTATAGTATAAACATTTCTAAAATTTCAAAAGGAACCCTAAACTCAAAGTCATCTGAAAATGTGATGGACTGAAATTTGTCCTCCCCAATTCATATGTTGAAGCCGTACTGCCATTAAGACTATACTTAGAATTAGGGCCTTTTTAGGGAGGTAAGGGAAATGAGATCTTAAGAGCAGAACTTAAATCTGATATGGCTGGTGTCCTTATGAGAGGCAGAAAAGACATGAGAGCTTGCTCAATCTTTCCCTCCATGAAACACAGAGGAAACACCACATTGAAAGGCAGCTGTCTACAAGCCAGAAAATAGAGCTTGCACTATAAATCGACTCTGACAGCACCTTAATCTTGGATTTCCAACCTCCAGACGATGAAAAAAATAAAATTTATTGCTCAAGACATTCAGTTTGTGGTATTCTGTTATGGCAGCCCAAGAAAACATATAGGAAGTCATTGTATTTGCACTATACATCTGTCAAAAACTTAGTCATTCTTCAAGTAGTGATTGTTGATGAATAAAATATCTAAATTACAATAAATGATCCTACTGATTGCCCAGATGTTGAAAACAGCTTAAATATGCATATGACTAAGAAAATGCATGATGTTATTAATCAGGTGCCAATTTCTACTGCAATTCCTTTGCACTATACAACCAAAACAGGAACGGAATCATAGGTGTGGAGATCATTGGGAGGGTTATCAGCCAGAAAGGGGGAGAAAGGGGGAAACGGTGCAAGGATTAAAATAACTGGTAGAAACAAAATACGGGGATGTTAAGAACAGTATAGGAAATAGAGAAGAAAAAGAACTTATATGCGTGACCCATGAACATGAACTAAAGTGGGGAATTGCTGGAAGGAAAGGGTACTGGGTGGAGGAGGCAAAGGGGGAAATTGAGGCAATTGTAATAGCATAATTTAATAAAATATACTTTAAAAAACTGGCTCTCTCTGACAATGGGCATTACCATTATACAAGAGGAAATGTCAATGTGCACATGCTTCCTATTTTCCACAGGTAAAATATTCCCTTAAAATTCCAAAACTGAAATATTATTTTATTTCTCCTAACATTTACATAAGTTAATTAAATTCCTCTAAACCATGAATAGATCTCAGCATACAAAACTGAGACTCACAGCAATTACTAGGCATTTCTTACAACTTCCCTATGGGTTATCAAAAATAATAAGCACAGACAATAGCTTTCTAACAGAGGGAACAGAAATATTTCATTAAACCTCTATTATTTTTCATGGTAATTTACTGAGACGGATTGGGAGAAAAAAAAAAAAAGGAGAGAAAGAGGAGAGAAAGAAAAGAAAAGAAGGAAGGAGTATAAATTTTCCCTATTTCTATTGCCAGGAATACTTTTGCTGACTTGGTTCCAAGATGTAATACCCATTTAATTTTTGTAAATCCCCACATCAATTTTCATAACTGTTAAATTTGTGCATACAGGCTCAAATGACCTATATAATTAAGTAAAAGCCCCACCTATCTTATTTCTTTATAGAATTCATCATATCCTCTCAAGCAAATACAAAAATATGTTTCATACTAATTAAGTAATCTACTTAATTCTTATTTGCCTTTGAAATCAGGAGGCATCAATATATAAGTGCTCTAAATACGTTTAAATAAATTAACTTATTTTATCATAATTCCTGCCTTCTCATGTTAGCAATATATATAATTTGAGAAACTTAAGATAGCTTATATTCAACATTACCATGATAGTTATAATTTTTAAATATACCTATATTTGTCAACATACTAAATGTATAAATGTTCACATGTTTATTTTAATAAAGTATGAAAATACTGCTACATTAAGAATTTGCCAATCAAGAGCTAATATTCTTTTTCTTCCAAATGTGAGTAGGAAAACAGCCAAGCCAACATTTAGACACTGTGACATTATGTCAATCAGGGAGTGTGCATGTCAAGAAATAAATTACCATAATACTTATGTTTATGATAAGTACTTTATGAAAAAATCTGGGAATTTTTATAATATGGACTGAGACTGCTAGATTAGGTATAAAAATAATGGCATTTCTCTAACAGGAGATTTATCATAGCATGCTAAATCATCAACAGAAGCCAAGAAATGATTAGATACTCTGTGGCGGATATAAAGTTACAACCTGTACTCTAATGCCAATTCATAGTAAGAAAGTTAAGAAAACACATTATTGGCAAATCTATATATGGCAGTGACTTTAAAACAACACTCAGATACTGTTCTAACAGTTTTAAAAAGTTGACTTTTAATAATGAAAGTTTCATTCACAAAATGGCATGCATTCCCAGAAAACAGGCTGGTAACAAAGATGTTTGCTTTCTAAAGCATTTATTTTATACTGCTTCAAACTGTACACGTTACTAGGCCATTCCTCAGAAAGTTGGTTTTGGCAAGGATGGGATAGGTCAGGAAATTGTACTCCATATTGTGACTGTCTGGCGGCAAAACTTTTAGAAAGCCTTATCCATAGCAGACATTGTTTCTGTATTTATATGCCATGTCATTTGGGCATTGTGCATATTGCAATTAAAAAGTTTATTTGACTATAGAAATGTTAAAATGAAATTTTTTCTCTACTAAAAAATACATTTTGTTTATTTGATCTCCATTAGAAAAATTATTTCAAAAGCTGCACTTTCATAAACATCTGAACAGATTGATCAAACAATATTTGTAATAGAATATTCTCCCCATCAATAAGTTACACATTTTCCTTGACATTCTGCATATCAAGAGTTAAAGCTGTAGCTCTTTTATTTATGTCATTTAGAGATTCATAAGACTATAAACTGTAAAGAGGACCTGATTTCACATTGATTACAGCCATGGTGACTCATGATCTTCTTCCAATGTTTGCAAAAGCAATGAACTAGGCTGTATGCACTTACTTGTCAGCTTATAGACTTGTTTACATGAAAAAGCTGAAAGCCTAATTTATTATTCCTGGTGTACATTGAGAGCTACCTCAATGTTTTCACCTATTTGAAATGCACAAACTATTCCAACTTTAAGCACAGCCAGATGGGGAAAGTGCTGAAGCAAACCTGGTTTGAATATGTAAAACACCAGACAAATGACATGCCTGATTTATAGTTATTGGAGAATCAGGCAAGTTACTAGCTTATCTTTTTAAATCCAATCATTTACCATCATTCTAATGTTCTTATGCCATAAACACCAATCTAAATCTTTGAGAGATAATTGATAAAAGAATAATAGTTTATTTTGTTTGCTGGATCCAGATACACATTTGTTAACGTGAAATGTAAAGAATGGGGCAGAAAAAAATTAAAAAAAAAAAAAGAATGGGGCAGAGAGCTGATAGTGCCCCTGTACTCTCCATTAAGACAGGTAATCACATCTCTGGGTTTTGACCTCGTAGTTGTTAAAAACTATTCCAAAAATAAAGTAACTCAATTGCTTTAAGAAACATCAGGCATTGCAAAAACTACTGCCTCCTGTGGTAATCTTCTTTCAGCTTGAAGAAGTCTTTACTCCTAATAAAACACTCTGGCTGAGACTTAAGTTCATTTTTTTTTCTGGCTCTACAGAAAGCTGAATAGCTAGTCGGAATCCTATTTAAGATCACACTTCAAACATTGAAATCAATCTTACCACCCATTTTTAGCTGGGGAATATTGAGAACTAATAAAACCATACATTTCTGCAGCATACAAATATTAAATATAATTTATTGCACCTGTTAATCTTTAAGTAACTTGTTTATACTCAGTTCATTCTCAAAACAGACCAGTGATACAAAATTATTTATGATACAAAATGTTATAATTTACAAAATAGTTCATGCCAAAAAAGTAATATAATCACACCCAAGTTCTTATATGTTAATCACTGATTTTTATTTCTCAATATCCTATATTCTTTTTCAAGTGAAGTGAGATGATTAACTTTCATGTCTTAGACATTATATGTGTATTTTTTATGACACATAATTACTATCAAGTATTTCTTGTTCTTCTTGATAAAGTTTAATTTCATCTCTCAATTTCTTCTTTTGCTTTCTTCTAATAATTTATATCTGGTGCTTAATAGAGCATTTCTCTAGTTGAGGGCAGTTTGCATCTTAGTCAACATCTCTATGATTAATATTGCTGACCCAAAATAGAAGTCCAGTAACTTTCTGATGAACAAATAAATAAATAATCTTTTAAAATCTTAACAACTTATTGGAACATATGTTTATAAATTCACGTATGAGTATATGTTTTTTTCATCTTTCAAAAAAAAGTTTAGGTTTAATCTTTCTGAGCTGAATAGAGTTGCTGATTAGCCTCATGTTTGGAAGAACTAATAAAGCATGTTCCACATGCTTTATAAATATCAGCTTATTAATTATTTCCTACCACTTTATGTGTTTATGAGGAAACTGAGGTAAAGGAGAGTGAAGTGACTTGCTCAACAAGATCCAAGAGCTAATAAGTGACAGAACCAGGGCGAAAACATAGGCACATTAAGATTCGTACCTCCTAAGGTTTTTGTTAATGAACAAAGTAATTTTAACTCTTTACCTTAATATAAGTATTTTTTAATTTTTACCTTAATTGCAATGAAAGTTTCTCAAAACCAGTTGAATTCTAATTTATTAAGGTTTATACACAATCATACAAAAGAAAACTCATCCACATGACCCCTCTTTGCTCTCATATTTGGCAATTTTTTCTTATTTGCAGCTACTCCAAGACCTATATGACTTAATAGAGGCTAACTTAACTTTCAGTCTTGCTAATGTCTTTCCATTTTCTACAAAAATACCTTCTTTTGCTTTTCACTTTTTTGTTTTTTGCAGGTTAAGAATAAAAATAAATTGTGCAACTTCCCACCTTGTAGAAAATAGAACCAAGTTCAGCTCTACTTCTTGCTACTCTCTCCATTTTTTATTGTTATTCTATTAAAGTTTTCTCAATTTCTTCCCTTTAACCCCCACTGCCTACAATCATTCTCACACTGTTATTTTTGTCCGTGGGTCATTCATACATGTTCTTGGTTCAGTCTCTTCCTCTTCTTTCTACCATTATCACTTGTTAGGGGCCACTTTGTGTGGTATCAGAGACTGTAGACCCACGCAAAAAAGGCCTGGGAACGCAGGCCTGTAGGACTTGACCAGAAAACCAGGAATGCAGCAGGAAGCCACAATCCGGTACTGGCACCAAAGGGACCCTGGGAGATCAGGCCTTGAGGAATGCATTTTGTCCTTTGAAACTTGCTCTGCTTTGACTAGTCTTAGTTCATGTGTGCTAGATGTTTAGGTTTAAAGCACAGGACGAGCTTATGTACCCTATTTTTGTAGCCACTTGGCATCATCTTACCTCACAGACCCTGACCTGAAGCAGATCTCTAAGTTTCTTCAATTATTATCTGTCAATAGCATCCATTCTCTGTAATCAGCACTGCTTGACATTGATGGATGAGCTATACATGTATGTTATATATCCCTATGCACACTAAACTCAATAAAATCCCCTGGAGGAAGGGGCTTGGGGCACTTCTCCCTAGAAAGATTTCCCAGCCCCTTTATTTCCCAAGTGTTGACAAACTTATTTCATCCTCTATTAGGAGGCCTTCAAGGGACGGGGTCTCCCTCTCCCTCCCTTCAAGTCACTTTCGGTCTGATGCATGTTTCCTTGCAGGTGGTTCTATTATGTTCTTTTTCCTATTTTGTTCATTAGATTCCTGTTATAGGTGAGATCATATGGTATCTGTCTCTCACCAACTTGTTTATTTCATTTAGCATAATATCCTCCAGTTCCAGCCATGCTGTCCCAAAAGGTAGGAGTTCCTTCTTTCTTTCTACTGCATAGTATTCCATTGTAGAAATGTACCACAGTTTTTTGATCTGCTCATTTACAGATGGGCACTTAGGCTATTTCCAGCACTTAACTATTGTAAATAATACTGCTATGAATGTAGGGGTGTATAAATTCTTTGAATCACTACCTTGGGATTCTTAGGGTATATTCCCATAAGGAAAATCACTGAGTCAAAAGGCAGTTTCATTTTTAGTTTTTAAGGAAATTCCATACTGTTTTCCACAGTGGCTGCACCAGTCTGCATTCCCACCAACAGTGCACTAGGTTCCCCTTTTTCCACATCCTCATCAGCATTTGTTATTTGTTGATTTATTAATGACATTCTGACAGGTGTGAGGTGGTATCTCATTGTGATTTTTTTAAAGTTTTTTTTATTCATGATTTTTAGAGAGAAGGGCAGAGAGGGAGTAAAAAAGGGAGAGAAACATCAATGTATAGTTGCCTTTTACCTACCTCTAGCTACAGACCTAGCTGGAGACCTGGCGTGCTACCTGATTATGTGCCCTGACTGGAAATCGAACCAGCGACCTTTGGGTTTGCAGGCTGGCGCCAATCCACTGAGTCACCAGCCAGGGCCTCATTGTGATTTTTATCTGCATCTCTTTGATGGTTAGTGATGTTGAGCATTTTTTCATACATCTAAGGACCATCTGTACATCCTCCTTGGAGAAGTGCCTATTCAGATCCTTTAACCACTTTTTCATTGGATTATTTATCTTCTTGGTGTTGAGTCATATGAGTTTTTTGATACATTTTGGAGACCAAACTCTTGCCCAATGTATCATTGGAAAATATGTTTTCTCATACAGTCAGTGCCCTTTTCATTTTGATGGTGGTTTCTTTACCTGTGAAAAATCCTCCTAGTTTGATGTAATCCCATTTGTTAACTTTTTTCACAATTTGCCATTTTAATTATAGCATATCTTGGAGTGGGCCTCTTTGGGTTTATCTTGATTGGGACCCTATGTGCTTCTTGAACTTGCATGCCTTTCTCTTTCACCAAATTACAGAAGTGTTCTGTTATCATTTTTTCAAACAGGTTTTCTATCCCTTTTCTTCTCTTTCTGATATTTCTATGATGCAAATGTTGTTACATTTCATGTTGTCCTGAAGCTCAATTAAACTAACCTCATTCTTTTTGAGTCTTTTTTTGTTTTGTTTCTGTGACTGGGTATTTTTTCCACTTTGTCTTACAGTTTACTGATTCAGTCCTCTGCTTCATCTAGCCTGCTTTTAATCCTTCTAGTGTATTTTTCATTTCACATATTATAGTTTTCATTTTTTCCTGTTTTTTGTTCATAGTTACTAGTCCTTTTTTGTGCTGCTATAGTTCCTGCTAAGTTCCTTGTGGCCCCCATAAAGTTCCTTGTAGTTCTCACTTAGTGCCTTGAGCATCCTTATTACTATTATTTTGAATTCTCTGTCTGATAGATTGTTTGCCTCAATTTCATTTAGATTTTTTTGGGGGATTCCTCTGTTCCTTTCTATTGGGGATACAATCTCTGTCACCCAATTTTAGGTGACTCTTTTTGTTTATTTACTGTGCTTTGTCTGCTTGTCTTCATTGGTGGCCTTTGTAAGAGTTTTGTGAGACTCAGTTGTGCAGACTGGGTGCTCAATGGGTTGCCCTTTATTCATTTTATGTGGGCTCTCTCATTGTACTTGGGCTTTGATTGTTGATGGCTCATTTGTTGGTAGGTTCTCCCCTCCAGTTGTTGACTAGGAGTCCCAACTCTCTCCACAACTTGTATGCTGTTGTACAGGTGTTGGTTAACAAAGTAGTATTCCTAAAAAAACAAACCCTCAAGCAAAAATGCCTCCCTACCACATCAGCAGTCTTAATAACAATGGAGCAAAGATTAATCAAGGTGGACAGAGATTAGGAATATTATAAAACAGGAAAAACGGAGTATGAAATGCTTAAAGGAGATAACAATGATATTGAATGGGAGGAGGGGGAAAATAGTAAGAGTAAGGAATAGAAACAAGGTGAAGAAAAGAGGAGAATGAAATTAAATTTAAAATGTAAGTAAAATGGAAAGGTGATGGCATAATGAAATAAGAAAAGGGAAGAGTATACTATAAGGTTTGAAATAAAATTAAAAAGGTACTGAATCAAAGGGAACAAAACTGTAGAATAACACAGTAGGGTTAAAAACAACAACAGCTGAGCAAAGATTAATAAAGGTAGAAAGAGGATGAGAATATTACACAAAATATGAAATGTCTATAGTAAAGAAAAATGATTTTGAGAGGATGGGGGAAGAAAAATAATAGGAGTAAGGAATAGAATCTAGGCAAAGAATGGGGAAAAATTCCTAACTCAAATAAGCAAAGGCAGGAGGAATGCAAAATTGAGAAAGAAAGAGGGAGTATAACCTATGAGAAGTGAAGTACATAACATAGTGAATAGTAATACTGTTAAGGAAGAACAGCAAAGCAATAAATATCCATGCTAAACAAGCCACAATTTATAAAGATTCAAAGAAAACAAGATTATGAGTGGGGGAAAAAGAATGTTAGCTGACTAAAGGAAGAATGCTTTTAAGAGAATAAATGGAGGAGAAATAGTAATAAGAGTAAGGAATAGGAATAAGACATAGCATGGGGGAAAATAAAATTTACATAGAAAATAAGGGTACGAAGATGGCAAAATGGAGTACAATTAGGGAAGGGTGTGATTTTTGAAATAAAAGTAAAATAAAAACATAAAAATATAGATAAAAAGAAAAAATAAAAGAAAATAATTGGAATATAATTGAAGCAAAGGAAGGAATATTAAAAGGCTATGTGAAGGGAGAAAACAACTCAAATTCTGAAGAAGAGTAAAGTGAAATTCATCTCCGCCATTTGTTCACTTCTGACTTCTCTTTCTGAGATCTGCCTGTGCTTTATTTTATCAGCTCAAGGACCCACGATGGGTCGGTCATTCAACTTCTGGCAATACTGCCTGTATCACCTTCATCTGCCTGTAGAGGGAGCTTCTGTTGCAATCGGGGAGGGTCTTCCCTGGGAGGCACTGTTGAGTCTTTAGGGAAATGAGGCTTGTGTTCCCCCTGCCTCCGCACCACACTGGTCTTGGTCCATCCCGGTTTATTTCCTGCTTGGTGCTGATGGCAGCGGTGTGTGTGAGCTGAGGTTGGGAGGGGCCCTGATTCCCCCTTGGCACATGCCGCTTTGCTTTCTAATCTCCTGCTTTGCTGGCTTCAGTGGAACAGAGCCCTAGAAACCAGTGCTTTTTGTCTCCCTGAAACAAGTTCAAAATGGGCCTTTTAGGCACTCCTCTCTCCGTCTTTCTCTTTCGGAAATGTACCCTGCAGACTTGAGTGTGGCCTGCCAGTTGTGCAGATCTTCCCTGCTCCTGCAGGAGGTGGTGGCTGGGTGACTTTCCCTTCCTGGAAGTTTCAGCTTCACTAAGGTGGATGGAAGACGCTGCCTATCTTTAATTAATCTCAGGTGTGCACAGCTACCTCCTTCCAGTTCCCAGTCCCTTTCCCTCAGCCGACAGTCCTGCCCTCTCCTCTCTGTGCACCTGGCTGCACCCTGCCAGCTGCACTGGCTGGGCCCAGAAATCCCCTTGATTGGCACCTTTCTGATCAATCTGCCCAGCTGCCCTGAGTGGGAGCAAACCACACTCCCTGTTTTTTCCCCTCTGCTGGCAGAGCAGCTCTGCGGGGGTCCCTGCCCAGCCAGCCTCAGCTCTCTTTTTAAAAGTAAGTCTCTCTACAATGAGGGGAAAATGGGACAACTATAATGCAACAACAACAAATTAATTAAAAAAATAAGTCCCTCTGGGCACTCCCTCAGCAGCACCAAGTCAACATCTGGCTTCACACACGCCACCTCTCCTAACTAAAAGTCAAGAATCTCTCACAGTCACAGTTGACCCAGGCCAGGCTTCTCCATCTGACCCAGGAGCAGACAGAACCCCTCTCTGAAACTCTCCTGGATGCCGTTTGCCATTGCATGTGTGTATGTATGTGTGTACGGCCTGGATCTCCCCCACTTTGAGTATCCAAGTTGCTCCCTGCCGAGCATCTGGGTTCCCTGCCCTGGGAGTGGAGAGTCTCAAAGCTGTGGTCTCTGATCTCCGGCTGTGAAGTATCTTCTGTGCTCCTTGGCTTCCACATTTCAGATCAGCTAAGGTTCCATTGAAAGTTCGGTTAGTTTACTGGAAGATCAGCCAAGTGTCTGAGTTGGGGGCAAGAGTAAATGGACTTAGTTTCTACCTACTTGCCTGCCATCTTCATCTTTCTCCAAAAATACTTTCTTAAAAAAACACCTACTTAAAATAACCAATGAGCTTTCTTGACTTGAAAGAGTAAGAGTTGCTTGGACATTTGTGAACGCAATGATCAGGGACTATAAATTTGTATGCTACCTAAACAAACATATTGAATTTCATAGATTTCATTTACCAAAAGTTTTTCAGATATCACGGAATTCTCCTGGAAAGAAAAGGAAATGTTGTTTCTATATATTATAGAAATCATTTGCTCTATAAGAAAGTTAAAGAGCCATTAAACATTAGTTGTGGATAATAACCAAAAAATTTTCAGTTTTTTTTCAGTCCCTTACCTGTTTTATTGGAAAGTCGAAATGAAACCATCTTATCAGGAATATTACATACATTCCTCACTGAAGCAATGCAGCTATAATTAGCATAATCCTGAGGTCGAAGATTCTTTAGTTTTAAGATCTTTGTTTCACCCTGAAAATGTAAAAAGGCCATTAGAAAAAGTCAATAGTAACCTGAATAGATGAATGAATGAATGAATGAATCATGGCATTACATTATATTAAATCATGTTACTAGCAGAATATGGTAGATTGTCTTTTTTTAATGCCCTAAATTTTAAAGAAATCATTGCATTTAAAAATAATATTATCACGTCCCTAGAGATGAAAACTAACAGACTACAATGAAAATTCATAACATTTTCTTTGCAAACTAGCTTCCTGGGGGTGAATCTATTTTTGGTAGTAGTTATGCAAATAATTATGCAAAGATCAGAACAGTGTACTTAATAATGAAATTTATTCAACAAACACTGCAATCTAAGCAGACTTTAACATGAAATATGAAAAAAGAAAAGGATTCTGAAGAAGAGCCAATAAATGAAACAGCACTGGTAGAACAAAGTTAATGAAGTCAATCTAATGATAGATAATTAAATTTGTATACATATAATTTGTGACTATGGAGCAATGACAGATGATAGACTAAAACTGCATAAAGAAGTATTTATGATTGTAACTATATTATTATTGTTATTTTACATTTAAGAGTTCAAGGTCTAGATGTCCCAGGTAAATCTGCAAAACTGCAGATAGATTCAAGGCAAATATCATACAAATTCTTGATTAGTCAGCAAACCATAAAAAAACACTAAAATTATTCAAATGGTAAAAAGAGAAAACAAAGAACAACAATAAAAAGGAAAAAAAATCCTCTTGCCCAGTTCAAATTAGGTTTCCTGGAATTCTTTACCTTCCAAATTCTATATATTTTCTCAAAATAGATCCTCTCATAAGTAACTTAACTGTGAAGATGTTATAGCAATTTTCAAAATATGATTGATTTTCTTCCCAGATAAAATCTATATAAGCCCTGGCTGGTGGCACAGTGAATAAGGCACCAGCCTGCGAACCCAGGGGTCGCTGGTTTGACTCCCCAACCTGGGCTCATAACCAGGTTGAGAGTCAGGTCTCCAACCAGATCCGTAGCTGGAGGCAGGTGAAAGGCAACCATACATTGATGTTTCTCTCCCTCTCTGCTTCTCTCCCTTCCCCTCTCTCTGAAAACAATAAAATCTTTTTTAAAAAATCTGTATAAAACCATGTGTTTTATTTTATTTCAGTAACATCGCTCAAATCCTAAAAATTGCAATACTTCCATACATTCTTCAAAAGGATCAGAATACTTAGTGGAATAAAACAAAAACAAAGCTTGTTCACACATAGACAGACACACAGAGATTTCTAAATGTGTCAAATTAACCTCTCCCTCAGTGTGCATGGGCATTTTGGCCATAATTCCTTTCACTCACTGTCAAAATTCATTTTTAACTCAGTTGCATCTTTAGCATTTTCCTCTGTGGTATAAGCAACAATCTGTCTTTCTCTACAAACAAATGTAAATACACCCCATACAAATATACATAAAGTCTGTGCGTGTGTGTTTCTGGAACTTATATTTAAAACAAGTTCTCAGTGTATTACAGACTTATAATTTACATTAACTAGATACAATACCTAGAAAAGTATGCTTAGTTAGAAAGCCTAATTGAAAGAAAATGTTAAACTAGAACCATGTGACTCAGATATTTGAATGAGGTGATGAGACCTACTCTTCCTACCTCTGTGACTGTTATTGCTCATAATTCTTTGCTTTTCCTTCTCCTCTCAACACTTAACTCTTATTATTTCCTGGAATTCTATATTCCATAGTTAATCTGACAATAAAATTCCCCTAGGTGATCTTAGCATTGCAGATGAATTTCTACTACAAGCCTTATCCCCCAACCACTATGCCAAATCTGTATCCTTCTTCCAGGATTTGCATACTCAAAATTTTTACTTCAATACGTCCATTCTGATGTTTCACAAACACCGAAAACTCAACAGATTCTAAATTGAACTGCAAGACTACTCTTCTAAATCTCCTTTCTTTCTTTGATAACAAGAATCTTAGACTTTCAATTACTACTTCTATTCGTATATTCAGTATCTCACTCGCAGATTCTTTTATTGACCTTGAAGCGTGTTTAATCAGAATGTTCTTTTTATTTATTTTTAAATGTAATCTTAGCTCAAAACCCTACATTCAGCTGAAAAAATCCTGCTGAGTATAGTTTGAGAAGGCAAGCAAACATAAAGACCTAATCTGTCATCAAGAAGACAATACACAAATCTGACAATGACATTTCTCTGCTTAAATAACATGGCTTACTACTGTTCTTAAAAAATAAATACAGCTACTAACATGGCTGTCAACTTCATATGATCTACAGCCTTCTTTCCTCTCCAGTCTCATCTCATTCTTTTTCTTAATTTTAATTTTTAAATTATTTTTATTATTTATACTATTATAGCTGTTTTCACTTTGTCTCCCTTTCCCCACTTCCACCCTGCCTCACCGGCTCCCCTTCCTAAATCAATTCCTATATTGTTTATTCATGTCCATGAGTTGTGCATAAATATTCTTTGGTTAATCCCTTTGCCATCTTCAATCTAGTGCTCTCCCGCTCCTTGTTTCTGTCAGCTATCAGTCTGTTTCATGTATCTAAGCTGCTGTTACTATTTTGTTTGTTAGTTTATTGTGTTCATTAGATTTCACATATAGGTGAGATCATATGGTATTAGTCCTGCACTGACTGGCTTAATTCACTTAGCATAATATTCTCCAGGTCCATTCATGTTCCTGAAAAATGTGTTTCTTCCTTTTTACTGTTGAGTAGTATTCCATTGTATAAATGTACCACAGCATTTTCATCCACTCATCTACTAGGCTATTGGAAATAATGCTGCTATAAATTAACTTTCTTTTAGTGCCTTGTACGCATCTAGCTTCCTTCTGCCACAGACACTTTGCATAGGTCTAGCTCCTCATGGCTCTATGCTTAATCAATTTCCTCTCATTGTTCCCAGTCTTCTTTCTTACTTCCACAGATAAGTGCTTCCTCACTTTCTGAAGGAGGAGGAATCACTTTTTGTGAGATCTGCTGATATCTCTTTACAACATATTCTCATTTTCCCATTTATGTTAGTAGTGGGTTTATTTTTCTGACAACTTCTTCCCTTGCTTATTAGTATGTGAAGGGCAGGGACCGTGTCTGTTTTGTTCTTAGAATTAGGTACCAAGTACCTAGCACAAGATTTCTAGTAGAGACACATTTTAAATGAATACTTTTTCAATTAAAAGTACTAGAACTACCTATCTTTTACCACTCAGAGCTTTGTTTTATATCTATTCCCTAGAACTTACTATTTACTGAGTACCTAATACAAATCTAATAGAGTTTAACATATATAATCAATATTTTTAAAGCAATCATATAATAATCATGATTCTTAAATATATTCAAAGAATAGTCATTTAGATTTATATTTAATGATAATCTCTTTATTTATATAGAGTTAATTATATTCTACCAGTACTTCTTGTTTCTATTTTCATTAACACATTATTTTTTATCCACATTTTCTAGATACTATTTCAACACTCTACTGAAACTGTACCTACTAATGTTTGTTAAAATTCAATAAATTTTTTATGTCACTATACTTCTCTGCTTATTTCTAGCAATTAAATATTTTGCTACTTTTCTAGACCCTTGTGTAAAACTAATTGATTATAAATATAATATTTTCATTAATTATTGGCTGTTTTTTCTTTTATTTTTACCTATTACGAAAATTTTAGTTGAAATCTTCTAGTATACTTCTAGTGGTATCTGACCCATTATCATAGCTTCATTCAGCATCCGTGTACAGATATCTCTCAAATCTCTGAGCTGGTGGTCAGAAATGCTGCTGGAGTTTGTGCTGGCCAAAAGTAAGGATTAAAAATTGTGTAGTAATATTGAGATTTTATAGCTTAGAGAATTCACCTTACCTTTTGTGATGATCCCCATACTTTAAAAACACCAACAAGTTTGACCCGATAAATATAATGGTTTGCACATACCATATCCTAGCTAATTCCCAAGAGGAACAGTATAGCAAATTTCACACATGAGAAACAAAGACAAGGAAAGAATACTTTTACCGTGAAGTCTACATAAACAATTTCTCAGTGGTTCAGCTAGCACAGGATTGGACCGTTATTTTGGGGTGAGCTAAGATGATTTATATCTTGTAATTGGAAAAAATAAACAAGATGTTGAACCTACAATATAGTCATCTAAGTTAATATTTAAGATTAATCTGTATAACCTTCAAAGAGGCAGAGGGGCTGATACACAGTATATTGAAGGAATATAGAAATTAGTCAGAGTTATGGAAGAATTTGAACTTTTCCTACTTAATTAATTTGCTGCATTCAGAAAATGATGAAGACATTGAAGCTGACCTTCTTCCTCTTAATAAATAGCTCCTAAAGTTATGCTAGCAAATGGCATGTGTAAATATATATGTTTACAATGATTATAACTTTTATCACATAACCAATTTTGTTTTGTTGATCAAGTAAATTTAATATTATGTGATGTTGGAAGACTTTTGCATGTGAATTTCCATGATTTGTAAAAAGGAATTTTCCACTGATTTAGTCTAATTGTATAATTAGTCTAATTAGCCTAATTATAACTAATTATGTAATTGATATAAATATGTTCAGTCTTATAATTAGATGGTATAATTATAATACACAATATGATGTCACGAAGATCTTTACAAAAGTTCTAGAAAAATAGCAAGAGTACATGTAAGTTTGTAAAATTTAAGTATACATTTCTCTAACATTCAAAAAATGTTATTTAAACTCTTTAAATTACTTCTTTAAAAATAAAAGAAATAAAGGAAAGATGTTCTATACATTTGTCATCAGCCATTACCAATGGTGACATTTTCCAGTGAAATAATAATGATAACCTCAAGTAGTGTTCCCATTTTACTTAGGAATATAGAATATAGAACTTTTAAAAATATATATTTTCAGATGTCAGTGAATAGACTTTCAATTCAAACCTATAGATAACAATATATGCTAGCCTACATCTTCAGCATTGAGAATTATGAAAAGCATAATTATTCTTAGACTTATTACATTACATGCTTTTGAATTTACATTAGCCTCAGGAACACACATCAATTTGTTTCAAAAACACAATCTACAAAAAATGTTAAAGAAGACTTTGTCATGTAACAGGATGGTGTAATTATATTGTTTTTAGCTTAGTCACTTCAAATTGATATTGTTTTTAGCCTAGTATGAATAGTCACTTAAGATAGTTGTAGCTCACCCTAGAAATTATATTTTATTAAAAACAAGGCATTATTATTGACTAGAAAAACAGACATGTAAAAGAAATTTAATTTTCTAACATTAATAAATAAGCAGACTTATGCTCTGTCAGTTTTCCACAACACAGTCCCAGTATACCTTCCCAGCTTCATAGGCCACCCTTCCTCAAATATACAAATTACTGTTCCAGTCAACCAGAGACATAGCCAGTCTTTGGAGGTATTATTGTTTTATTGTAGGTGATGTTGATTTCTGTCCTGAATGCTCTTTACATACCACTATTTTGTGCCTCTATTTTGACGATATTTTTTACTTTGTAACATAATCACTGTTTACCTTAACTTCTCCCCATAAATATCAACGAAGTTAGAGAAGGAACCTTGCCTATAACCTCTATATCTGGCAGAAAGTTGTCAATATCTTGCACATAGAAGATCTCAGTTATTTTAACTGGATTTTAATTATACTACGAAGACACAAAAGCCATTGAATCTATGGAAGTAAATTAAAATATTATTCCATCCATCAATACCAACAATACTAACATGGAAAATTCTTTCATGATGAATGCCCATGTGACAACTGATGGAAATCAATAGTCCAAATAATCAATAATCAATAACACATGAGAATTAAAATATATCTATATCTAATATATGTATACATTATACACATACATATACACATATATATCCAACTGCACACTAAGCAAAAAGTAAACATTATTCATTTATTCATATCTCATTACAAACAACAAAGCCATTATATACTAAAGCCAAAACATACATCAACCTGAGGAAATATTTCAAGAATACAACACAAAATTAATTCTAAATCCATAACAAATTTCACATGTAGATCAAATAACTGATGCCTTTAACTCAATAACATAATTCTGAAGTTGCTAATAAAGGGATAGGTCTATTTTTTAGTATAGGGAAAAGCAACTAGATAACTATGAATTTGTATCTACATGGAAATTATATTTTATCATTGTAAAAATAAAAACCACAAGCTAAGCCCATTGTGTTGCTTTCTACTGTTGAACAATAATTCTCACTTCTTCCAAATTTCCAAGGTACTTAGAAGATACAAATAAGGATATTGTTTTCTATTCAGCAGTTTTCTGGGTAAAAATGTTGTCTACATCCTATTCATCTATATTATAAAAATGTGTCTGTTAGGCTGGAATCATCCCCGGGGTTTTCAATCTATTATCTAATTATTTTCACTCAAAAAAACATTTTACAGAAACTCTGCTTACTCTCTAATTTTGAAGTCATACAAGACTAGAAATGTTATTGTAAGTATGACTGCATCCCCCTTGAGGAAGCCATGGATTCAGGCAGAGTTTCAAAATAGTAGCCCAGGAGGACCAAATGTTGAACTTGGGTAACAACAGGTGGTTTACTGTTTTCTGAAAGCTGAGCATGCACAGCCAGCCTCAGCACTGCTTATTTTGGTAATACCTGATAGATTCACAAACCTATGTTACCAGATTATAGTCTCAGTATGAATTTGCATTTATGATTCCTGCACACAAATGGGCCTATACCTACTATGGCCCATTGAAATAAGAAAACAAAAAACCCCTTGGATCTCCTGGCCACTATGTACAACTAGCAGTCTTACCCCTGAGAAGTCTTTGTAAGTAACACTCCAGAATTTCTAAAGTAAATGACCAGCTTCCTAAGCATCTCTGATAAATGCACAAAAGATTCAAAGCAGTGTTTCAAAGGGTGATAAAGCTAGATAAAACTTGTTTGGTAGAATCTTACATGTGCTCTCAAATTGTTCATAAAGCCTGTGACAAAGTAAAATCCAAATAAAGGGGATAAAGGATTCTAATACATTGTCAATGTCAATCACCCTCAGTTTAGTAACCTCACTATCAGTTTCCTCAAATTAATCTACGAATTCAACAAACCCTCACTCAACACCTTATGAGACTTTTTGTTGAAACTGACAAGAAAATTGTAACATTTAAATAAAAATAGAAAGAAGGTAAAACATTCAAACAATTTTGAAAAATATGAACAGTTAAATGATTTTGTTTTTCTGATTTCAGGACTTGTTATAGGCTACACTAACTAAGTGTGGTCCTGGCAAAATAACAGACATATAAACTGATGAAACAGAATAAATAGTTCAGAAATAGACTTCAATATATAAGGCCAATTGATTTAAGTGCAATGGCAATTTGGTGGTGAGATAATCATGTTTCAATATGTGGTACTAGAACACATCTATATCCCTCTGCAAAAAATTAACCTTGAACATTTCCTCACACCATTAATAGAACCTAACACAAAATGGAAAAAGGAAATCTGTTGGTAAATATACGTGGTTAATGACTGTTTAAAAATAATGATTGTTAGCCATGGCTGGTAGCACAGTGTGGATAAGGTGCCAGCCTGTGAACCCAAAGGTCGCAGGTTCGATTCCCCAGCCAGGGCACATAACCAGGTTGCAAGCCAGGTCTCCAGTCAGGTCTGTGGCTGGAGGCAGGTGAAAGGCAACCATACATTGATGTCCCTCTTTCTCTGCCTTCTCTCCCTTCCCCTCTTTCTAAAAATAATGGAATAAAATCTTAAAAAAATAATAATAATGACTGTTATTAAAATAATAATGTTTTGCTGATTTTTAAGTATATGTAGAATTAAACTACTATACAAAAATAAAATGTAAAAGGGTAAATATTGCTAATGTGTTCTATGTTTATATCTTTACTGAGGCAGTGGTCAAGGATGCAGGCTGTACATTTTTTTAAGATTTTATTTATTATTTTTTAGAGAAAGAGGTAGGGAGAGAGGCAGAGAGGGAGAGAGACATCAATGTATGGTTACCTTTCACCTGCCTCCAGCTACAGATCTGACTTGCAACCTGGTTAGGTGCCCTGGCTGGGAATGGAACCAGTGACCTTTGGGTTCACAGGCTGGTGCCTTATCCGCTGTGCCACCAGTCAGGGCCAGTCTGTAATTTTTAAGTAGCCAATTAAGTGTTACTAAAATACTTTCAAACTCTTAGTTAAATAGAGGAGGAAATTAAATAATTATAAATATTTGATAAATCAAAAATGAGAGAAGAAAAGAAAGACATAAAATAAAATAGGTTGGTCACATAGAAAAAATTAGTTATCAAGCAGCAGATTAAATACATTTAAAACTAAGATTATCCCACTGG
Source organism: Noctilio leporinus (assembly GCA_004026585.1). Taxonomy (NCBI): domain Eukaryota; kingdom Metazoa; phylum Chordata; class Mammalia; order Chiroptera; family Noctilionidae; genus Noctilio; species Noctilio leporinus. Next base: position 483,494 of record PVIW01000247.1, read on the forward strand.
ATTAAAATAACAAAATCATAAATACTGGTTACTAGTGACACATCTTTAAATTTAAAAACACAGAATTATTAAAAGTAAAAAGATTTATCATTCATCTCCCCAACCCACACCCCCCTAAAAAACAAAACCACTAACCAAAACAAAGCTTGTGTAGTTAAATTAATGACAGACAAAACAGATTTTAGAGCAAGAAGAAATACTCTTTAGAAGGACAATTCTTAATGATAATCTACCAGGAGATATAATATCAGAGAGATAATATATTCAGCCCACCAGGAAGATACAATATTTTTTGGGGGGTGGTTGTTTTTCCTATATTTTTTCTTTTTAAATTTTATTGTTGTTGTATTACATTCATTCCCTTTTTGCTCTCTTCTGTCCCCCTCCCCACCCACCCATTCCCCCCAAAGTCAATCCCACCTGTTGTCCATGTCTATGGTTCCTTTATACTAGGTTCTTGTCTAAACTGCTCCCCTTCTTTGCCTCTTCCTCCCCACTTCCCCCTTCCTCCTGACCACTGAAGGCCTATTCACTGTAGTCATATATTTGGTTCTGTTTTGCTTGTTGTTAGTTTTGTTCATTATTGTCCTGTAATGGGTGAGATCATATGATATTTGTCCTTCACTGACTGGCTTATTTCACTAAGCATAATACTCTCTAGTTCCATCCATGTTGTTGCAAAGGGTAGGAGTTCCTTCTTTCTTTCTGCAGATACAATATTTTTTAAACTGAAGGCAATAAGAACATGTTTTAAATATATAAGGCAATGTTTACAGTAATAAAGAAGAAATAAATACACAGCCATCACAATAGATATTAACTAAACTATCTCAATAGCTTAGACCAACAGACAAAAAATAAAATCAGAAAATACATAGAAGGTCTGAACAATAAAACTGAAAGATGTGACCTAATTGGCATACAATAATTTTGGAATATGCCTTTTTGTGGGTGCAAATGAATCATGTATGAAAGTAAACCATAGATTAAGCATAATGTAAGTCTGAATTAATTATTTTAATTATATTTTATTGATTATGCTATTATAGTTGTCCTAATTTTTCCCTCTTTGTCCTCCTCCACTTAGCTCCCCCGACTCCCTCCAACAATCCCCACACCATTTTTCACATCCATGGGTCATGCATATAAGTTTTTTGGCTATTCCATTTCTTATATTGTACTTTTAACATCCCATTGACTATTCTGTAACTAGCAATTTATACCTCTTAACCCCTTCCCCTTTTCATCCATTACACCAAACCCCTTCTCATCTGGCAACCATCCAAATGTTCCCCATATCTAAGATTCCATTTCGATTTTGCTTGTTTTCTTAGTTTTTTAGTTTCAGTTGTTGATAGATATGTATTTATTGCCATTTTATATTCATAGTTTTTACCTTATTTTTCTTAAATAAGTCCCTTTAACATTTCATATAAAAATGTGTTGGTGATGATGAACTCCTTTAGCTTTTCTTGTCTGGGAAGCTCTTTATCTATCTTTCGATTCTAAATGATAGCTTTGCTGGATAGAGTAATCTTAGTTGTAGGTTCTTGCTTTTCATCACTTTGAATACTTCTTACCAGTCCCTTCTAGCTTGCCAAGTTTCTTTGAAGAAAACAATTGACAGTCTTACGGAACTCCCTTGTATCTAACTGCTTTTCTCTTGCTGCTTTTAAATTCTCTATTGTTAAACTTTGGCATTTTAATTATGTGTCTTGGTGTGGGCCTCTTTGCATCCATCTTTTCTGTGCTTCCTGGGCTTTTATGCCTATCTCCTTCACAAAATTATGGAAGTTTTCTGTCACTATAATTTCTGATAAGTTTCCAAATACTTGCTCTTGCTTTTCTCCTTCTGCAACCCAGATGATGTGAATATTTGTGTGCCTGAAGTTGTCCCTGAGGCTCCTTACACTATCCTCATTTTTGGGGGGACTCTTACCTTGTTGTTCTGATAAGTTGTGTTTTGCTTCCTTATACTCCAAACCACTGATTTGATTCCTGGCTTTCTCCACCCTTCTGTTGACTCCCTGTAAGTTGCTTTTTATTTCAATTAGCATAACCAGTGTTTTGATAGATTGCTTATCTCCATCTTTTTTAGTTATTTTTCTGGCATTTAGTTCTGTTCTTTCATTTGGACCAGGTTTCTTTTTCTCCTTATTTTGGCTGCCTCCCTGTATTTGTTTCTATGTATTAGGTACAGATGCTATAATTTCCTATCTTATTAGGGTGGCCTAATGTAGTAGGTGTCCTGTTGGGTCCAGTACACACAGTTCCCCCTTTTACCTAAGCTAGGTATTCAAGGTATTTCCTCCATGTGGGCTGAGTGCACACTCCTCTTATTGAGCCTTGATTGTTATTGTCAGGTCAATGGGAGGAATTTACCCAGGTTAGGGCTCTGCAAGAATAGGCTGTGACCACTGGCCACCAATTTCTGCCCCGTATTGTTTGTGGATGCTGGGCAGTGAAGTTCCATCATGGTCTGCAACTATCCACTGAGTGCACAGGCTCTGGGGTTTCCCAGATGGTGCAGGCCAAGGTCAGATCTGGCCTGCGTTTGTGTGGGGCCACTTAGCATAAGCTATAAAGTGATTTTCAAGTGGCTGTTATTTGTGCTGGGCTTGCAAGTATCCAAGTGAGGCTGGACTGTGACCCCAGAACAGCTGATGCTAGTGCCAAGCCTGGGGCCACTTAGCAAGAGGTATGGGAGCTAGACTCTCTGTGGCCAGCTGTTGCATGTTTAAAAGGATTTAGGAAGATCTGAAGCTTGACCAAAAACAAGCCATTCATATAGAAAAACCATGGTTAACAGCTTTGGGTGGGCCTGTAATTCAGTTGGGGCAAAACCTTAGGGAATCACCAGAGTGTGGCAAACCATGTGAGCCAGATTGATGGAGTCTCAGATGGTGCCACCAACTTTATTTATGAGGAGATGGGGGCTAAAAAACGTAACAATGGTCTCTGCCAGCAGTTCTGTCTGGGAGAAAACTAGCCCCCAGCTTTCACCTTGATGCTAGACACTTTAGTTCCTCCCCATAGGCCACTGTTGTTCTATATGTTGCTTCCATGGTGCTGGAGCTTAGAAGGAATGAGTCAGAGTAAGTCCATTTGTGGGCCCTGTAAGAGGAACTGCCTGGAACTCTAGAAGTTTCTTCCACCAACCCAATCTCCACTGGTTTTTACAGTCAGAAGGTGTGGGCACTGGAACCCTGGGCCAAAGGACCTGGTCTGGGGATGGGACCCCTTGCTCCCAAGATATCCTTCCTAAATTTTTATTCACCATGTGTGGGTATAGGACCAGCCCACCCCACATCTCCATCCCTCCTACCAACCTAGATAGATGTGGTTTCTTCCTTAATTCCATAATGTTATACCCTCATTCAGCTTGATTTTCTGATGGTTCTGAGTGATAGTTGTTCTATGGTTTAGCTGTAATTTTGATGTGGTTGTGCTAGGATGTAAACCATGTTTACCTATGCCTCCATCTTGACCTGAAGCCCCCTCAATTAATTTTTAAAGATTGAATTCTTCAGAACATGCTTTCTGACACAGTGGAATTGGACTAGGAATTGAAATTATAAGTTGGACAAAGAAAGGCAAATGCCATATGATTCTACTTATGCTCGGAATCAAAAAAATAATTGAACAAATAAAACAGAAAAAGGTATGTATCTATAGATACATAGAACAAACTGATGGGTGCCAGATGAGAGGAAGGAAGGTTGGTAAATTGGGTAAAAAAGGTGAAGGTATTAACAGGTACAAATTGGTAGTTATGAAAAAGTTATGGTGAATAAAATATGTAGACCAGAGAGAATATAGTGAATGATATTGCGATAACTATGTTGCACACTTATAACTAATTGAAATAAGATTTAAAAACTTTGGTACATTTACACAATGAAATACTACACAGCAGAAAGAAAAAGGAACTCCTACCCTTTGCAACAACATGGATGGAACTAGAAAGTATTATACTTAATGAAATAAGCCAGTCAGTGAAGGACAAATACCATATAATCTCACCCATTACAGGACAATAATGAACAAAACAAACAACAAGCAAACAGAACCAGATATATGAATACAGTGAATAGGCCTTTGGTGGACAGGGGGAAGGTAGGGGAGAGGGGAGGAAGAGGCAAAGAAGGGGAGCATTTTAGACAAGAACCTAGTATGGGAGAACCATGGACTTGGACAGCATGTGGGATTGACTTTGTTGGGGAGTGGGTGGGTGGGGAAGGGGACAGAGGGGAGCAAAAAGGGGATGGATGTAATACAACAACAATAAAATAAAATTTAAAATTTTTTAAAAATATTAAATAGCAACTGTAATTTAAAATAAAAATTAAATGAAAAAATAAATAAATAGGCAAACCATGGTCTGGAAAAACTACTTTCAAAGCACACATCTAGCAAAAGATTTGTATCCAGACTATATAAAGTATACCTAGAACTTAATAATAAAAAAAAGAAGACAACCCACTTCTTAAAGACAACCCATTCTTTTTAAAGAATAAGCCTAAAAAATAAATATTAAATGCAATGTGAGATCCTAGATAGAATAAGGGAACACAAAAAGAACATTATTAGAGAAACTAGTGCATTTGATTAGCATCTATAGTTTAACAGTATTGTGCCAACCTTAATTTCCCAATTTTGCTAATAGTACTACAGTTCTATATGATGTTAACATTAGAAGCTATATAAGGCATATAAGACAACTCTGTACTATGTTTTGCAATTTTTCCTTAAGTCTAAAATTAGTACAAAATAGTATTTTATTTTTTATTATAACTAGAAAACTGGCATAGTTTAAAAGTTAAACATATATTAAAATGATTCAATTATACATCATTCTAATTTACAATTCATTCAGCTCTTTTTAGTTGGTGAAGAGGGATGGAGTTATAGAGTGATTTGGGAATTACTAGAAACTTGGAGTCAATTGTAACCATCCCATAACTAGTAAGCTAGACATCTACATACATAGAAGTATGGGTTGAATATTTAACACATATATATTGAGAATCTTTCATGTGTAAGGCAATGGTCTAGCTGTTGAAAAGATAAAATCTCCATTATTAGTGGGTTATGTTCAAATGCAAGAGAATTTGATAGTTTTAGGTCTATGAGAAAAAATAAAATAAAACTGGATATTAGGAAAGAGTAACTATGGAAAGATAGATCTGCACAGGAAAGCCTTTTGGAGGTGATGAGTCCTCAGTACTAAGATGATCCTGCCATAGTACCTAAATAATTGCATTCTACATGGGAGGATCAACAATATGCAGGAACATCTAGGGATCATGTGACTAGGATGATGAATGAGATTTAAAGGGTTAGGTAAGAGAGAGCAAGGAAGAGCGTGATCAAACATGGTCTTGTAGGCTACACTACACTGAATCCACTGGAGATATCTATTTATTTTAACCATCCAAGCAGTTTTTATTCATTACTATTTATATCCACTAGAGGTATTAAAGCAGGAAAAAAAATTTACATTTTAAATGATCACCCAGATGTTTAGAGTTTTCCATAATGAAGCATTTAAGAGCCTATTGTCCTAGTCTCTGGCATGTGGTATGGCAGACTTGTGTATATCAGGCCCAGGTGTAGTATCTTAACATGCATGGTATGAAGAGAAGCCATTGATAGCATCTCATCTATTAAAAACCAATATTTACTGTGGCTATAAGGCCTAAATTTTCCATGTGCTGCTATTTGAGAGTTTCTATCAATATGTCCTATAAAATGTTTAATATTAACAAAGTGTGTGTGTGTGTATATATATATCATAAAAGTATTGATGTATTTCTATCTCCTACACAATCATTAAGGAAGATACAAATACACAGCCATTATAGAGAGAGATCAAGTAACCAAAGGCAGGAGAGGTATTTTTGTATTTATTTATTTAAATATTTTATTTATTATTTTTAGAGAGAGGACAAGGGAGAGAGTTAGAGAAACATCAATGTATGGTTGCCTTTCACCTCCCTCCAGCTACAGACCTGGCTGGAGACCTGGCTTGCAATCTAGTTATGTACCCTGGCTGGGGAATCGAACCAGCAACCTTTGGGTTTGCAGGCCAGCACCTTATCCACTCTGCTACCAGCCAGGGCAGGAAAGGTATTTTTAAATGGTAACATGTTATTGGGAATCATCAACTGCAGCAAGTAAATCTCAGAATTGCAAGAAAAGTTTGTTTCCTCAATATTTTTAAGACAATTATTCAAACAGCTTAACTACAGAGGTACCAGCACATACAAAAGTAGAGAGAGCCTTTGTTAAGCAGCACCAAAAAGTCTGATATTCATATAGGAAAAATATCATTCTATGGAAAATCAATTCAACTTTTTAATTAAATCAGTTTTTAATGACATTACATATTTTAGTTTTTCATAATTAAAACTCTATTAATAAATAATTGAAAATCAAAATGAGCACATAAAATTAAAGGTTTTTTTCCTAAAACCAAAGTGAAATAAATTTCAAGTAGATTCTTCACATCTTTAAAATGTATTTACCATTGATATGGGAAAATCAAAGTCTTTTCTTTTAAGAAATATTTTCCACAAAAAGAGCAGTCTAGCAAATGTATAATTATGTACTTTATAGTGAAACCTAGATAAATATTTAATAAAGATATACTATAAGATAATTAATTTAAACTTATGTCAAGAATTAACATTTTAAGCTTAATTATCTCACATAAAAAGTAAATGAATTTTCCTTCCTTATTTGAGTTTTCCTATCATTCAGCCAAAAACATATTGATTTTTGAAAAGGTCAAGTTTGAAGAAACTATCTTTGTAAATAGATACAATATTGTATGCTGCTTGAATTAGAAAAGTATCTTTTCAGAGTGCAGTGGGTACACTATACTTTAATTCCTACCTGGGTAAAGAAGGGTTCATAAATCTCAACTCCTTTATCAGATCCTTGTAGTAACACCTCCTGGCCTCGTCTCCAGCTGTACCGAACAGGTGGGTTGGAATTGGCAACACACCTAAGGAATACTGTTCTTTCATAGTAAAACTGTTCTTTAGCTTCACCTATACTTTGATGAACAGTTACTACAGGATCATCCAAATCTAGAAAAAAGAATAAAAACAACAAAGTGACAATGTTATGAGTTACATGGCTCTTGAACTACGTACATATAAAAACTAACCAAGATGCATTTCTTAACCAAGATGTGTTTTCTTAGTTGATATTATTGCTTATCAGAATATTCATGTTTTATTGAGTTTACTGAAATATTTAGATAGACATTTCCCATGATAGAAGGTAGAGGTAAGTAATAGTTATTTCTCAAGATCTCTACTTGTGAAGATAGTACAAATGACCTTGCATATGTACAACACTTTGCCAACAGCCACATAAAACAGAGCTCCAAGTTAGACATCTGAGTTCAAAATCCTCAAATTCAAGAGATTAATTAAAACAACAAATCATAGTGGCAGAGAAATGAATAGCAACAGCCAATTGATTCTTTCACTTAATGTACTTCTTCCAATTATTTATAAATTATTTATTAAAGTAATTAAATAATTATGTTTAGAAGTTATTATATTTATAGCAAAAAATGTGATCTTATACTGAGCTAAATATTTCCTCCATCTTAGACTTTATATCTTAACCATATTTGCTAATTGGAAATGAACATGCTAACAGAAGGTACTATTAAAAGGCATTATAGTTTCTATTTCTGAATATTAGAACTGATTGAATAGGGGTATACACCACAGAGCCTAGCAGACATTTTCTGGAAAAACCAATACATAAATATCTTGGCCTTGGTGGGTCATACAGTCTTTGTCTCAACTACTCAACTTTATCATTGTAGTGCGAAAGCAGCCAAAGACAATAGGTAAAATGAATGAAAGATGAATGTTGCTGAATTTCAATAAAACTTTATTTACAAATGTAAATGCCCCAGCCAGATTTGGCTTATGGGCTACTGTCTGCCTTACATTGCCAACTCCTGATATACAATATCCCAGATTCTTTTCTTAAAAAGAAACTGTGTACTTGCTTTAAAACAGAAACTATATTGCACATTTAAAAGTTGCTAAGAGAGTAAATCTTGAAAGTTTTCATCACAAGAAAAATAAAATTGTAACAGTGTGTGGTGATAAATGTTATCTAGACATTGTAGTGACCATTTCACAATATATACAAATATCTGAAATTAATGTTATATGTCAATTATATCTCAATTAAAATGGGGGAAAATAAAACAAGAGCTCTTGATTCCATGTGCTAATAAACTTGTTCTATACTTATTAAAAGTGATGCAAAAAATGTTCTCTAATTACATATTAATTTAATTGAGCTTTACTTCTTTAGCTTTCTAACTCTAAAAGGTAACAACCTTTGTGGTCTTAAATTTCTTTACAATTGAATGGAAATAATCATGGTATATGTGAACAAGGCTTTGGAGGTATAAGGAGACAGTACATAAAGTCTTGGCAAACAATAAGTGCTCAATAAACCTGAGTTGTTATTATTATTATTATTATTTCATTTAGACACTCATTAATTCTGTGCTGTTTTTACACCTTTATCTTACCAATTCTTAATGCACTCCTTTACATTTTAAATAGGTAAATGTCACTTTCCCGTTTGTTCAGGCTATCAAGTATTTTCACATGATCAGCATTTTTAGGTGAAATCTGAAAAGAAGCTACTGTATTTATGTAAACATAAGAATAGTGAGGTGTGTGGGCATATGCAACCCTGAATATTTAAAAGACATTCTTCCCTAGAAAAGATTATTTTTGATATATTAAATTAATTGAAAGCTAGCAAAAGTAGTAAGTAATAGCTACCCTAAGGAATCAAAACATAAAACAGAATCCCAAATTTCCCCAGTTAAAAAAAGTGTTCAAATGTGAATTGCTTGACAGTCCTATTTTGCAGTATCAATTTATAGAACAACTGCTGCTTTTCAGTAAAGTTTAAGAAACTTTGTTTAAATGTACTCTATTATCTGTGCAGGGTTACATGCTATTTAAATAAGTTGGAGTACTTAGAAATATTAGCATTATCATGAAAAGTTTACAGGTCTTTAAACTACATCAACTTCTGCAGGAGAATGATTAGCTTAATTCAGCCGTAGTGACTTGAAAACTAATGTAAAACAATTCATGTTGTGGTTAATTATAGACATTTTCCTTGTACAATATCTGTTATTCATAGTTTTATTTTTATAAAATATGAGCTGTGTCATGTTCAAAGAAAATTCTGAAGCCACAAAGTTTAAAAACAGAATTGGATGGTAAACAGTGTAACAACAGTGTCATTCTCCTCAGGTTTTACACAGTTAATAATACTGTACTTTCCAACATCTATTTATTGATGTATCTCTAGATCTTTTCCTATTGGTAGCAGTGCCAAAGGGTTAGTTAGAAACAGACACAACCTGAACAATTGTTTAAACATGCTCTTCCCTGATCTGGATGATTTTTGGGTCACTGGCCATCAGAGAATCTAATCCTATGACAATCAATATTAATGAACATCATATTGGCAGAATTAGCTATTGAATTCAGCCATATTTAGGAATTTCCACTTTATAAAACTCTTAAGTGATACTTTCAGATTTAAAAATAAATATGCCAAAAACAAGGTATTTATTATTTTTTTAAAGATTTTATTTTATTATTTTTAGGGAGAAGGGAAGAGAGAGAGGCAGAAAGGGAGAGAGACATCAATATACGCTTGGCTTTTTCACCTGCCTCCAGCTATGGACCTGGCTAGGGACCTGCCTTGCAACCTGGTTATGTGCCCTGGCTGGGAATCAAACCAGTGACACTCAGATTCGCAGGCTGGTGCCTTATCCACTGTGACACCAGTCAGGGCTCTTATTTATTTATTTTAAAGATTTTATTTATTATTTTTAGAGAGGAGGGAAGGGATAGAGGCAGAGAGGGAAAGAGACATCAATATATGGTTGCCTTTTTCACCTGCCTCCAGCTATGGACCTGGCTGGAGACCTGGCTTGCAACCTCTTTATGTGACCTGGATGGGGTATCAAACCAGTGACCTTTGGGTTCATAGGCCAGAGCCTATTATATTTGTTTATCCTCATCAAAGGACATGTTATTGATTTTAGAAAGAGGAGAAGGAGGGAGGGAAGGAAGGAAGAAGGAGGGGTGAGAGAGACACATTAGTGTGAGAGGCAAATATAGACTGGTTGTCTCTCATAAGATCCCACACCCTAGCATGCGCCCTAACCAGGAATTAAAACCATAACTTTTCAGTTTATGGGAGGATGCTTCAATCAACTGAGCCACTGCCCATGGCAAAAAACAAAGTAGCTTTAGGCAAATCAATAATGGCAATGGAAAATATATATTTTAATTATATATACACACACACACACACACACACACACACACACACACGACACATAGTTTAAGCAATATATATCACTTAAAATATGTTTAACATAGACTTTATGTATTATTGAATGTACACTGAATATGTGAATTTTCCTTCAGTCAGGTTTGTTGGAAAAGAGAATCTAAGACAAAAATACCTGTGCAGCAAGTGTACACTTTAGAAATATTGCACATTCACCTCTAGGACATCACAATAAAGCAAGTATCATAATAAAGGGAGTTATACTATTTTTTTTTGACCAGGGCATATAAAAGTTAGGTTTACACTGTACTGTAGTCCAGCAATTTTCAACCTTTTTCATTTTATGGCACATACAAGGTCTGTCCCGAAAGTATTGAACCAATGTCAATATAATTAAAAGTTTGTGCCACTGATACTTTCAGGACAGACCTCATAAAAATGTAATTACTAAAATTCTTCAGTATACCAAAAAATGCATTTTTTGCCCATCTGACAAAAATTAGCTATAATTTTGATTCACATTCATCAGGTGGCTATTACTGTGTTGGCTGCTGTCTTTCTTTTTCTTTTTCTTTTTTATTTGACAGTCAAAGGAAAAGAGATCAGTTCTCCTAACTAAATAGTCAAGTATTGCATGTTTTCAAAATTTTTGTGGTACCAGATGAAAATTGATGCAGTAGTTTATTACATAAGTAATAGCATATGTCTAAACATTTAATAAACATAATTAAAAGTAATTTATTGATAGCTATGCTAACCATCACCAAGGAGTTATAATTGCTTTGCTGGTGGAAAATCCCTCAATGCTGATGGCTGCTGACCAATGATTGTGGTAGTTGCTGAGGATGTGGGTGGTGTGGTCATTTCTTAAAGTGAGATAATAAAGTTTGCCTCATTAGTTGACTTTCTTTCATGAATGATTTCTCTGCAGCATGCAATACTGTTTGATATTATTGTACCCACAGAAACTTTTCAAAATTGACTGGTCCTCTTAAACTCTGTCGCAAGTTTGTTAACTAAGTTTATGCAATATTCTATATCCTTTGTTATCATTTCAACAATCTTTACAGCCTCTTAAATAGGAGTAGATTCCATCTCAGGAAACTACTTTCTTTATTCATCTGTAGGAAGCAATTCCTCATCCATTCAAGTTTTATTATGAAACTGCAATTGAGTCACATCTTCAGGCTTTGCTTTTAATTCTCATTCTCTTGCTGTTTCTACCACATCAGCAGTTATTTCCTGCCTTGAAATCTTGAACCCCTCAAAGTCACCCATGAGGGTTAGAAACAATTTCTCCCAAATTCATGTTAATGTTGATATTAGACATCTTCCTATGAATCAGGAAATTCCTTAATGGCATTTAGAATAGTGAATCTTTTCAAAAAAAATTTTCATTTTCATTTGCCCAGATCCATCAAGTAATTACTATCTATGACAGCTAGAGCATTACAAAAGGCATGTCTTAAGATTTGTATGTCAAAATTCCTCCTTGATCCATGGATGCTATATTAGCAGGTATGAGCACACCATTAATCTTGTACATCTCCATTAGAGCTCTTGGGTGACATGTGCATTGTCAATGAGTCATTTTTTTTTTTTTTTCTTGAGCATTAGGTCTCAACAATGTGTTTAAAATATTCAATAAACCATGTTGTAAACAGATGTGCTGTCATCCAGGCTTTGTTGTTCCATTTATAGATCACAGGCAGAGTTGAGTTAGCATAATTCTTAAGGATCTTCAGATTTTCAGAACGTTAAATGAAAGTAGGCTTCAACTTGAAATCACCAGCTGCATTAGCCCCTAAGAAGAGGGTCAGCCTGTCCTTTGAAGCTTTTGAGCCAGGCATTGACCTCTCTTTTTTATCTATGAAAGTCCCAGATGGCATTTTCTTTTTATATAAGGCTGTCTTGTCTACATTAAAATCGGTTGTTTAGTGTAGCCACCTTTATTATCTTAGCTAGGTTTTCTAGATAACTTGTAGTTACTCCATTAGCACTTGCTGCTTCATCTTGCACTTTCATGTTAAGGAGACAGCTTCTTTCCTTATAAGCCATGACCAAACCTCTACTGTTAGCAATAACCCATCTTGAGTTAGTAAATTATTTGGTGTAAGCATCTGGTGAACTTATTAGACATTTTTCACTTAAGATTTTGATTCCCTGGTCATCATGCCCTTCTCAAGACATTCTTGATGTACTTATTTGTTTAAAACCAAAATTGGACAACAGAATATTAAGAAATGACTCAATGGATCAACTTGGTATCAAGCATAATTTTTTACTGCCTCACTGTGTAAAACAGTCCTACCTCCAGCTAATTATGGGCCAGTCACTCATGCCAGGATAGTGACTCCTCTTATATACAGTTTCCTGACACACAAAGCCTCACGTAACTGACTCTCAGCCATGGCTTTAAAGATTAATGAGACTCCTATTATATCACTTAATAAAAGCTTTTTCCTTTTCTGAGAATTAGGACTTCTAAACTGGAAGAGCTCACAGAAGGGGGAAGGGAAACATAGATTCCCCAAGTGGGTCATTGAATATGATGGTTAGTAAATGGGCTCACTCCTTGATTCTTCAACCTATGTATTCCATAGTGAACAAAAAGCCTCCTTTAATAACGGTAATTTTGATCAGGTTGCATGCTGGTTGGCTGAAGTCAGCAGAAACATCTATATCAAGAATGCATGGCAAATTCAGTCAAAACTACATACTACTGTCACTCTCAGGGTAATAAAGGTTTAATGAACTCAACTTTCTACCAAGAAAATTGTTGACTTTCATCAATTGTTGCTTTATCAAGAGATAAGTGTTTGTCTCTGCTGCTGTCAGATAGAATATTCGGTAGTGGCAGTGGATATACTAGTCTTCACAGATGATAATCCATGATTCAAACTTATGCCTCCATTCTTGCCATTATGGCATTTTTTGCATGAACCTGTTGTGCCAGCTAAGGGTAGCCAATGACAGAAGCTGGTTGATATCAGCTATCTGTATTAATCTGTCTACTTCAGTGTTTTGTGATTTTTCTGCTGGTGTTCATTAATATACAATACAAATACTATCATACTTAATACACTTGTGTAGTTCCACCAAAATACTTTAACAGATCTGCTCTTTCCACACAAAGTGGATGACTAGGTATACCACCTGAAGTTCTACCCATGGGAAGATTTCTCCTTATTCTTGTCTATCAGGAAAATACTAGAGTGGGGCTCTTGCAGAGTAGCAGTCAAATTTTTAACTTGTGCACATACCAGGTCTGTCCCAAAAGTATGGAGGGCAAACTGTTATAATTATATTTACTCATTAGCTTGATACTTTCAGGACAGGCCTTGTATACTGAGCTGACCCATCATGAAAGTAACCCAGCCTTTTTTCCCTCTATCTCCTCATAAATGACCCTCTGCATGGCCAGGTAGACATTGAGAAAGAGGCACTGGTAGAACAATGATATGTGCCACAGGGGTCCAGTCCAGGCACCTCCTTGTTTAGCTTACTTGGGCACTTTAGCCCTGGCCTTGCCTCATCCTGGTTGTACCACTTTTATCTAATGATGGACTAATTAGGAGTCTACCTTGTTTTATGAGTAGGTATTGTAGAAATAACAAAACCCAACTTCTGATTGGCAGTTCAGGCCAGATCATCATTAGAAGTTGCACATATAGACATTCCATTTTTACCAATGTGCAAGAGCACATGAAGAACTAGTTTATGAATGGGGTATAATTTCTGACTGTAGAAGGCATAGCCTTACTCATAACCTAAACATTTACTTTATGACTCTCCTACAAAGACTGCTGAAAACACAGCATCTTTTCCAGCACTGATAAATCTAATGTCATAGATTTTATGTGTGACAGAGTTGTGAGACAAAGGTTAGGGCCACTTATATCACAAAGCGCCTACTACAGAACCCTTTCCTACTTTGAGACCAAGTAGAAGATGATAGCCTTTCTTTTCTTTTTTCTCTTTTAAATATTTTTATCATTCTATTACAGTTGTCCCATTTTTCCCATTGCTCTCCCCTGCCCCGCCCACCCCCACCCCCACTTCCACCTCTCTCCCATTCAGTCCCCACACTGTTGTCCATGTCCCTAGATCATTTATACTATTTCCCAGACTAGACATTTCCCTTTCTTTCCCCCCTTCCCTCCCTGAACCCTCCCCTCTGGTCACTGTCAGTCTGTTCCTTGTTTCCATGCCTCTAGTTCTATTTTGCTCATCTGTTTTCTTCATTAGGTTCCTGTATTGGGTGAGATTGTATGGTATTTGTCCTTCACTGACTGGCTTATTTCACTAAGCATAGCTCTTCGGTTCCATCCATGTTGTTGCAAAAGGTAGGAGTTCCTTCTTTCTTTTTGCTGTGTAGTATTCCATTATGTAAATGTACCAAAAGTTTTTTGATTCATTTATCCATTGATGGGTTCTCAAACTGTTTCCAGCACATAGCAAATAGTTACTGCTATGAATATAGGGGTGCATACATTCTTCTGAATTGGTGTTTCAGGGTTCTTTGGGTATAATCCTAGCAGTGGAATTGCTGGATCAAAAGGCTGATCCATTTTTAGTTTTCTAAGGACATTCCATATTGTTTTCCATAGTGGCTGCAGCAGTCTGCATTCCCACCAACAATGCATTAGAGTTCCTTTTTCTCCATATCCTAGCCAGCGTTTGTTGCTTGTTGATTTGTTAATGATGGCAATTCTGATAGGTGTGAGGTGGTATCTCATTGTGGTGTTAATTTGCATCTCTCTGATGGCTAGTGATGTTGACCATCATTTCATATGCCTATGGGTCCTCTGTATGTCCTTTTTGGAGAAGCATCTGTTCAGGTCTTTGGCCCATTTTTTAAAATTGGATTTCTGTCTCCCTGATATTAAGTTATATAAGTTCTTTATATATTTTGGAGATCAAACCCTTGTCCAAAGTATCTTTGACAAATATGTTTTCCCGTATGCTTAGTTTCCTTTTCATTTTTGTTGATGTTTTCTTTAGCTGAGCAGAAACTTTTTAGTTTGATGTAGTCCCATTTGTTTATTTGTTCCTTTATTTCCCTTGCCCTAGGAGAAATATTGGTGGCAATGTTGATTCATGGGTTATCTGAAATTTTATTTTCTATGTTTCTTCTAGGACTTTAATGGTGTTACAGCTTACATTTATATTATCCATCTTCAGTTAATTCTGTCAAATCACCTGATAAATGGATTGGAATGGTATTTCCAAGGGTGGAATATGACCCAGAACCCCAAGATACTTAGCAGACACTGTGTTTCCTTCTGAAGGATGGGAACCATGAGATGCAATAACTTGTGCTTTACTTCAGAGAGAATGTCCTAGTAAGCTCCAGATAACTGGATCTCTAAAATTTTACTAATATTATGGTAGCTGAATATTCATAGTATTATTCCAACCCTCTGGATTATGTGTGCCTTACTGAGATATCCAATGTACTAGCCACTTCTTGTTCATCTGAACTGAGGCACATGATCTCACTGATATAATAAAACCATACTGCATTTAGTAAAATGTCCACATGACCCATAGCCCTTTGGATTATGTTATTAAAATAAATGTGAAAGTTCCCTTAGCTTTAGGGTAAGACTGCAAATGTATATTATTGTCTGCCCAAAATAAATGCAAATTATTTTTGACTTTCTTTCTTAAAAAATTCAAAAAGAACACTCTACCTAGATCACCAGACACATACCATATATGAATCCATGTTAACCTACTTTAGCAAAACTACCATATCGGGCATAAATGGCAATCAGGACACTACTTGGAAGAGGTTTTGATAATCCACTGTCATCCTTCAGGATCTCTGGTTTCAGCAGGAGACAACATAGTCAATACATAGAATATGGGATGGACCACCCCCAGCACATCTTTTAAGATTTTATGGGTGGCATTAAATATGCTATTCCCCCTGGAATATTATATTATGCTTCCTATGTCTCAGCTGGAAGTGGGAGCATTTCAGAAGCTTCAAATTGAATTTTTGACTAGGATAGCTCTCACCCTCTGCGTCAAGGAATCAATGGAGATTCTGACAGCTAGTAAGTATGTCCATTCCAATTACAGTTGAAAACTAGGTAAGAAACAACAGGGTGGGTTTGTGGGCTGGTATACACAACATGAGCCAGTTGTGGATCACAATCCCATTTATTACCTGGCACCCATACAAATCTAATAGCATAAGGGTTTAATGATTATGTAGAATCTTAGGTATCAAGATCAACTTGAATCCTGTGTACAACAGTCTTCAAAATTTTTCAGAAGTTCACTTTTCCTAGTATATGGTTATTTAAGCAAATGGATATAGGTTCTTTGGAGAAAGAATTAGGAAAGTCATTACCATTTCTACTTGCTACGGTATAGTGTGGCAGGGCTCTGTCTGGTGACTCAGTTTCCTTTTCAAAGAGTTCAAGGTCTGAAAATTACCTTAGGCTCAGAAATTGAGCAATGAGTCATGATGTTTTATTATTCAACCTCCTAATTGTCCATCTGATTTCTTTAATTGTATAGACTAATATCCTTGTTGATGGTCCATTTATTTTGCTCTAAGAGATGCTATGTTCTATTAACCGTCTGTATAGCTCTTTATGAGCCCAGAGCCCTTGATATATTTGAAATAGTTCATTAAGATAGTTGTGCCCACATTGTTTATGACATATAAGCACTGTCATCTAGCCTCTATTATTCTGAGATCATGGCATCACCATTTCTATTAGGGATACCAATCCTGTAATAGCTTCCCTTGCCATCAACATTTGCCTTCAGAGAATAGTCACCTCTTAGTTTCTCAATGATGTGTGTACCTCTGTCAATCAGCACATTCCTTAGTGGTGTTTTGGGATGTCCTCCAAGCTTATACACAGAATATATTGAGCTGATGACTTTTTTCTATACTCTGTGTGGTCATACATCAGAGTCTTTTTTTTTTTTTTTAAGATTTTACCCATTATATATAGAGAGAGGGGAAGGGAGAAAGGCAGAGAGGAAGAGAGACATCTATGCATGGTTGCCCTTCACCTGCCTCCAGCCACAGATCAGGCTGGAGACCTAATTTGTAACATGGTTATATGCCATGGCTGGGGAATCGAACCAGCAACCTTTGGGTTTACAGGCCCGCACCTATCAACTGTGCCACCAGCCAGGGACCACATCAGAGTATTTTGATCCTTTCTTTCCCACTATCTGCATAGCAGTTCTTGCATTTATAATTTCTTTAGTAGGAACCACTGTTTATTCAAGCTTCTGAGAATTATCCTACTAGTAAGAACCATCTCCCAACATTCTTGCCAACATACTAAACCTTTGTATCATGGGACCATGCTGCCATGTCAATAAACATATATTCTTCATCTCCATTTGATCTGATTCTCCATATACAATCTTTTTCAATTGTATTCTTCATACCACTTGATCCAGTAGCCTCAGGGTCCAATTTCATACATATTCTCCTCAATCCTGCTAGTAAATATTGGCTAGCTTCTGCAGCTTAGTTGAAGCACAGTCCCTTTCTTCTCTTAGACACAGCATTTCCATGGCCAAAATCTTCCATTGACCTTTTGGATTGACCTGAAGGCCAGGATTGGATGTTAAGGTATAGGTATTAATATCAAAGAGTATAGATATTAACATCACCTTTAAGTGAGATGGAATTTATAGCCTCTAATTGGGATAAAAGGGGCTACTTTTTTAAGCCTAGATAATTTAGGAAGATCTACACTTTTAAGGTTCCTAAAATTGTAAACCCAGGTGTACTCTACTGCCCAAGCCACAGGGTTCAGAGGCTGGTTTGAGGATTGGAGCTTCTCTAAAGCTCTTTTTAAAAAGTTCTGAGCTTTACTATCAGCCTTTGTGACCTCTGGCTACAAAAGATGAACGTCTTTATATTCTGCTGAAGAGGCCTTCTTATTCTCACACCATTACTTTCAACTCGGGATTGATCACATTCAGCCTTTCATTCTTTTCTCCACTGCATTAATAGGACCCAGCAGAAACTGATTTCATTGTCCTTATAATTATTACTTTCCCTTGAATTCCACAGAAGCCTGGGGTATGGAATTCAGGATGCATTACTTTCCATTGGTAGATATCATTGTTCAACATCAGTGGAAATTTTAACACTTTTACTATCACATTCAAATCACCAGCAATGGGTTTTCATTGCCTGCCAGTTAGTGGACTACACTCTATCACTAACATTCGAGTTTAGAGTGTACTTCCTCAAATCATATAGAATGATTCCTTCAAAATATTATTTTGATGAAAATAATGCATGTAGGAAATTTATGGAGGAGTGCCCTCAGAATTAATTCTTATAGTGGCATGAACAAACAAAACAAAACAAAGTAGGGTTAAGCAGTGAAGAGAGTTAAACTGTAATGCATCACTACAAAGTCTTCAGATGATCCAGCAGGAGCTCTAAAGTTGAGATTGTCTTCCAGACTGTCCTACTGAGTTGCTCTACTGAGAATGCTAATCAATCACTAGATTAGGGCTTTCTGGTGAGGAGAGTTGACCTTGGTTTAGTTGGGTGGTTAGAACCACCTTGGGTGGTTCTTTCCAGTGAAGGGCAATTTTTATGAGTGGGATCATTTAACCAACACTCCCAGGATTTAGATAGAGTACCTGCAATACATTTTATCCAAGAACCTTGAAGTTACCATATTTAATTCTCTACAGTCTTTATTTATAGTTCAGGGAGCATAAGATCTCTCTATATTCATTCAATTGTACATTTTCATACAAAATTACTTTGATAATATTACAAAAGTTACACTACATTCTGTCATTGCTGATATTTTATCTGCATTTATTTCTTCTCTTTCATTTTTAAAAAAATGTTATAGGCTAAGTAGTAAATTTCAAATATTTAGAGATGATGCAAATCAACATAATGTTGTCTGAAGTAAAGAGCATATGATTTTTACTATTTAACAGGTAAAAATTCTTCACACTTATAAAATATAAAATATATATTATTTACTATACTATTTGATATTTGCATATTTGTTTTAAATATATTTTAATAACATAACTAATATAGTATTCAATAAGATATACCTGTATATATTTAACACCCATATCTTTGTCATGTTTGTATTCCTAGAACCCAACATAATGGACATAAGAACTCAATAATTTCCTGGCTGGTGGCACAGTGGATAAGGCACCAGATTGCAAGCTCACAGATTGCTGGTTCGATTCCCAGCCAGGGCACCATAACCAGATTGCAAGCCAGGTCTCCAGCCAGGTCTCCAGCCAGGTCCATAGCTGGAGGCAGGTGAAAGGCAACCACACATTGATGCTTCTCTCCTTTTCTGCCCCTCTTCCTTCCCCTCTCTCTAAAAATAATAAATAAAATCTTTTTTAAAAACTCAATAATTATATAATAAACTAATGTAAAGAAAGACTAATCTGTAACAAACATAATCAATGTTAATTTTGAGCAAGGTTACTCATATATACCTGTATGATAATCTAAAATAATCACTTTTCCCCCATAAATGCAACAGGTACCACTTTGTAACTGAAATAATATTCAGGTAACTTTTTGTTTGATTAACTATGATAGGGAATGACAAATTAAAGACATTTTAGGAAAATAAAATGTAATGATGATATAAGCTACCTTTCTCATTCATTAGATATACCTATTTAGGATAAGGTTCACTAAATCATGAGAGCACTTGCTTAGCCTACTCTACACTTAAACTGGGGTACTCTAGTGACATGAAAGAGTTAACTCAGCATACACTGGAACCATTCATCAATGTGCTTATGGTTAATCAGTTATTAACTGCAACTGAAGTCACAGGGAGTAGTTACAAGTTAAAGAATCAATTAATCACAAAAAAAATCACAGCAGAAGCATGTTTTCCACAGAGGTTTATTCTACCATTTGGTCCCATTTTTCTGTCTTTAATCTTTGAATGAAACCAAATGAATCTGAAAACCCAGATGGCAAAGGCCCACTAAATACTGTACTAGATGTAGTCTTCTGGAAGTTCCAGAAATCTTAATATTCCTATGCAAAAAGAAATCCAAATTTGTTTTCTTTAAAAAAAAAAAAAGATTTTATTTATTATCTTTTAGAGAGAGGGGAAGGGAGAGAGGCAGAGAAAGAGAGAGACATCAAGGTATGGTTGCCTTTCACCTGCCTCTAGCTGAGGACTCGGCTGGAGACCTGGCTTGCAACCTGGTTATGTGCCCTGGCTGGAAATCAAACCAGCGACCTTTGGGTTTGCAGGCTGGTGCAAAATCTACTGTGCCACCAGCCAGGGCTCTAATTTATTTTCTTAAGGAAAGTAACTTATTACACTGGAGGCACTCAAGCTAGACAAGTATATTATTTTTTCAGTTAATGTGTAAAAATTTATGTTACTATTATAATTATTGGATGAATGTAACAATAGATAGTGTAAATAGACTGAATAAAATTAAGTTGACCTGAATTATACAAAAGAAAAACTAATTAATAGTTAGACATATCTATAATCAAGAGCAAGGCACTTCACTGTAAACAAAGCATCAATGTCAATGCTTGGAGCACTTTCTGCTGGTAACGATACAAAAGCATGGTTTTCTGAGATAAATCAAAGAGAAATTTTGTGCAAGTATTGATGACAAGATACATTTTGTCTTTTTTCCTGCATATTGATTTTTTGAGCAATGCATAATTTTATCTGATATGCCACAAAATAAAAGGCAAAATTAGTGCTTGCAACCAAAATCTCAAAAGGATAATGATATGCTTGTGGTGAAATGTACATTTCTTTTGGAAATAAAACCAGACAAAATCAGTTACAACTACTTGCAAGCCTGCTTCTCAGTTATAAAAACTTTCTCCCATTAAAACAAAGCCATCGATTTGAAAGTACATGTTCAAAGACCATTCACATGATATTATTACCACAGGTAAAACACTGGAAGTAAAGTCACACACACACACATACATACATATATATATGTATATTCATATATATATATATATATATATATATACACATACGAATACTATGACATTAATATGGGTTATGTGGGGAGGTAAGAAAGGAATCTAGCAGTTCAATCAAGGGCAACTATTAAGAAGAAAAATACTGAAATTTATAAAATATATATATAATGTACATGATTATATATGCATTTTATACACACATTGTCATGTATGTTTATAAGTATATAATATATGTAATAATGTTATGTATTTATAAATACATATAACATATACATGTTACTATAGTGCATGTGCATGTCTCTCTATATTATATATATACATATAATATATTTGTGTGTGTGTGTATATATATAAAATGTAGGCCCTTTGTTGTCATCATTTTCAAGAGTTTCATAGAGAATTGTTTCTATGAAGGAAAAAGGAATATCTTGAAATAGTTTTTCTAGGCCATCTGAAAGTTCAAACTATTTTCCCAGAATGATATACTCAAGATAATATTGGCT
Source organism: Noctilio leporinus (assembly GCA_004026585.1). Lineage (NCBI taxonomy): Eukaryota > Metazoa > Chordata > Mammalia > Chiroptera > Noctilionidae > Noctilio > Noctilio leporinus. The sequence goes on from PVIW01000247.1 coordinate 505,343, forward strand.
TAAGAGCTAAAAATATGGTTTATTATATTTTTAAATTACAGAAGATACAATGCAGTCTAATTTGTGTGAGTAAATGAATAAGAATGAAATTTCAAACAAGGATCTAAATATTATAGATAGCTTAATTCTTATAAATGTCCCTTTTGAGATTTTGGTTACAAGTACTAATTTTGCCTGTTTTATTTTATGGCATGTCAGATAAAATTACGCATTGCTCAAAAAATCAATATGCAGGAAAAAAGGCAAAACGTATTTTCATTTTTATGAAATATGATTACCTTTTTGTGTGTGATGTTGGTTGTTAAGGTATGGTAAAGTAGGTCTCGTTTTAAACTAGGTTATATGTGAAGTCTTTACTCCATCAAGAACTGAATTTTGAATAGCATGTGTTTTAAAGGTCTAATTTTGTTTTCTCTCTCATAGAGGTACAGTAATAGCAACACCATTTAATACTGCATTCTCCCACAATGAACTGAGCACCAACTTTATCATATATTAAATTCTCACATGTATCAGGATCTAGTTCTCATTTATCTATTCTATTGTATGAATTTGTATATTCCTATGCAAAATCATATTAATGTGATACAGTAGTTTCTTTAGCCTCAGAATTATATTAAGACAACTCACTCACCCCAGTTCCTGCTGCCATCTCTTCACACACTTTCTAGGTCAGTCTCAGGGTCTGTCTTCCAGTTAATGTCTAGATTATTTTATTTTTTTCAACTTATCACATACACACACACACCCACACCCACACACAACTCTGGGAGTGGTTTGTGATTCCATTGAATTTATTTATTAATTTGATATATTCTTTATGTTAGATGTATTTACTCAATAATATGGTATGCAATTTCTATGAATTCAGAATGTATACATGCTTAGATATAAATTAATATAGTTTTAATTTAGATTCTATCACTTATAAATGTTTTCCTTAATATTTCATGTTTTCTTAAATTAAGTGAAATTCTAGAATTTTTTCCTAGATTCTTAATGTTTTTAATATGTAGTTAACATTGCATTATAAATACATATGTTCATAAATATATCTATATTTTAAAATATTTTATCAGCAATTTATTTTTAAGCTTATACCAATAATTTAATTTTCTTTCTTAGAACATTTCCTGGAAATCAACAATATAAAAAATAATAATGAAAATAAGCATCCATATTTGGAACCTAATTTTAATTGAAATTATTTTTCTCTCTTTGTCATTTAAGATTTTTAAATTGAATATTCCTCATTTAAGTAGTCTTTCTATTTCTAGTTTGTTTGGATATTAGTTTTAAAATTAAGAATGGCTGCACCATCATCTTAAATGTTTTGTGATTTGTTATATTGATTAGAGAGACAGAAATAAACGTAATTTGTTGTTCCCCTATTTATGCATTCATTGGTTGATTCTTGTATGTGCCCTGATGAAGGATCAAATCCACAACTTTGGGGTATCTGGACAATGTTCTAACCCACTGAGCTATCTGGCCATGGAAAAATTGTATTAAATGTTTTTTAACAGATATTGGTAATGTGTTTACACATTTTCAGAGAATGAGAAAACTTTGTATTCATTTGAATAAGACTTTTTTGATAATATTTATTGCACTTTTATTTTAAATTTTTGCATTCACTATCAGAAAAATTCATCTAGAATCCTCTCATTTTCATCACTATTATATCTAGAGTGAGTATCTAATTCAATTTCATGATCATGAGAAGACAGCTCTACTTACTAAATATTGGGTTGGCCAAAAGTTTGTTTTTTCATAAGATGGCTCCAGTAGTGCTCACCTTGAACTTTACTTGAAACAATTTTGCTGAATTTTATTGTGACAGCTGTCATATCCATGTGCATTTAAAAAATTATTATAGCTCAAATTGAGATGTACTATAAGTGTAAAATACACTCCAGATTTCTTTTCTTTTTAAAGATTTTATTTATTATTTTTAGAGAGAGGGTAAGGGAGAGAGGCAGAGAGGGAGAGAGACATCAATGTATGGTTGCCTTTCACCTGCCTCCAGCCATGGACCTGACTTGGAGACCTGACTGGAGACCTGGCTGGAGACCTGGCTTGCAACCTGGTTATGTGCCCTGGCTGGGGAATTGAATCAGAGACCTTTGGGATTTGCAGGCCAGTGCCTATCTATTGTGCCACCAGCCAGGGCATAGATTTCTTAAACTTATACACAAAAAGAATGTAACACATCTTTATTTTTAACATATTGATTGCACATCAAAATAATAGTTTGAATATATTGAGTTATATAAAATGTATGCTTAAAATTTAAATAAACATCAAAAGTGGCAAATTTTTGTATAGCCATTTTAATATTGAAGATGGAAGAAAATATGCAACATTTACAGCATATTATGCTTTATTTTTTCAAAAAAGGTAAAAACACAACTAAAATGCAAAAAAACTCCAAGATCTATACAGTGTACAGAGAAGGTACTGTGATTGATTAAACGTGTCAAACGTGGTTTGCAAAGTTTCATGCTGGAGATTTCTCGCTGGACAAAGCTCCATGGTTGGATAGACCAATTGAAGTTAACAGTGATCAAATTGGCACATTAATTGAGAACAATCAACATTATACCATGTGGGAGTTAGCTGACATACTCAAAATATCCAAATCAATAAAATTATTGGTGAAAATGAGAAATATGTCTTTTATTTTGTGGGAAAACATATATGCACTTTTTGTCCAACCCAACATAATTTTGTGTGTAAGTATGTTTTTCAATAAGTTATTTATACTAACAAAGTCATTATTTTTATTATAAACCTAATACCTATGGAAAAAAATAATATATAGGATTATATATTTTCTTTTTCTCCATTACTTAGTTTTCAAAACTTGAGACTAAAAATTTGATTTTCAATGAGAAATTTATATTTTTAATTATAATGTAGTGAATTATGTAGTTTTCACAAATGTACTTTCCATACAACCATACATATTTTATACATGCAGCCATTCATGATTTATACATATTATATAAATTAACAACAAAATAAGTAGAGCAGATAACATTCTTGTTTACAGATATATATATATATATATATATATATATATATATATATATTCTATCACAAAAGTAAGACTCTGGTTTCTCTTCAGATTGTATAAATCTTTCGCCTTTTACCAAAAGTATCAAGCCAATGTCAATATAATTAAAACAGCTTGCGTAGTTGATACTTTTGGGGCAGACTATATATATTATGTACTTTTTGGTAAAAATACATGCATGTATATTTGCAAGTAATAATAAACATCCATGATATATTACAAACTATTTCCTCTAAAATGTTTTTGTTCCTTAACAGCTATCTAACAAACATAACATAATAGGAAAAGATGTAGAGGCCATGGAGGATTAGTTCAGGTAGCATGTGGTGGAAGGAGCAGCAACAATACTGAGTTCCCTGGGATGTAGGGGCAACTGCACTAGTGACAGCCCCCTATGTTTGACCTGAACAACAGCAGGGCATGCTGGGAAATTTAGTGTGCCCTGGCTGCTGACGTGGCATCCCCAACCTCACTGGCTTCTACAGGGACTGGAGTATACTCCTCTATGCTGTTTAGCTTCACTAGTCCCTGTTCCTTGCACTTCATTCTGCAGCCTGAAAACAAGTCTAAAAATTTATTTATTTATTTACTTACTTATTTAAATGTTGTTAGCTTAAATCAGCCAGAGTTAAACTCTTCTGCTTTATGCAATGGTTTATTGAATTAGCAGACTTTCAGTGGGTAGCTATAAATCAACTGTGTTTCTTCTCATGCTGGCCTCTAAGGCCTATGTGACAGGGTATTTTATTTATTTCTTTCTCCTGAATTTGGGACACATTTCACAGCATTTCTAGTTCCCTATAGTGAGCCACAAAAATAGTCCCATTTCTGCAATTAAAATGCCCAGTTCAATAATTAAGAACAAAACAAACAAAAACCTTGAGATCTTTCTAATTTAGACTCTGAATTCCCTCCAGCTATGTACTAGTTCAAGCTTGCCATCCTGAAAGTCTGAGGGGAATAGATTTACTTAGCTCCTTTTTCTCTTTGCCTATTTTATTTGTTTGTTTGTTTGTTTGTTTTTTGAGTCCTCACTGGCCAGAGGGGCTAGCCCCTTGGGATTGTAGAGATGATAATTGAAGGTAAGGAGAAATGGAGCCTTGTTTTTTATAGATGCAAGTCTGCAGATCTTGAAGTTCCCGTCCCTTGTCTGGAAGAATGAAAAAAACATTACCCTCTATCCTCCTGCAGGAACAGTGAAAAATTCCAAACAAAGGCTTCCTTGTCTTCTGTCCCAGGCCTCAGTCTCAATTGATTATAAAACTGAATTTGGGGGTCTCAGTGCTGGCACAGCAACTTATAAATTGATCTCAGCTTTCCCAAAATTGATATGCAAAGTAGCATTCCATTAGTCTTGCAACTATGAACCCTGAAACCTAGAGCTTTTTAGCCTTCTGATAAACCTATGTTTTAAACTTAACCCTTTATTCAACAGGCAGGATAAAAACACAAATCCTACTGAGATTAGCATCAGCAGCTAAATGACAACATAGTTCTATTTTTGTAGGTCAATATACACCTTGTACTCTGAGTTTCAATTTCTTGTTGTACGAGCAGCCCTGTTTACAATTTTAATCCTCACAAAATTTAAAAAGATTTAATAATAACTAACACATACAGTACTTACTTCATCAATCCAAATATATATATATAGAAATATTTAATTACTTATTTTTATCTCTCTTCTTAAAGGAAATGTGACATTTGTTTTCCTTCTTTTAACAAACATTGATTATCTCAGACATACTACAAGCATCAGCAACTTCTGGTACTGGACAGGACATCTAAGTAACAGGTTGTACTTGAATGGGTCTTTGGAATAGAATAAAGATAACCTCAAAATGAGATACAACCAAGGGCACCCTATATCCTGGACTAAACAACAAAGCCTGAAGGAACAAAACTTCAAACAAATAACTATTAAAGTACAAAATGCAAAAGCAAAAGCAAAATTTGAATCAGCTCAACAAAAAACAAAAGCTGAGGCAGAGAATACTTTATACACAATCCCAGGGTAGGCCTGATGGTAGGAATAAAATAGCTGTCTTAGTACCTCCCACTGATTACTAAATGCTCCTCACTTTAATTGTTAACTTAAGAACTAATGCACAGGAACAGACATGACAATTTGTGTTGGCTAGAATATATCAGCCAATCTAGCCAAGTAGCCAACACATAGGATTCTGCTCTCAGCAGCCATGACCTAATGGTGTGGACTTAGCTCTGGGAAAATTGAGGGAAATTAGCAATGCTCTCAAATGTACTAGACTCTGATCAGCCACTACCTGCATGATCCACTTATGAGAATCCACCTATTACTATTTCTGAAGTTGACACCTATTTAACAAGCACTAGATGACACCAACTGTAATTCAAGTTGGATATGAATAAATTTAACTTGCTGGTTACAGGGACAACTGGGTAAATCACCAAGATCTTTGCTCTGGTCTTTACTAACATTGCAATTTAAGGAAAGTTACTTAACTTCAATCTCTCTTTGCACACGTGTCTTCTCTTGACAAAAGTTCTGCTGTGGGAAGCACTTCTGCACCAGCTGAATGTAAAAAGCAGAAAGGATTCTCTGACTGAGTAGAGGGGGAGAAGAGCTTTGGAGGTTCACGGGGGTGGGAGGTCAGTAGCAGCGAGCATTTTGCTCTCAAGAAACAAAGCAGCATAGGACAGTGGGAACAGAAAGGCAAGCGAAGACAAACTAAAGGATTGCCTAACTATAGGCAGTGCTCAGATTAAGTTATTCCTCCCTAGATATTACATTACTAAAACATTTTCTAACAACTCATGTAAACATCTCAAGCAGTTATTGGACATATTTGGGATAGCTAATCCTAGAAAAATATTTTAGATTTGCTATTTAACAAATAAGGAGTATATATGAACAAAATTGAATTTTTACTCTAAAGAAAATTGTTTTTTTATTTATACTCAAAGTCCCATAAAGCCTGAGAATCTTGTTAGACCAGTTATAGTTGTGTTGCATGTGTATGTTGAGTTGCATGTGTAAGGTCCCAAGTAACTTAATTACATTTTCATCACAACCAGATCTGTTTTTATACAATATTTCAACTGGATAAAATGTACATCTCTACTGCATTTAGCCATGTATATTGTTTATAAATAAATATCTCTAATATTTCTCCAATCTTCACTGACTGTTCACGATATGCTACATGTCTAATAGCACCTGTGCATCTGTAACTTGCCTGATGCCACGGGATTAGGTTTTCAACTTGAACAACTGTCTTCCTTCTCTGTAACAGCTATTTTCCTTTGCTGCAATTTCAAAGAAGTTTTTTTTAAGAGACATAGTAATCTATCAAAATAATGGGAATTACAACAAGAATACCATAAACATCATAGAAATTTGACCAGCTTAGGGGTGACTCCACTGTGTCAATTTCCTACTTCATTCCACTCCCTTCTTTTATTTACTATGTAGTTGTCTATGGATTTCATTCAAATTTCCAAAACATATAAGGAAAGGAAATAAAGGACTGGTGTTCTGCTGTTGAGAATAATAAAAGGATCTAAGTTTTGTGACCACAAGGATTCAAATAACTGCTTTAGGTCAGATTTATTGTTTCTGTAGAACAAGATACAGTCAATCAAAATGATTGATGATCACTTATTTATGAATTAGAATGGCCTAGGATCTCTCTCTCTCAATAAACCAATAATAAAGTCAGCTATTGGCAGGACTTCAGGAAACAGGAAAAAATGTGAAGTTTAAATTTTATTTGCAACATTGGTAAGGCCTTCCCTAATTTACAAAAAATGCAGTATTCTTTAGAATATATATATTTTTCCTTTTTAAAGGATATTCCATTATATTGGTGTGAACTAAAATTGGGGCCATGATTCTGTGTACAAAGGATAGGGCAGACATGCTATTTCAGTTCCTGAGATTAAGATTGTAAAGCCTATGCCTGTGGAATGTTCCAGGTGCATGAAAGAAGTTTTGTAGTCCACCCATTATGTATCTGTTAGGGCAGAGAGGTGGGAGGATATTCCATTAAAGATCTTAATATTTTACTATAATTAAATTTCCAGTTAATTTTTAATAACTTTTCTCCTCCATATAATTTTTCATTCTTTCCTTCCCATAATTTGAGGAAAATACTACCAAATTAATACACAACTATTTAGATTCTTTTAAGTTGGGTATTATACTCAACTGCTTTAAGCTGTTGCTTTTCTGTTGCTTGACCTCTTTTCCTCAAACTACATGGTCTTCTTATTAAGTAATTGATGAAAAATTATTGATTAAAGTTATTACTAAAAAGGCTTTTAAAATAACATTATGGTTCATAGTTCAGAGTATAAAGCAATTAAGTTCTATAAAAGGAGATAAGTCCAATAAATGTCCATGCTAAATTCTTTTATTATAGTTGACATACAATATTAAATGCACTTGCTAAATTTTATAGTTTGATATTAAGCTATCAGTGAAGTTCAATTTTAAGGAACTGCCTTAAACTCAAATTAATTCTTCTTAAATTAAATTTATACATTAAATTTAAGAAGCTGGAATTTCACAGCAAAGTAATAAAATGATAATAAAGCCAAAGGAAGAAGTTATGCCTTCAAGACAAAATTTGATGTAAGTTATATATATATATATATATATCAGAAGAGTTTCCCTTTGACTGAGGACTGTTTCACTTAAAGTATTTCAATCTGTTAAAATTTAGCAACATTTAGAACTGACACATGTTTATAGATCTAAGTAAAATGAGACTTACTCTCTTGTTAGTTATAAAATTAATTGATCTGACTTTGGCTCATTCAGAGGACTATTAGAGGAAAGTTAATTAATTAATTGATTTAAAGGATTAAAGGCATTAAAATTACCCTTCAAATTGAACTTAGTAGGGTAACAGGAAGTAACTTAAAAGCTACTTTGCTTTATTTAGATATTTCAAAATAGGTATACTGAGTATTGAAACTCAGTTTATGAGTTCAACAATATGCCCAAGAATAATATTATGAAAACTTTAAAAACCAGTGTCTTTCCAGAATATCTTTCTTATTCTTTGTTGTTAAAACATCCAGATATTTAAATATTATATTAACAGGACATCTATAATTATTTTAAAGATTTTATTTATTATTTATTTTTTAGAGAGAGGGGAAGGAGAGGATCAGAGAGAGAGAGAAACATCAATGTATGGTTACCTTTCACCTGCCTCCAGCTAAGGACCTGGCTGGAGACCTGGCTTGCCACCTGGTTATGTGCCCTGGCTTGGGAATCAAACCAGCGACCTTCAGGTTCACAGGCCAGTACCTATCCACTGTGCCACCAGCCAGGACTAATTTTTAAAATTTATTCTGTTTTCCTCACTTTCCTATGGGTACTAATAAAAATTTATATTTATCAGTAAACTACAAGTTCTGTTAAGCATTTACTGATATTAACACATAAGTAAATTATTAAATACATAAAAAATTTGTATTATTAATATTTAATCGGAAAAAAGTAAGCAATATCATTTTAAAAACTTGCATATTTAATATTTGCTAATAAAATATAATAAGTTGTCCTGTTTAATAATTATAATGAAATAATATAATTATAATAAACTTTTCCATAGTTTATTGAAACCAAATATTTCTTTAGCTTTGCTACTCAACTGAAATAAATTCTATTTTGATTAAATAACTTTAGACTGATTTTTTCCTATAAGTTAATAATTGTAAATTAAATATATTAAATAGTAAGTCACCCAGAAATTGAAAAAATTAAATTATGGATATTGTTACAGAGCTTCCTTCTCCCCTTTCACATAATCATAATGTTCCAGTCAAGCCAAGAGAATACATTGTATTACTAAAGAAATTAAAAAATGATAGACACATACAATAATACTTCAATTATTCTATTTTAGGCTGTCAACCACCAGGACAAATTCTAACATTAATACATAAACATAGAGCTTCTGACCTAACAAAAGTTCATGTCTTTTATTCACAGGGCCCAGGGCCTTTCCTTTGGCCTCTAATTCAACTGCATGTTTTTAGATACAATAATAAATTTCTTCTTGGTTTAATTGTAAACCCCTCAGTTAATAAGAAGGAATTTGGAAGAGGAAAAATGACAGAAATAATGGTAAGAAATAGTATTTAGAAGAACTGATTATGAGAAAATAAATTATAAACCATAGCAAATAACACTAAATTATTTGCTATCATTACTAAGAACCTACTATGTGCCAAATATTGTTTAAGCATTTGATATTTCATCCAATTTTTACAAGAGTGCCCTGAAGTAAGCAGGAGCACTGTCATTTTTCACATAAGAAACTACTTACAACTTCAGAGATGTTGACTGATTACAAAGATGGCAGAAAATGATTCAAGACAAGTCTATTAAACTTCAAAGCTTTTTCTGCAAGAATTCAAAACTATGGATACTTTGTTTAGGGAGGAATATCCCTATATATTTCATACTTTATTAGAACTTTAAAGCAATATCATGAATTTGCATAATACAGTTGGATACAGAATTATCATGTTAAGATGGCAAATGAATAAAACATCCTGTGGTGTCCTATAAAATTTCTGACAAGTCTATATGAGATAAATATTTCTACAGTTTCAAAATAAAAGTTTTATTGTTCGCTTTTAGCTTTCTATAGGAAAGGTGAACAAAAAGTTATAATTTTTAACTATCATGACCTATAAATATTTTGCTGTATGATTCATTGAGACTCTTCATATATATCTAAATTAAAATACCAAAATATATAATGTCTGACATATTACATATGGCTCAATATATGTAGTTTTATTTAAATCTATGCATAAAAATCTAGCCATATACTTCTCATAAGCCATTGGTTTATGACCCCTTACATAGTTAATTAAAGCAATTAAAAATACTAATTTTTAAATTTTATAAAAATACATGGTTTTTATGTTTTTAGAAGTTCTTGCCTCTTAAGAGATTGTGAAAAGTACTAGAGGTTTAAATATGGAATGTTCAATAAAAGAACTCTAAGTACAGCAAAATATATTTAATAATGCTATGGCCCAAAGCATAATGGCTATGATATAAATAATTTTCATTTAATACTCTAGAAAAAATAAAAATAATAAATTATATCAAATAACATCACATTGTTTCCATTGAAATAACTGAGGAAATTATTAGGTTTTACTGGGTGAAAAATTAATGTTACTTTATGTTCTTGGCCTGAGGTGAAGATCAATCTACATGAAAAGTGTTACTACTTTAAAAAAAAAAAATGATTCATTATTGACAAATGATAGACAGTAAAACAGGTGATTTCAGTTATTTTGAAATAATTCCAGTGTCTTAAGTAGGCAATAGTAATAATTACAGTAAAACTGTAGTAATGATTATCACTGATAGCATTTATTGATCACTTACATTGGACTAGTAAATTCACAAACACATATATACACAAGCATACCAAATCTCCAATAAATAATGTTATATGTATAATATTATCATTGGAATGTATCTGCTTACTATTTAATTTTACCATGTTTTAGCACTGTTTATTTTGTTGATTTAAATTCTTCAGCTTCAATGTTTCTTAATTAAAATGTATTAGTGGTCAATATTTCCTGGAAAGCTAATCAAGAAGTCTTTATTCATGCATAATTGCTTTGCAGATAATAGTGAAAAACAATCAAACAGCTGCAAATTAGATGTATACTAAGATATTTTAGAAATTTTGTGTCCATGTAGTTCATTAGAATTCAACCCTTATAATGACAAGTTTTATAAATGAATGCAAGTATAACTTTGGTTGCTTTATTAAATAGCCATATGGTCCAGATGCAGCTCTTCATTCTCATTCTCATTCTCATTCTTATTATCTGTGTGTGTGTGCATGTGTGTGTGTGTGTGTGTGTGTGTGTGTGCGTGCGTGTGTGCATCTCAACAAAAGAAACAAATAACAGAGTAAAAATAGGAGGGAATATTTGCAAACCAGGTCATTTTCTAAAATATATAAGAAATTCATGTGATGCAATAGCAAGGAGAACCCAGTGACATGTTCAACATAAGTAATGCCCAGAGAAATGCAAAACAAAACCACAATATCACCTCACACTTGTTAATATTGTTATTCTTAAAAAATGATAACAAATGTTGCTGGAAATGTGGAGAAAATGACACCTCTGTACATTGTTAGTAAAAACAACAAAATCAGTACATTAAAAAGATACCAGCTCTCCAATGTTCATTGTAGCATAATTTACAATAACCAAGCTACAAATACAACTTACATTTCCATCAACAGATAAATGAATAAAAAATGATAACTGATATATACATATAATGGAATACTATTCAGCCTTAAGAAAAGAAATCTTGCTATATGCAACAACATGGATGAAACTTGAGGACATTATGCTAAGTGAAACAAGCCACTCACAGAAGGGTAAATATTTCATGATTTCACTTATATACCATATCTTAAAATAGATCATAGAATCTGACAGTAGAATGGGATGTTAACAAAAGAGGATAAAGTCTCAATTACATAAGATTAATTCATTTTAGGGAAATTGTACAACATTATCCCTATGTTAACAATACTGTATTATACACTTAAAAAATAAGAGAGTAAGCCCTGGTTGGTGACACAGGGGATAAGGTACCAGTGTGAGAACCCAAAGGTCACTGGTTCGATTCCCCAGCCAGGGCACATAACCAGGTTGCAAGCCAGGTCTCCAGCCGGGTCTGTAGCTGGAGACAGGTGAAAGGCAACCATACATTGATGTTTCTCTCATTTCTCTCCCTCTCTGCCTCTCTCCCTTCCTCTCTCTCTGAAAATAATAAATAAAATCTTTAAAAATATAAAATTATAAAATAAGAGAGTAGCCTCATAGATGGAGAGCAGACAGCCGCTAGAAGAGGGAGTAGGTTAGTGGGTGGAGGGATTGAGCAAAAAGGAAACAGGACTTATAGGCATGGAAACAGTGTGGTCACTGGTGGGGGAGAGGGGTATAAAAGGACTAAATACTAATGGAAATGATATAATAAAGATTAAATCAAAGAAATAAAAAATAAGAGAGTAGATGTTACGTTAAGTGCTCTTACCACGATACATTTTTTTGTTTTAAGTTTGAAATTCCCCTTGGAACACTACATAGGAGCTTGTCTACATAGCGTGATGGTTTGCATCTGGCTTAACTAATCACACAGCTTAACTAAGACATCATGAATGTGCTTTGATTGGTTCATGATCTGAAGAGAAGTACAACTTATGCAACCAAGAAATAACCCTGGAAGTCTGCATCCGGATGTCTGTCAATCTCCCTATGGTTGCCTCTGACTTCTTTATCCTACAATGTCATATTTTTTACTCATATTAAAATTTTAGGCCCTGGCTGGTGGCATAGTGGATAAGGCACTGGCCTGCACACCCAAAAGTCGCTGGTTTGATTCCCAGCTAGGACATATAACCAGGTTGTAAGCCAGGTTTCCAGCCAGGTCCTTAGCTGGAGGCAGGTGAAAGGCAACCATACATTGATTCCTCTCTCCCTCTCTATCTCTCTCCCTTCACCTCTCTCTAAAAGTGATAAATAAAGTCTTAAAAAAAAAAAAAAGAGCAAAATAAAGCCTATAAAATAAATGGGAAGTTGTATAGAAAGCCAATTTACAGAAAAAGATGGCCTGAATACTAATAAATATGAGAATGCTGTGTGTCCTCAGTAGTAATTAAAATATTGAATAAAACTTTTATAAAATACCATGTTAGATCCTTTTGATTGGCAAGATTTTTGGCAAAAATAACAATTACATTTTTGACAAATAAATGAACATAAAACCTAATATGCATTATTAGAGTGAAATTTGACATTACCACTTTCAAAAAACATTTTGGCAATACTGAGTCAAGATGAAAATGCACCAAGTAATTCCACTTCTAGATATATACGTTGAGAAAATATTACAGATGTGCACACAGAGGCAGGTATATAAATATCCAAATATTTCTTCATAGAAAATTCAGAAAAGTTTTAGTATTACTAATTATTGAGTAGAATAATGTACTGCAGTATAATGAATGAACTAAATCTTCATGCATTAACTTATATAATTCCAAAAAAATTATGTAGAGCCCAAGTAAAATGTTCAAAAGAATCCATATAATTTTATATTTCTGTATCTATGAAAATAAATACTGTATGTAATTTGTGCATACAAAACATATAAAAAATACATCAAAATATGGACAAGACAAACATTTTGTCTTATTGATACTCTAATGGTATGTTGTAACAATGCAATACATTTTAACAGAATTATTTAGTATAATTATAATTACTAATTAGAGATATATTTTTAATGTTACTAAATATTTTAGATATATATTAATATCCAGTATAAGTAGAACATGCATCGTTACACAACATAACTATTTTCAATAAAAGTAATATATTAACTATTTTCAAATAACTGGAAAATTACACATTCTTGACTTCTAACTATTAAAAGCTAACATTTATAGGAAGCTTACTATAGGCTAATTACTTTTCTAGAAGCTTTATAAATACGAATTCACGTAATACAAAGAGAAACCCTATGAGGCACATGAGAATTACTAGTGAGGAAAGAGGCCCAGGGCATTTAGAAAACTTTTCAGGGTTACACAATATGAAGTGACTGAGATGCTTTTCAAACCCAGACAGCCCAGCTCAAGCTGGTGTCCACAAAGTCTGCTGAATCTCAATGTGCCTTGGACCTAACCTGACTTTTAATTGCCAGTGGGAACACTAGTTACTCAATCCTTCTTAAATTACTCAGAACTTGCAAATCAACAGAGGGAAACCAATCCTCTCTAAAGAAATATATCTTCGGGATCACTTCAGTTTTTGTGATTATTATGCATTGTTGATTATAATTATTACCACCTTCAGTTGTAAATGTGTCTTGCCATGAGTTTATAATCATTTGTTTTATCTCATTCTGGATGTGGCTCTGTTTCTATGATTAGTCTGGGCCAATATTCCCACTTATTTCTGTTGCCAATAATGAAGAATTGGAAAGAGTCTATTTACCCATGTTATTATTTTCAATGTAAATAGTTGGTCACAGCTGCTGCAATTTTCCCAATTGTAAGACAGGAAAATGAAGTGGGGAGATGAGGGCGCAGATACATCTACCAACTCCTGAGGCATTCAGAACAAAATATGAAAAAAGGCCAAGAAAATAATTTGCTTCCAGGACATCAAATTTCAATTTGAATAGATGTACATTAATTATATCAACACCTAACATATACAACAACTATAACTGCAAGAGCTGCTAGGAATTAGTCATTAATAAGTTTCCTACATAAGCCCTGGCTGGTGGCTCAGTGGATAGGTGCCAGCCTGCAAACCCAAAGGTTGCTGGTTTGATTCCCCAGCCAGGGCAAATAACCAGGTTGCAAACCAGGTCTCCAGCCCGGTCTGGAAACAGGTGAAAGGCAACCATACATTGATGTTTTTCTCATTTCTCTCCCTCTCTGAAAATAATAAATAAAATCTTTAAAATAACCAGATGAAAGGCAACCATATACTGATGTATCTCTCCCTCTCTGACTCTCTCCCTTCCCCTCTTTCTGGAAATAATAAATAAAATCTTTTTAAAAATTAAAAAAAAATGTTTACTACACTTGCATGGGATTTTTCAAAAATGTTCTATTTAATTACCCCACATAACCCATTGTTAAAGTGAAGAACAATAAAGTATTAGATAATATAATTTCTTTACTTATCTGAAAAAGAAGTTCTTCATATATATTTCAAACAAGTAACTAAGAATAGCAGTGAATAATTAAATTTTGGTTGAGTAAAAATACATACTATTAAAAATATTCTAGGGTCTTCTACTCATGATGGTAGGATAGGTAAACATGGTACTTTCATTGTTCCCTAACCACATCAAAATTACAATTAAACTACAGGGCCACCTGCAACTTAGCTAAACTGAAATCCTACAACTAAGGAGATAAAGAAGCCACATTGAGACTGGTAGGAGGGACAGAGATGGGTAACAGGCTGGTTTCACACCCCCACATGGCAGATAAAAATCAGGAGGGATGTGTTGGCTGCAGAGATCCCCCCTGAGGAGCAAGGGGTCCCAGACTCACACCAGGTTCTCCAGCCCATGGTTCCAGTGCCAGGAATAGAAGTTCCCATAGCTTATGGCTCTAAAAACCAGTGAAGTATGCCTGAGTGAGACAAAGGGCTTTTGAAATCTCAGGTGATCTTCTTCAAGGGCCTGCACAGAGACCTAAACTCACTCTAGCTGAGTTCCAATAGTGGGGTTACAACTAAAAGTCCATAGTGGAGAGACTGAATTGCATCAGGGCAAGAGCTGAGGGGGTCAGCTTTCTCTCAGATGGAAGTGCTTGCTGGCAGAGACCATCATTCATTTGCTGAGCCCCCACCCAGAGCTGGCAGGTATAGGCACCATGTCTGAGATGCCACCACCCTAGCTCACACTGTTCACCCCATCCTACTGATTCCCTGAGACTTTGTCCCATCCAATTTGTTGGCTCATCCAAGCTGTATTCAGCGGCTTTTTCATGCAAAAGGTCTGCCTTGGCCCATGCTTCAGGCTTTCTTAAGATCTCTCAAACAAGCAGCATCTGTTCTTAATGTGCCTCGTACTTCCCACAAAGTGGCCCCAGACAGGGTACTAGCAGGATACAGTTCACAGCTTCACCTCTCCTGGAACCTCCCAGCACAGCACAAGCAGCAACCAACTGCAGGTTGCTTGGTCGCTCGGTAGCTCATGCCACGTAGCCCAGTCATAACATAGGAAGTGACAGGCCTTGGCCTGAACCTCCTGGAAGGTCCCAACCCAGGGTACCTATTGGACAGCTTCAGACAACATCATAGCACCACCTAACCACATCCACAAGCAACATACCCAAAGGACAGACTCAGTGGCACCAGGCCCCACTGAAGTCAGTCCTGCTCTATGGCACTGGCCCCTGCACAGCTGCTCCACCAGGGTGGTCATAGCCAGTCCTCACAGCTGATTGGTCTTGGGGTAAATCTCTCCCATTGTATGGCCAACAACAATAAACACTTAAATAAAATAGCAAGGTGCACACAGCCCACCTAGGAAGGGAGTGAACCTCAAGTGCCCAGCTTGGGTGATCCAGAAGCCTATGCCACTGAACCCTACAGTACATGTACTGCACTAGGCGACTCTACCAAGCCCGGGAGACATAGCAGCTCCACCTAACACAGAGAAACAGGGTTATAGGATGGTCAATGAACTTAGGAAAAGAGTGCATGAATTTAGTGAGAACTTTAATAAATTGGACAGGAAACATAAAAATGGAACCAGAAAACATAATAAAAGAACCAGTCAGAAATGCAAAAATGAAGGCAATAACTAAAATGAAGAATACATTACTGGGGATTGACAGTGAAGTAAATGAAGCAGAGGGCCAAATCAGAGATATGGAAGATAAGAATGTAGAATACACCCAACTGAACAGCAAAAATTTGTTTAAATCCCTCCCCCCACAAAAATGAGGACAGTGTAAGGTGCCTCAGTACAACTTCAAGTAGATCAACATTTGCATCATGTGGGTGCCAGAAAAAGAAAAGAGATAGCAAGGAATTGAAAACCAATATAAAAGAATAATGATGAAAAACTTCCCTAACCCGGTGAAGGAAATGGACACTTCAAGGCCAGGAAGCAAAGAGAGTTTCAAACATATGAACCCAAAGAGGCCACTTCCAAGACATATCATATTTAAAATGCCAAAAGTTAAAGTCAAAAAATCTTAAAAGCAACAAAAGAAAAGCAGTTAGCTACCTACAAGGGAGTTCCTATAAGACTGCAGCTGATTTCTCAACAGAAAGTTGACAAGAAATATTCAAGGTGATAAAAAGCAAGGACTTAAAATCAAGATTAGTCTACCCAGCAAAGCTACCATTTAGAATAAAATGAGAGATAGAGAGATCCCCAGACATGAAAAAGCTAAAGGTCTTTATCATCACCAAATCAGTTTTTCATTAAATATTTAAGGGTCTTCTTTAAAAACAAAACATTTTTAAACTAACAATAAAATAGCAATAAATACATATCTATTAACAATTAAATCTAAAAATAATAAACAAGCAGAAGAGAAACAAACTCATAGATACAGAGAACATATTGAGGGTTGCCAGAAAGGAGGTGGGTTGGGAAGAAGGGGTGAATTGGTGAAGGGATTAAGAAGTATGAAATGGTAGTTACAGAATAACCATAGGGATGTAAACTACAGCAAAGAAAATATAGTCAATAATATTCTGACTATGTATGGTGTCAGATGTACATGAGGTTTATCAGGGTGATCATTTAGTAATTTATATATAATAATGCCCAATCACTAGGTTGTATGTTGGAAACTAATATAATATTGTGTGTCAACTCTAATTGAAAAGTTAAAAAATTAGTTAAAGTGAAAATATTCTACCTTCAATTTCAGGCCTGTGAGGTGAATCCATGTTAATATGTGACTCTAGTTTATTCATTTTCACTGTGTATAATATTTAATTTTAAGAATATACCATATTTATGAATTTATTTTATTATTAATGAATATATAAATGCTTCCATTTCTTATTTTGCTGTTATAAACATAGATCTTTACAACAACCTTTAACACACTCTTTGGAGATTATGGATACATAAAATAGGGGTACTATTCACATGCAATTTTAAATCAAGCAAAATAATATTATATTGTTAATTCATGCACATAGATTAAAATTATAAATATGTATATTGGCAGAAAAAAAACACCAAAGTCAGGAAAACAACAATCCCTAGGAAAAAATGGATACCTTGGTAATTTTAACTACACTGGCCTTGTTTTGTTACTGTAGGAAGCTGATGTACATGAGTTTGTTCTCCTACTTGTTCTACATTTTTTATATTCCCAAACACTTCATCAAATTACAAAAAAAGTAATACCTTTAGGTAAATCTCATTTGAGATTTTATAAAAATGACATAGTAAACTGTCACTTTCTTCCTGGTGATCTTTCTCACTGATATGGCGATAGTTAACTCCTAAAAAGTACCTCCATGTAGCAATAAAAAGAAATAATGAGGCTCTGCTCCAATGCCCTAGTAAAATGTCACTGTTTCAATTACAACTCCAGAATTTCCCTTGTCTGCCAAGTCCCATTGTTACTCTCATTTATTTGTCACTTTTGCAGCAGTGGAATGGCAGCATCTTACAGAAGTGCTCAGGTTTCTGGCTTGTGTATTTACTCAGCAAATAGGCCACGATAAATTCAGATCAGTTTGACCTGTCACAACATCCACAATTTGGCTAGTTGGTCTCAAGCCAATTGAAATGTGTAGCATATTCTTTTTGTTTCTACTTAGTGTCTGAAACAGGCCACTTTGCTAACCTAGGTCTCAGAACCTTATGATCCTTCGCAACGTTGCTCTGGTAAAATGGCATGAATGTATAGAACAAGTCTCACTGACAGCAACCTGTATGACAATCTCATAAGGTTCAGAAGATCATGATGGCATATAAACAGAGTGTTTCTCTTTCCTTTTCCCTCAATAAAACGAACTTCATCAATAGAAATCTTTCCACTGGGAGGAAAATGGCTCAGTAAAGAACTATCTAAGCCAGTTTCCTCTCCACACCTACAGTTGAGTACAGCTATGACTCAGCTTCAGTGCTGCAGTGGAACATCCAGTGCCGGAGACTGGCATGTGTAGTGGAATTCTCGATCTTCTTACATGGCTTTGTTTGAACAGTATGATTAGGAGTCAGTTCATGTAGTTTCTTTTTATAAGCTCAGATTTTCAGGAGGTGCGCAGCCGCTCAACTGTTTCAAAATGACTCAGGTTGAGACTTGTCCTACAAGTTGTTTTATTAGTTTTATGGAAGGTGAAAAATTTTTCAACCAAAATGGTAAATTTCTTTTAAGATCAAAAAATATTTGTAGTGTTTGAATTTAACTCTTGTTACATATATATTTTCATATATGTATACATAATGAACATAAATAGATATGTGTGTGTTTCCCCTTTAAGACTAGAATTCTATGTGTATTATTAGCACATCAGAAATTTGAAAATAATGTGAATACCTTAGGTGACTACATAATGTTATTTTTTGTTTTTATTCCATGAATGTTTTAAAACATATTCTTACCAACCTCCTTCAAAATGAACTAATAGCAACAGTGTGGTAATGCTGCAAGATGAGCATTAGGGAGAGGTGGAGGCGGTATAGCAGAGATAAATGGTGATGGACGGTGACTTGGCTTGGGGTGATGAACACACAATACAGAGTACAAGTGGTGTGTTGTAGAACTGTGCACCTAAAACCTGAACAATTTTGTTACCCAGTATCACCACAATACATTCAATATAAAGGGGAACAAAATTATTTTCTATATAAAACATGAATTTCTGGATTCTAAAAAATAATTGAGAAAATATGAGAAATTTCATCACCAATTCTTAAGTATAGTGTCTAATAATAGAAAAGGCTATATCTTAGAGCCATCTTTAACTCTTCAAAAGTTTCAGCTGTTATATCCATAGTTTAACAACTTCATTTAATTAAGATGTCTCTAGTAGCTGCTTTTGTCTCACCCAAAACTCTTACTAAAAAAAATGATTGCATGTCCATAAAAACAACAGGTTACCAAACTAATAATAGTATAAGCTTTCTGAATTTTTCCATTAATAATGAATTTCTATTGTCTACCTGTTTTTCTCATCTGCTGGTCAACCTTTGTAAAGAGTGAACATACCATGGTTGAATGGTAAATTTGGTGCCCTGCCATCAGAAAATACATAGTAATATCACAAATCCATTTTAATTTTCCTGCTTAAAGGCAGAACACAGTAAAATGAACCACCCGTGGAGCATATAGTGAGTGATTAGGAAAGCAGAGAAACCTAGATGTTAATCAAAGATGCAGAAGAGTACATTCATGTAAAAAAACCAAAAAATAAATTAAAAAAACAAGATGAGTGACCACCTGCATTTTATTGAGCATATTGCAAAAAGCACCTGCCTTAGTTATGCAACTATTATGATCACTTCATTTAAAATCTGAAATGTGCACAAACACAGACATTAATACATTTCTTCAATTAGTTGTTAATAATAAAATAAGACAATGACAAGTGCAGATAAGTATGAGCTGGACTAAGAGAATTTTTGCCAGACCAGAAGAGGAATATTTATTTTAAGAGTACATTAAATAGTAGATCTTCAATATATATTGTTTAGAATTCATTGTATAAAACTACAGTATGTTGAATTTAGCTGTAACAACAGATTGTAAACTATTATTATTTCACAGGATCTGTTCAACCATTCTAAGTTAGCTATTAAATGTTCATGTGTGTGTGTGTGTGTGTGTGTGTGTGTGTGTACACATCTGCCCTAGAATAAGAGATCTTTACCATGTGACTATACATATACGTCACTATTCAAATGTCTTTCCATTGTCCTATGAGCTCTTGGAGGATATAGACTATGTCTTCCTATTCATTTTTGATCTGTCAATGCAAAAGTGGTGGTAGTACATAGAAAGCTGCTAATAAGTGCTTGTGAGACAATGAATGACAGAGTGATTTAATGTGCCAAAGCCTGTCTTCACAGCATACCTAGACTTTGGAGAATGATAAAACTGAAATGTCTTTCTGTGGATGCTTCTTTGTGGCCTGAAAATAGCATTTTAATAATTTTTCACTTGTATTTTTTTAACAAAATTACATTAAGCATAAAAATAGGAGACAGTAATGAAATATGTTTCTAAACAGTACAGTAGACTTTCACTAATTTGGTGTTTGGGCATATTTATGAAATAGTTATTCTAATTAGACTCAGATGCAGCACTTGGCTCATTAGCTACTAATATGAAGGGCAAAATAAATCTTTTAAAGTCTCTTTAGAATAAGTAACTCAACAACTTGCCCAGCAAACTGTACCTCAAAGCAATGTAGAAGAAATTTCCCAGATATTTACCATAATTTTATTTCCATTTTAATATAATATATCCTGGATAGGAAAATTACATTCTTCTAATAGAGCTAAAGGTTAACTGAAAGAGAATGTAGACAGAGCAACAATGTTTTTTAAAAATTTGAGGTGCCAGGCTGATTTAAGAAAACAGTAGCAGATTCAGGTGGTTAAGGCAAGGTCATTCCGAAGAACGTGGATCATTAATTTTCCATTTTTCCTTGCCTGAATTACCAATGATAAAGACTTCTGCAAGAGGTGTTTTCAAAGTAATTTAATATATTTATACACACACATATAAAACATAAATTTAATTATCAGTTGTTTTTTAATAGGAACTTCAATGAATTCACACAATTTGATATATTCTTGCCTTTTTACAGTATTCAGGCCTGAAAGTTGTCTTGCCTTTAAAAAGGAAATACTTACCTTGGATTGCCTAAGAGGGAGCACTGGAGTTTTCATTCAACCAGGTTAAAGGCCCCTTGGGCCCTCTCCACTCCCCCCTCCCTCCTAACTACCAAGCAGAGTTTCAAGATAAGCCCTTAGGTCTGATCAAGTAAAGCAATCAGCTCTTAAGAAACCAAACCAACAAAGCAACTAACAAAAAGACACTATATTATTGAACTGAAAAATTCAGATAAAGGAATAGATAGCAGCAGGTAAAGATATTTTAAGCTGCCCCAGAATAGCAATTAGCTACTAAAATGGATCTCTCTCCTCTCAACATTACTGTTACTTTTCCTAACAGTAGAGAACCTGAGCCTAAAGACACTTCATAACTTGCCCACAGCCATTTAGCTACAAAACAGAGATAGTAACAAACACGCCACTAGGGTTTCCTATTACAACACATCACTTAATTATTTTGTGTATTCTGGATTGATTGTAAGACCCAAATTCTGCCTTGTTTTCTGATTAAAGTACAATCCCTGCATGTGAGTACAAACTTCAGTATATTGGTTAAAGATAGTACATATTCATTTGAAACTAATGGTATGAAGTTTTTCATTTTTTCAACTTTAAATTGTATTCTTTTCCTTCATACATTACTTATATTTTGAGGTTTGATGTTTGTATTTAATTCTTTGAATTTCCAAAAGTGTTTGCAATAGTTTTTGTATCTATGGAACTACAATGAAAAGCATCCTCATTTCAATAAAAATATGGCTTAAAAGACTAAAGATAATAATATTGCAATTTAACTAGGAAATAAATAAAATATTCTTATCTCCCCTGGGAACACTTTGAAACCCTTAAATTAATTTAAAAATTCTGCCTTTGAAAATACTAATTATTCAAATATGAAGACATCAAGGCCCGGATTCATACTATATCTCACTGCAGGGTGTTCCTGATTAACTGGTTTTATTGGGCCACATGAAAATGATAAATAATTATACAGATTTACATCTACAAAGTTTAACCATCTTCATGTTAAGGTCTCATTAGATATTCATATCAAGAAATAAATTGCTGATTAACAAATAAAAAGCATATAAGGATTGATAAGTTCAAACAGTTCACTGACTTTTGTTATGTGTCTTGGGTAGGAATTAAAAATGCTATTGCAACAAGGACTCCAAGGTTCCTTCAGTCTGAAACTGGAAATTGGAAGTCAAGAACACAGCTAAAATCTTAGAAGTAAACTGTACACTCTCTCTGCAACCTGTGGATGGCATGAAAAAAGCCAGAGACTTAGAGCAAGTAGCTAGAGACAATCATCCAGAGACTATGCCTGGTAAAGAAAATATGAAATGGAGCCCTGGCTGGTAGCACAGTGGACAAGGCGCTGGCCTGCAAACCCAAAGGTCGCAGGTTCGATTCCCCAGCCAGGGCACATAACAAGGTTGCCAACCAGGTCTCCAGTCAGGTCTGTGGCTGGGGGCAGGTGAAAGGCAACCATACATTGATGTCTCTCTCCCTCTCTGCCTCTCTCCCTTCCCCTCTTTCTAAAAATAATGAAATAAAATCTTAAAAAAAAAAAAAAATGAAATGTGTTTGCAATATACAGTTGACAGCAGCAGATTGTGCCATCATGCAGAAGCTAGATTCAAAGAGCCCGTGAAAGGACTGGAAATGAGAGCACTTGAATCCCACTCTCCACCCTCGGGGGGACTCATCTGCCTGCCATTTAACTGTTGGCTACGGCAGCCATTTTCACACTTTTTTATCTTTTGCACACATGAACTACTGTAATTCTATGGCACACCAAAAAATATATATTTTTGCTGTTCTGACAAAAAATATGATAACATGTATAATTTTGATTCATTCACACCAGTTGGTATTGTTGTGTTGGTTGCTGTCATTTTTTTTTTTTTTTTCAATTTGACAATCTAAGGGAAAAAGAGATCAATTGTGTTGTTGTGTTGGTTGCTGTCATTTTTTTTTTTTTTTTTTCAATTTGACAATCTAAGGGAAAAGAGATCAATGTCCCTGACTTAATATTCAGGCATTGCATGTTTTAAACATTCTTGTGGCACGCTAGTTGAAAATCACTGAGCTGAGGAATCCCGTATAGCCAAATCATCTATATTTTAAGGGCTTTTAACTTGGTTTAACCAATGGATTTACCACTTTATTTACCATTTGAATCAAATGGATTAAAATGAGATAAAATTTATAAATAATTTTTAGGTATCAGGGTGACCCTTTACTGAATTTAGATACACTTTCTTCATTTGTTGGTAGCATAAAAATAGCATAACTGCAGATTAAAATAATCATCAACCTTTGTGACAAGCATTGCTACTTTAATAAATGTGCTCAAGAATTGACAGTTTTTACCTAAGGACATGGATATTAAGTATACATTGATGTAATAATTACATCCATTGTCTTGAATTCTTTTAATATTTTCAGTGGGAAAACTTTTTAATTAATATCATATTTTATATCTGGGGTCTCCAATCCCTGGGGCTACAGACTGGTACCCGCCTGTGGCCTGTTGGGAACCAGGCTGCTCAGCAGGAGGTGACCTTAAGTGTAATGCATTTTACTCATCCCTAAAGCATCCCCACCCCAAAACAGGGAAGAATTGTCTTCCACAAAACTGGTGCCTGGAGCCAAAAAGATTGGGGCCCACTGTCATATCACTTTTCTTTTAGTACTTTTAATACGAATACTAATTCTGCTCATCACTCTAACTTTTAACCAAATCCTCTTTCTCCATCTATTCTTCAGTCCAACTCAGGACAAGCCTCTTTGGGGCAAAGGCCTTGTGTTTTTGTTTTATTTCTCACCTTAGCTTCTAGGAGAATGTTTCACATATGGAAGGTCCTAAATTAACATTGTAAACTGGCAGACTCTAATTGGAAGTGGCCTTCTGGGACCTCCAGTCCAGAAGGCGCAGAGAATATTCAGGATTGGCAGTACTGAGCTGAATGAGCACAAGATCCTAAAGGCAGCAGGAGTAGGTGCAGAGCAGCAGAGCCACGGAGACCAAGCTGCTGGGAGCTATTCTGATTGTGTGCCTGTAGGATGAGGGAAGAATTCTAGTCCATGCTCCAAGAGGACCTCTTATAAGAGCGTGTCAGACTGGCAATGAATAACCTGTTTGATAAAGGTAGGGGTAAATTGATTCAAAAGCAATTCTTCCCTTTCCTCTTCTAAATAAGCAACGAACAGGCAGGAAGTAGGCAGTGTTTGGGGAAGCTAAGAGCTACATCTTCCATAGACCAAAGGACCTGTTGCACAAACTCTGCCGCACTAAATCTGACAACTGTAAAAGGAAGTAGACATACTGGTAGAAGATAATAAAAAGTTAATTCCAGACTTCCTCTTCTCTAAGATGCAATAAAAAGTTGCACCTTAAAATGGATATTGGACAAAAAGCTGAACTTTAAAATGTTTGCTTTGTGATTATATAGAAAGTCATACTGCCAATGAGAGTAAGTCAAACTATATCTTAATATTTTAATACTGACTATGTACAAAGTAAGTTTTGATAAATGTTATAAAAATACAAGCAAGTCAGATGGTGTGGCTTGCTCTTAAAGCTAAAAACTACCTATTAACATTTTAGAATAATGTATCATCATCCTACCAAGTTAAACATACTTTCTTTCATTGACATGTCTTGCATTTCTCCAGAAGTAAACCCTGATACAAGGTTCAAATGCAAGCAAAGTATTCCCAGAAACATCCATAGGACAGGGTATTGGGAAGGTGAAGGAAACACTTATAAAAGGTATATTATTAAGCTGGTGACCTCAATGAGGAATTTGAATTTAATTTTCCTGAGGGACTCTTAGAGGCAATAACAGTCTCTATGAGTCATCCTATGAAAGGGGAACAGGAGGTGGGTATTGCTATACCAACTCCCACTAATTATTTTTGGAAGGCTATTGGGGTAGGCATTAACTTTCCAGAACTTCTGTCTGCTGAGAATATGGGCAGAGTAGACTCTGGAAGCCAAAGTGTACCTCCCGGAAAAGAATTTCAGATATACTCATTTGGAAGGTAATCCTGTATACATAAAACTATAGTGAAAACAAGTTGAAAGGGCACCAACAACATCTATTGTGATGGTTGATCAAGAAAATTCTATAGTTTTGTCATGTCTTGATTGAGTGAGATCTTTCACATTCTCAATTTTTACATAGGAAAAAACTTTTAAAAATACCATTCTGTGATAGCAATTCTAATCTTGAGGTTAGAATTAAAAATGAGAACCAAACTTCAGCGCTTCTGTAGGAACCATCCTTCACAAATGAACTTTTTTCTCATTAAACAAATAAACAGTAATAACAAAAAAAAAAAAAAACTACACTGCCCTGGCCAAGTGACACAGTTGGTTGGGGCATGATCCAAGGCTGCAGGTTGGATTCTGGTCAGGGCTCATACCTAGGTGGTGAGTTTAATCCTCAGATGAGGTGTGTACAGGAGGTAATCAACCAATCACAATGTTTCTCTCTCTTTCTTTCTCACCCTGCTTCCTCTCTTTCTAAAATCAATAAATATAATTTCAGGTGAGGAATTTTTAAAAAGCTACACTGATATTTAGCTTTATAAATAAAGTCTGAGCTGTCTCAACATATTATAAATCATTTAAAGTTGGAATAACTCTGTCTATTAAACTGGTCTATTTAAATGAAAAACAAAGACTTCTTCATACTTCAGTTGTAACAATTTTAGACAAATTAATATTGGATTATTTTCTGATGGTTAGAATCTAAGAGAAAAACCATAAGAACTCTAAGCCACAGACTGGGTTAGCACATTGACATAATATCCTACCATGAGACACAGTGCTACCCATATTGTTTCCTGAATGAATGTGAGAAATTAGAATTAGAAAATGGTTCTACCTCAGAAGCCTTTAATGTAGAGTTCCAAAGGGGAGAACTCTCAGACCGGGAATGCCTACTACACTGGGAACAGGAATGATAAAATTGGAACCTGTGAAATTAGTAACTTTCCTACTTTATCCATTTTGTGCATAAAATCAAAAAATTAGACGAAATACAGTAAGACATAATACTTTTAAATAGAAAACACAAAAACTAAAATGAATAAATAGGAGACAAATTATACAAAAGTATATTTCAAAATCTTAAAATATTTATGCATAGCTAAAAATAAAATGAAGCTAAACAGGAAAAATATACAAAATTCTGCTTTTAGCCCTAGCTGGGTAGCTTAGTTGGTTGAAGCATCATCAAGTACATCAAAAGGTTTGGGTTTGAACCCCAGTCATGGCATGTACCTAGGTTGCAGGTCACCCCTGGTTGGTTGGGGCATGTTAGGGAGGAGACTGATCAATGTCTCTCTCTCATACCAATGTTTCTTTCTCTCTCTCTCTCTCTCTCTCTCCTCTCTCTCTCTCCACCCCCTCTCTCTCCCCCACCCCTCTCTCCCCTCTTTTTCTCTTTCTCTCTCTACCTCACAATACCATCCTCTGTCTCAAAAATCAATAAATATATTCTGGGGTGAGAATTTAACATAAAATAAAAGAAATATTCTACTTTCAGATTTAAAATACGATTAAATGCACAAAAAAGTGAACAGAATATCAATTTCAAATTTCTATTGAAAAAAGTTTTTACAAAATAAATATTAAGTCAACTAAGTAAAATATTATTGCTTTAAACAATTTTAGAAGCCAAAGCAAATAATTTTAACAAGAATTTAAATTTCTTGATTACAAGTATAATACTTTCCACTTAGACTACGTAAAACAGCTTATATTCAAAGTAGAACTGAGAATCAGCTTTACTAAAGTTTAAACAAAAATATTATTAAAATTAAACATGTTAATAGATTCCACTGTAAGATCAAATGTTTGGATAATACCTCACATGAAGAATAATTAATTAAGTGGACAAATGGATCTGTGAACAAAAGCCTTAGGATGTCTGTTAAAATATTCAAAATGGTCTCATGAAAGAGTTGACATGTTTGCACACTAAATGTTACAGGAGAGCCATGTCCTCAAAATTAAAATCTACTAATAAATGCACATAAATTGAACAAGTATTTAAAAATAGCAAAGGGTTTACTGTCAGAAAAATATTAGCAGAATCTAAGTATACTTTATGTAAGACTTTCAGCAAAGGAAAATAGGTAGGTTTGAAGAAATGTAATATATATCTTTATCTACTTGTTCATATCAAGATGATAATAATTTGAGCCTTCTCAGCATGATATTGACCTGGTCTTCATCTTAGTAGGAGTCTCTATATCCTCAATATGGTTTTCACTTAAGGATTTTTTATAAAGCATTTTTTATTAGGGATCCAAACACTAATTGGAAATTAGATTGGTCTTGTGCCCCATGAGTAAATAATTCTGATAAACAAGCATTGTTCATCTGAAGCATACGCAAATTATAAAATTCTGTCTTGAAATTTATTAATAGGCTAATTACCATGACAGCAACCATTTTTAATTAGCAGTGTAATTACCACATCAAACATTATGAAGACTTCCCAAATCCAAGGCTAATATTTTGGGAGGATGGATGGTGGCTGAGAAAGTTATGCTTTAATGAGATTGACTTAGGGTATTAATTTTCTTCCAGGGCTTGCTATGCTACCAAAATTCCCATGAGTTATTCTAGGGCTTTCCCTAAATCTCCTCATTCAGAAGTCATATGGATGGGTCCAATAAAAATAAACTCAAACGATTTGACAATAATTTTAAATTGGCATCTTATCATTCTTACTTACATGGGTAAATTGTATTTGGGAAATAAACTGATAACACGTCATCCTAATCTCCCACTAAGTTCTCACATGAAAGTGTCATAAATAAAGCTAACAGACAAGGACCAAAGGAAAAAAAAAAATCACTGCTTTTCTCAAAATGAAATGCAGCAATCTACCTAAGTGAAATTAAAGTGGGGAATATGTTTCAGAAATAAGAAGGCTTACAAAATGTTTAATGGATATTAGAAAAGATATGTGAATAGTGTCTGCACACATGAAAATGTAATAGGTTAATGCCTCTGAATCTAATTTCTTTTTGAATTAAAAATAAATTTTAATCAAACCCTAACCTTTAAAGTTGTATGACCTCTATTACTCTGAGCAATACAGTCATGGCTGAGAAAAAGTCAAAGAATTAGAAGAACACATTCTCAGAAAATTGTTTAAATGTCCTCAAGAATCTCAAGGTAACAAATATAGGAGTATAAGAACTTCAGAATTCTGTGACCCTTTTGTTTTTGGGTTTTTTTAAACATAGTACATACTCTCTTTCTCCAAAGATGGATTCTGGAGCTCTTGGTGAGTTGTCATTGCTTCTTAGAGAAGATAAATGAAGCAGTATTAGTGTATTTGCTGACTCTCACAAATAATTCTGAGATCTTAAAATTACAGTAATTTCTTCATTTTATATCTTACGTAAGTAGCAAATAATCATTCATATGGCCTGAAAACACTAGCAGTACATTTCAACACATTCTCACAGCTCATCTTTCAAATTAAACGTTGATTCCTCCTCTAAACACACCGTCTTAGTCACTGTCCCCCCAAATATGGATCACATCATCTTATTCTGTGCCTTTAATCAAACTGCTTGCATGTTAGGGAAAGCATTTGACCTCTCTCTCATCACCCCCTTGTCCCACCCCCACACTTATACCCTATTGCAACAAGAACTCTGAAGGGTCTCATATTTCCATCTTGATGGCTAACATCTTTGCTTGCCACAGTTTCAGGGATGCTGACAGAAAACTTGAGACTCCTGGGTCAGAGACTAAGGACTTGATTACTTGCGTCTACTGAGACTGAGCCTCATGCTTCCATAGGTTCTCATTCACCCTCAGTTTCTAATGGGGAAATGTAGGAGCAGCCCGTGAAAATGTTGTACACACAATGTCTGACTTAGGGAAGGAATCCTGAGCCTAGCAGTCTCAGTCTCAAAAATGTTCTGTTAGCAAACTTTCCCAATCTTTGAATCTTAAGGAGATATTACCTTTATTATCCAAGTAGAACTAAATCTGCCTTCTGCCTTGAAAGCAGATACCGTCTGTAATAGTGACAGCTGCTTCTTATACAGACATTCTTTTTTTTCTTTTTTTTTTAATTTAATTTTATTGTTGTTGTATTACATCCATCCCATTTTTGCTCCCCTCTGTCCCCTTCCCCACCGACCCACTCACTCCCCCACAAAGTCAATCCCATCTGTTGTCCATGTCCATGGTTCCTTTATACTAGGTTGTTGTCTGAACTGCTCCCCTTCCTTACCTCTTCCTCCCCCCTCCCCCCAACCCCCTTCCCCCTGATCACTAAAGGCCTATTCAGTGTATTCATATATCTGGTTCTGTATTGCTTGGAACTAGAAAGTATTATGCTTAGTGAAATAAGCCAGTCAGTGAAGGACAAATACCATATGATCTCACCCATTACAGGACAATAATGAACAAAACTAATAACAAGCAATACACAGACATTCTTAAAAGAGAGAGTTTAGGACAAAAACTGCCCAAAGACTTGTAGAAATTCTACAAAGAATAATTGTCTTTCAAGTCTCATTCTTCACACTACAAAGTACCCTACTGCTGTCATTATAAGAGGCCATAGTAACCTCTCAATTCCTGGGGTGTCAACACCATTTGACTTGTCATTCATGTTGTATGGCATCATTCATGTGATTTACTTTATTGCTTAATATTTGGATTCCATGTAAATAAATTATATACTCACTGTCTCTAAGTAGTTTAAACTCAATAAACATACAAATTATGTAAGATATTCCAAGTGGCAGCAACTTTCCCCATTGCTGCTTCTTATCAGATATCTTTTCAGTTAACTTTATTTGGTGTCAAGTATCAACACATATCAATTCTTAAGAGGAATTCAAGAATGGTGTGATATAAATCTAGATTTTGGGGTTTTTTTTTACTTTATGATTTTTTTTTAATTTTAATTTTATTCATTATTTTCAGAGAGAAGAGTAGGGAGGGAGGCAGAGAGGGAAAGAAGCGTCAATGTATGGTTGCCTTTCACCTGCCTCCAACTGGGGACCTGGCTGGAGACCTGGCTTGCATCCTGGTTATGTGCCCTGGCTGGGAATTGAACCAGCAACCTTTGTGTTTACAGGCTGGCGCCAATCCACTGAGCCTCACCAGCTAGTACTTCATGACTTTTATTGAACAAACACATTTTAAACACTTACTATGTACTATGTACTAGTGCACAAAGATGAATAAGACCAGTCCCTGCCCTGAGAGTTTTAGAGGCTGGTATGGGAGAAACATATATAAACAGTAACATCTGACAGGTGACAGGCAAGCTTGGGAAGCCTTCCTGGGCTGGCTTTTATCTATTTTAGCCAGATGAAGAAAGACAGAAAATTCCCAGCAGAGGGGATGATGAGAACAAAGACAGGGAGGCACAAAACAAGATGACACACAGACAGAATGACAGCACGCAACTTGAGGCAGGGGTGGCAGGAAATGAAGCAGGAGAGAGGCAGGGGCCAGACCATGAGATGCTGTGTTGTTTAAACCTCTCTCAGCTGCAAGTAAGAGAAACTCAATGAATGCACAGCAGCTCAAGTAAAGAGGGAAATTTTTGATGGAAAATGGAGTAACTCTTGCACTCTAAAGTCAGAGAGACAAGAGAATCGGCTAGCCCTCTCACTCGGCTGACCCCACAATGCAGCCAGCCTCCTTCCACAGGGCTCCTAACAAACCCCATCATTCTATCTGATCATCTTGTAATTAATAACTTTTTAAAAATTCCTTGCAGCATCAAGTTGTCTTGAATGCTGACAGATGCACATCCACAAGTACCTGAGTATGGAAAACCAAATGCAGGCTGGATAATAATCTTTCTTTAGAAAAGAAAGTTTCCCCAAGAAAAACAATGACTGTCTCTCTCAGACTCCCTTTCAGTTCTTTTTGCCTCAATGGCTGCAAGATGTTACTTGTTTATAGGACATTAATCATTGAAAAGCATGATAGATTTAAGTTTTTGAATTGACCAATCTTCTGATAAAATTTGGAATCAAATTAGTTTTGATTTTTGGGAGCTTAATATTAATAGCAAAGACTTCTGAGGCAAAATCTTCAAATGTATATTTTATGAAGTAAAAAAATCATATTATAATACACGTATATAATTTAGAAAGCCAAATAATTATTAAAAGCACAACCTCAACCATTTCCAATATCCAGAGGCAAGCTTTTCTAATGCATATTTTAAGAGTTCTTGGTTTTGCCTTCATATTCTTAAATGTTTAATTGCTATTTATAGATTAAAATTTTTTTTTTAGCCCTGACCAGCGTGGCTTAGTGGATTGGCACCAGTCTGTGATCCCAAAGGTTGCTGGTTCTATTCCCCAGATAGGGCACATAACCAGGTTACAAGCCAGGTCTCCAGCCAGGTCCATAACTGAGGCAGGTGAAAGGTAACCATACATTGATGCTTCTCTCCCTTTCTTCCTCCCTCCCTGTCCTTCTCTCTGAAAATAATGAATAAAATCTTTAAATAAAAATTTTTTTACATTGTCCTTATTTCTTCTTGTTGTGGAGAAGACTTTAGCTCTCTCATGCTAAACTTCTCTTAACCTCTTTATATTTTTATCATACTTTTGATAATTCAAGTCCTATTGTTTGTATTGACTATGTAAGTACCCTTCACAGTTAAACCTTGTTATATATTAAGATTACATTTCCTACCCTGGCTGGTAGCACAGTGGATAAGGCGCTGGCCTGCAAACCCAAAGGTCAATGGTTTGATTCCCAGCCAGGGCACATAACC
This sequence comes from Noctilio leporinus, assembly GCA_004026585.1. Lineage (NCBI taxonomy): Eukaryota > Metazoa > Chordata > Mammalia > Chiroptera > Noctilionidae > Noctilio > Noctilio leporinus. The sequence continues at coordinate 537,627 of PVIW01000247.1, forward strand.
AGGCTGTAGGCCACATCTCCAGCCAGATGCATAGCTAGAGGCAGATGAAAGACAACCATACAATGATGTTTCTCTCCCTTTCTATCTCCCTCCCTGCCTTTCTCTGTAAAAATAATAAAATCTTTTTAAAAATTAATTTCCTTTCATACATCTTTTTCTTTGTCTTCTATTAATAATGCCATTTTTCTTCAATTTTAAATGTACATACATATCTAACCACATTATAAGCTTTCCATGAGAAGTGTAAAATTCCTCTCTAAAAGGTCACATAACACACCAGTTACATCTTTTTTCTGAAGACACCTTGAACAAAGGCTCTTCCTTCTAGCAGCAGCCTGTCTTGGTTGCTTTTGAGGCCCAATGCACAGCTATCATTACAGAGTGTGCTTTCCTATAGTCCTGGGATTTCATTCTATGTCTTCCTATAACTTAATCTCCTTTTTTAAAAAAATGATATATCTTCCACTTTCTTGATTTAATCCTAGTTTTGGTGGAACATTTATAAAAGTAGTGTAACACAAAAGGGAACACTATAGAAAATATAATAATAAAAGATTCTAAATCTTTTAAGTCTAAAAATGCCTTCCCTTTTCTTTACTATTTGAAAAATAAGTCTGGTTGTATATAAAATTCTATTTTAAAAATAATTTTACTCCAGAGCTTTAAAAGCTTTACTCAATTATTTTCTAGTTTCCTGATTTCTATTGAGAAAAATGTCATTTTATTCACATGTAATCATTTTAGAATATAATTAAAACTCTTTGGAAACTTTTAAGATCTTCCTTTTGTTCTTAATGTTTTAAATTGTAGGCTGATGTGTTTTGATGTGAATCTTGTTTACCCATTATGTTATAGACTCAGTGGGCCCTAACTGAAAATGCTTGCCCAACTATGATGGAAATGTTTCATAATTTTTAAAAACATAATTTATTCATCTCAATTTTCTCTGTTTGAAATATTTATTCAAATCTTCTCTCTTGTTCCAACTCTTTGTTAAATATTTTTTATTCTCTGTAATATTTTTTCAAATTTATCTTCCTTCTATTGATATTCATGTTATTTTTTTTTAATATTCTAAGAGCTCTTTGGTATTCTCTAAAAGTTTCTTGGTTTGTACTTTCCTCTTCTTGTTATATAAATGTATTTTTTTCTCTAAGAATACTAATTTAAAATACCAATAATTGTATTTTATGCTGTCTTATATTTTAGTCCCTTGTATTACCCTTATTTTCTGGATTCTTTTCCTTTTTATTTTTTTGCCTTAGTTTCTCTTTTTGTTTTTCTCAGAAGGTTGTCTCAAATATCTAGTTATCTTCTGATATACTCATATAATAATTAGTTTTAAAAGAGCTTATTGGTAGCTCTGTTGATCAATAGTAGTCTTTATTGTGAGTGTGTACCTGGGCAGATAGCCTTTTCTCCAGAGTTCATCAGTTTTCCTAGATAAGAATTCTCTAATTTTCTGCTTAGAAGGCAGTTTCAGACCAATGTGAGGAAAGACTGTGATGAATATATAGACTTTCATTTAATAAGCCTAATTTAATTATAACATATTATATTTTATTTTTAATGATTCCAGATTTATTAATTCAAACTTTCTCTGGTTCAATGTCTTACCAAATGAAAAACAAACCTACTCTTTTATAGGGATTCACTGAGGAGTTGGCAGGGAAAGGGAGGTGGTTAGGCATTGAACAGTAGGAAATGTGGAAGGGGATCATGGCGTGTAATTTATATAGACTTTCAACCAACTCTTCTGATCTTAATTTTATTTATTTATTCTTTTATCCTTACCTAAGGGCATGCTTGTCAATTTTAGAGAGGGGGAAAGGGCAGGAGAGAGAAAGAGAGAGAAAGATGGATGTGAGAGAGAAACATCAATTGATCAGTTGCCTCCTTTAGGCACTCCTACCAGCACTAAACAGCACCCTAGGCTTATACCCTTACTGGACAACACTCCGACCAACTGAACCACACTGGCCAGGGCAGTTCTTCTGGCTTTAGACTCAATTACACTCTCACTCTAAGAGTTAAGTGGTAGGATTCTGTAGCATGAGTATACATACTTAGTTCTGTCCATGCTGACAGCTTCAATTTAAGCTTTCTTTGTTATGCTAAGCAGTGGCCATCCTCTGATCTGATTCCTCTCCTTCAAAGTTGTTCTGCCATCTCCTTTCCCATTCTCTATCCTTATTGACATGTGTTTTGTTGTTGTTTTATCCTTTTACTATTGTCTTAATATGGTTTTAGGGAGAAGATATAAATAATGCATATGTTTAATAAAACAGGTTTAAGTAAAACTAATTCTACATGTTTCTCTTATATCTGTAGCTATTAATTTTCAGACTCTCAGTAGTAGCTTCCAAGAGCTTGAAAACTGGATTCTCAGAGTCTAGAATTATTTAAAAAATGTAACTGATTGGCTTTCAATAAAAAATAGTTGTATAAATGACTAAGTCAGATAATAGGAAAAAATTAAATCATTATATGGTTAGGAAATCTGCCCTTTTATAACTGTATTTTTATTATGGAATTATACTTCATAGAACTCTTTGTATGCTTTTAAAATTAAAAAAACAAAATTATAGGTCATATTTAGTTGAGGAACATAATTATTATATTCTCCCAACACAATAATACAGCGCAAACCATATTCTTGATTGAAATAGTAAACAAAAAATACATCTGTAGTTGCTTTGCAAGTTCAAGATAAACCAATTTTCTAACACAAGAAATTTTAGAAAATTAACTGGGGAGAATTTTTAATTCAGATTAATTAATCTCAAATTCATTAAAATGTTGATACAAGAATAGTATTACAAATAGTTAAAAATATCTGTCAAATAAAAATAACCTCATTTTATATCAATTAACGTTGTAGCAGGTTCTTCTCCTGAAATGAAACTTCCCTATCAAAATAATGAGGAGTTATAACTAAATTTTATTTTAGTCTAGAAACATGATCAGAATTTATGGGATTTGATGTATATATGTTTTCACTATTATAACAGACTTTCTAGGACCACTGATGGCCACAGGGTAGTTTTTAGAGACAACTTATGAAAAAGAAATTAAAGCTACATTCCAATGTTATTTATTAAAAGTGTTGTTATAGCCAGCCTCCATTTGTTGTTGTAAATATAATCTTTATATGCCGATGATTTTGTATTTCTATTCTATAACCATCTTGTATTTCAAGTTCCCTTGAGATTGATGGAAGCTCCACTTGTGGAACCAGTTTGTAAAATAAGATAGCAATCTATGGTGCAGGTGATGATTCTAACACCATGACTCCAAACAGAATATAAATGCAATAATTTTTAGCACTCCTTAAAATATGTAAAACAAAGGACCTGAAATAAAGTAGCTCACTTATTTATGGTTCATAAAAAATAAATACCTATCCAATCAAGCAATCCTATATCAAATCCAAATCCAGGCACAGATAGATGTTAAAACAGAAATCTCGTTTTATGCCTAACATTTTCAAATTTAAACACAGCATTAGTAAGTTAGTTAGCTTCTAAAATTATAAAGATTCATGTACAGAAAGCGTACCTAAACCTAAAAACTGTAGTCTTCAATCAAGGTTATATTTGGAACATGTTGATTCATCGAGTAGACCCAATTGTCTCCATGTGAAGTGTTCTTATCAATCAAAAATGTTTGCAAAATTATTATCTGAATGAATTCACTTATCCAAACCTTCAAGAACAGACATAACTCTTGAAAACACAGTACTACTATCATTTCTACCAAAGTGTGTGACAGGGACTAAGACCCCAAGTCACGACTGAGTCTGGACAGCAGGAGACATGAACAGATGGAAGAGAATGAGTATAATGCAGATTAGTATGGAAAAGGCTCTGTAGTAAGAAAGGGAGAGAAAAATGTTTAAGAGTTCTTAAAAATGTCAGTTCCCTCTTTGTATTTGATTTTTAACCCAAAAATATACCTTTAAATTATTATTATTAAACTTATAGCAATGCAAGTCACAATCTTATTCATAACCTTTGGTGGTGTTTTCAGAATATTTCAGATTTGAGAAATATTTTATATATATATATGTGTGTGTGTGTGTGTGTGTGTGTGTACACACATATAAACCATATCATGTTTTATATGGTGCACCCAAGCAGGATCACTACTGATATTGTATAATCATATATATTTCCTTTTCCTGAGTTAAATGTTATTATTTATACAAAGTAGGGTAAATAAAGAGTATAGAATTTCTTCTATTTTTTTTCCTATTATAGTTAGTTCAGGTCAGATGTTGCCATCAAACTAGTTCACATCAAGTTTTGCTTTAAAAAAAGTTACCATTAAAACCCAACAAAGCAAAACAAAACACACCTATCTTCAGAACTTTTTTTAAAAGATTTTATTTATTATTTTTCAGAGAGAATGGAAGGGAGAGGGTGGCAGAGAGGCAGAGAGACATCAATGTGTGGTTGCCCTTCACCTGCCTCCAGCTACAGACCTGGCTGGAGACCTGGCCTGACACCAGGACTAACCTTCAGAACTTTTTAAAATTTTAGAATTAGCTTTAAGGTATTAAAGTTGTACGTTTTAAAGATTCAGCCCTGGCTGGTGGCACAGTGGATAAGGCACCAGCCTACAAACCCAAAGGTTGCTGGTTCAGTTCTCCAGCCAGAGCACATAACCAGGTTGCAAGCCAGGTCTCCAGCCAGGTCTGTAGTTGGAGGCAGGTGAAAGGCAACCATACATTGATGTCTCTCTCCCTCTCTGCCTCTCTCCCTTCCTCTCTCTCTAAAAATAATAAGTAAAATCTTAAAAAAAAAAAAAAATGGTCAAATAAGACTAACAACAACAACAACAACAACAACAACAAAAATGAACACTTTCCATGTGGCACAAGGTACAGATTATGTTCAACAGAGATGAGTCAAAAACAAACTACACAGATATATTGGTCTTTCACTAACAAATTGCTCTACATATATGATAAGAATGTATAATAATATAAGAATAGCTAAAATTACACATGGATAAAATTAATAAAACAAGTTATAGTATGTAGAGCAGGATCCTTTAATAGATATAAATATGTATTTATATACTTACATGTAAAGATAAGTATATACATTCAACACTAAGTCATTGGTGACATTTTCAGTAATATTTACCGTAATTCATCTGATTCTTAAGTGTTCTTAAAAGAATGTGTATTATTTTATGATAAAAATTATGAAATATTTTAAGTACACTTAATTGATTATGCAATTACAGTAGGCTCAATTTTCTTTTACTCCCCTGTACCCCCTCTGCCCAGCACTTCCTTTCCCTCCAGCCATCCTCCCCAACTTCGTTACGTCCATGGGTCATGACTCTATGTTCATTAGCTTCTCCATTTACTTTACTACTCTTAACAGTCCCCCTCTATATTTTGTACTCACCAATTATGCTTAATCCCTGTACCTTTTCCCCTTTCCCCACTTCTCCCTACTCACTGATAAGCCTCCATATGGTCCCCATACCTATGATTCTGTTCCTGTTATGGTTGTTTGCTTAGTTTGTTTTTGTTTTTCAGTTTCATTTGTTGAAAGTTGTGAGTTTGTCATTTTACTGTTCATAGTTTTGAACTTCCTTTTCTTAAATGGGTCTCTTTAATATTTCATATAATAAGAGCTCAGTGATGATGAACTCTTTAAGCTATTTCTTATCTGAAAAGTGCTTTATCTGCCCTTCCATTCCAAGTGATAGCTTTGCTAAATAGAACAATCTTGATTGTAGGTTCTTGTTTTTCATTACTTTAATACTTCTTGCTAGTCCCTTCTTGCCTGCAAAGTTTCTTTTGAGAAATCAGCTAACAGTCTTATAGGAACTTCTTTGTACCTCTATTCTCTCTTTCTCTCTCTCTCTCTCTCTCTCTCTCTCTCTCTCTCTCTCTCTCTCTCTCACTGCTTTTAAGATTCTCTCTTTACTTAAGGCTTTGGCATTTTAATTAGGATGTGTCTTGGTGTGGTCCTCTTTATGTCCAACTTGTTTGTTAACTCTGTGCTTCCTGAATTTGTATATCTATTTCCTCCACCAATTTAGGGAAGTTTTACTTTACTATTTTTTCATGTAAGTTTTCAATTTCTTGCTCTTCCTTTTCTCCAATGGGTACCCCTATGATTCAGATGTTGATATGTTGAAAATTTTTAATGGAGACTCTTTTCAGAAAAAGAGCTATTATCTTACACACTTTTAATTCTCAATAGAAAAATATTTTTATTTTCTATCTTCACATCAGGACATTTTATCATTGTTTTTGAAAGACAGGAAGGGAGAAAAACATCAATGTGAGACAAAAACATAGACCAGTTGTCTTCCATATTCCCCTGGACCTGGGAATGCTATGTCCCTGGACCAGGTATTGACCTAAAACCTAGGTATGTGTCCTGACCAGGAACAGAACATATAACTCTTCAGCTATAGGATGAAGCTCCAACCAACTGAGTCACACTGGCCAGGGCAAACTACTTTTTAGGATAACCATAGGTTTTTATAATGATATACCAACAAAAATATGTTTTAAGTAGTAGAACAAAAGAAATCAACAGAAGACTTAATAATAGTATTCTGGGAGATTTACTTACAGTACACATCCACTCTGATTGACTTTATCGCTGGGGACCCCAAACCATTCTCTGCTTTACAGTAATATCGGCCTCCTTGATGTCGCTGAATATTTGTAATCCTCAAAGTCTCATTGAAGACACTTGAGTCTTGGAATCTGTCAGAGGCACTTCCTGCTGTTTTGGTCCACCTGATCTGAGCAAGTATCAACAAAGATTGTTACTTTAGGTTGGTTTTCTCACAGAAAAAAAAAATTTTTAAATCAAATCATTTTAAAAGTTTGCTTTTGCAGCTACTGCAGTGCCATTCCTGGCAAGTTACTGAAAAATATTTTTTAAAAGCTTATACACACAATTAAAATATCAAGTTTTAAAGCAATGTATATAATTTTAATTCAATTGCATAGACTTCATCAATAGCTTAATCAGTGTGAAGGGCAAATACATATAATATAAAGTGAGTTAAAAATAAATCTTGTCCAGTCCCCCTTTATCTGTGGATTTCATTTTCTGCCATTTCAGTTACCTGTGATCAACCACAGTCAGAAATATTAAATGGAAAATTTGAGACATAAGCAAGTGAAAGTTTTTAAATTGCATGCTGCTCTTCTGAGGTACATGATGAAGCCTCCCACCAACCCACTCCATCTTGCCCAGGACTTGAATTGTTCCTTTGTCACTGAGCAGCCTTTAGGCATCACACCTCCTTTTGTGATATCACAGTGCTTGTGCTTGAGTAACCCTTATTTTATTTAATAATGGCCTCAAGCCCATTCACATCACTTTTATTACAGTATATTTTTATGATTGTTTTATTTTATTAGTAGTTATTGCTAATCTCTTACTTTGCCTAATTAAGGAATGTATGTATAGGGAAAAACAGTATACATGTACATAGAGTTCATTACTATCCACAGTTTCAGGCACCCACTGAGGGTCTTAGAATATATACCTGAGAATAAGGGAAAAAATGTGAATTAGTTTCTATTTTTGCTGTGCACTTAATTTTTCCAAACCCTGTAATGTACTTTCTATTTATTAATACAAGGTATGACAGGCAGGCTCTCAATGATTTTTTAGACATGTTTCATTATTTTATTTTAAATTTCCTGTTTGATTTAGGTAATTTAAGAATATGATGAAGCCCTGGCTGGTAGCACAGTGGATAAGGCTCTGGTCTGTGAACCCAAAGGTGGCTGGTTCAATTTCCCAACCAGAGCACATAACCAGGTTGCAAGCCAGGTCTCCAGCCAGGTCCATGGACAGAGGCAGGTGAAAGGCAACCATACATTGATGTCTCTATCCATCTCTGTCTCTTTTCCTTCCTCTCTCTCTGGAAATGATAAATAAAATCTTAAAAAAAAAAAAGAATATTGATGATTGCCAGATGGGAGGGGGATATAGGGGAAAAGGTAAAGAGTAGAAGGGATTAAGAAGTACAAATAGGTAGTTATAGAATAGCCATGGGGATGTAAACTACAGTATAGGAAATGGAGTAGCCAAAGAACTTATACCATGACTCAAAGACATGAACAATGGTGTGGGGATTGCCTGAGGGAGTCGGGGTGCTGGGTGGAGGGGGAAAAGGAGGAAAATCAGGGGAAAGGGGAAAAGGAGGAAATTACAACTGTAATAGTATAATCAATAAATTAAAATTAAAAAATATATATAAAAAATAAAATAAGATTGTTGCTATAATGGCTTATTGATATTTATGTAATTTTAGATACCTGGTTGTTAAAAGTTTTTTTTAATGACTTTGCTTTAATAGGCCTGCAAATAACTTGTCTATTTTGATAATTAGAATTCACTTTACATCAATAATTATTTCCAAAATGCACAAACTTTTCCAAAGAGAACATTTCTATCACACTGCCAAAACACTTTGAATATCTAAAACATTCCATTATCAACAATACTATTCTTTTAAACACAGCTGTGTACAACAGACTTAGTTTTTGCTAGCAATAAAGACAGGCATTCAACTGATATTCTGTGTTATTTTAGTTTATAAAACCTGAACAAAAGCCACACAATGGTATTGTAGAATGATACAAAATAAGAAGTAAAAAGAATATTTTCTTTTTCTCTCTCCTTGTCCCTGTTGTATAACACATATTTGCTTGTTTTATTTTTAGGTTGGGACACAGCTGATAGAAATCCTCTAGTCAAACACACATGAAGAAGCATGAAAAAATGCCACTAAAAACTGAGTCTTCAAAATTGAAATTTTATAATGCTGCCATCACTGATGCTATTTTCATATAATATTAATTGAAGTGTAAAATCTAATGGCATTTAAAGTGGGGTTTTTTTTTTTTTTTTTTTTATGTTCTAAAACTCCTGGTTCAATTCCCAGCCAGGGCACATAACCAGGTTATAAGCCAGGTCTCCAGCTAGGCACGTAGCTGGAGGCAGGTGAAAGGCAACCATACACTGATGTCTCTCTCCCTCTCTCCCACGCCCCCTCTCTAAAAATAATAAATACTTTTTTTAATTAAAAATATTAAAGTTCTAAAGCTCATTAAATATCAATATAAATATAATCATATTTGCCTTTAACTGTGAATGGAATGAAAATATTACTTAGAGATGATAAAAATTCAGTAATACACAAAATTAAATATTTATTCAACACCTAGTCTGTTCACGGAATATACACAGAAGTAAAAGGCATGATTCCTGATTTCAAGCAGTTTATAAATTGATTACTAACCTGCTCATAAAAGGAGAGGGTATAACTAGGCCCTGGTGAAATCCAGAGTTCTATTTTTATTTTAATTCAAAATCTACAGGTAAGTAAATAAGGAACACAACAAATTACATATGTTTATTCTTGTGTAGAAATATGCTAAGACAGTAGAGATTTCTAAGATATAAACAAAACACACTTCCAGTTAAGATACCAACTTTTCTTTGACTATCATGATATAATAACCAAAATTTATTTTGAAAAATAAAGATTTCAGAAAGTAAGTTCATATAAAAAAAAAGTTAAAGATAAGATAAAAAGAGTTAGAACAATGACCTGGCACTTGCAGATATTAAAAATATCCCTGGCTGATGGCATAGGCAAAGTGGATAAGGCACCGGCCTGCAAACCCAAAGGTTGCTGGTTGGATTCCCAGCCAGGGCAACATAACTAGGTTGCAAGCCAGGTCTCCAGCCAGATCTGTAGCTGAAGGCAGGTGAAAGGCAACCATACATTGATGTTTCTCTCCCTCTCTTCCTCTCTCCCTTCCCCTCTCTCTGAAAATAATAAATAAAATATTTTTTAAAAATCATATTAAGATACCATGATTAAGTTGCATAATACTGGTACAATATTAGAAATTGTTTGGGAACAGAGGAGAGACTAAGAGCCCATGTACACCTGTGTATTGTATATGTGTGTGTGTGTGTGTGAGAGAGAGAGAGAGAGAGAGAGAGAGAGAGAGAGAGAGGTGGGGGAGAGAGTCAGAGACAGAGGTAGAGAACAAGAGACAGAACAAGAGAGAGCAGGAAGAGAAAAATGAGAGAGAGGGAGAAGAGACTTGACACAGATTAGCAGTTCACTTTCTGGTCTTAAAAACAACTTTAAAAATGATTAAGGACCCCAAATAGCTTTTGTTAATTTGAATTACATCCATTCATAATTGTATTAGAAATTAAAGCTAAAATGATGTAAAACTGTATTATTAACTCATTTTAAATTATATTAATAAACTAATGACATGTTGATATAGGAACATTTTTCATCAGAAAACCATATTTTCCAAAACAAAAAAACAAAGTTTTATAGTTCTGCATTCTCATTGATATCCAGTTTAGTGGGAGAGATCTAGCTGAGTAATCATACCAACTTCTGCATGCAACCTGTTGCAACATGTTTTCTTGTTTGAATAGTTGAAGAAAATCTGACCTTGCATTGATATTTAGTTGTTAAGGGAAAAGTATTTCAATAGTCATTTCAGATAATTGTGAATAGTCCTCTTTAACATTACACTAAAACTGTAAGTGGTAGCTTCTAATGTTTGCATGAAAAGTGGAATCTAACCACATCAATGACCTTTTGGTACTCTATTACATTAAAATGCATTGGTCTATCCTTCACTTTGTATGGATATTTTTAATTCTTACATGATTTCATAACATCATGCATTAGTCATTTGGAAATTATAAATTCACCGAATTATGTAGATCTTTGAAATGTTGGCATATTCTATTACATAATACAAGTCATGTTTATTAATCCTGTTATCAGCCTCATTAGAGGAATCTTTTAAGTGTTGGGAAACCATTACATATATGTTGGCAGATTTTACAAAATTCTGCCAATTCTCTTAAGATGTGAACTTTATCTTTAGTGACAGATATAGTGAAGGTGTTTTGGGGGCGATGGCAGGTTCACTTCATTCATTTTTGAGAAAATATTTGCCAAATACCTAAGTCTGAATAACTATAGCCTGTATAACAATCATTCTTTTAAGTTAAAAACATTATTCTATGAAAAATACTGCAAAACTTACACACATAAATTCTTACCTGAGAAACAATGTACTTTATTTAGTAAGTAGCAGAAATGCTTTATAGGAACTTTCCATTTTTTGCTTAGAATATTAAAAATACTGTAGTCAAGTGTCAAGATGTTAAATGATTTTTCCTCTCTTTTTCTCTTTAGTTTTTAAAAATAAATACTAAAAGGAAATATTCCTGAGTCACAGAAAAGCATGTCTACTCATTGAGAGGATTTACCAAATCATAGGTCTAATTGATGAGAAAAGAAACCAAAGACATATTCTGATAAAAGTTGTGACTTCACAGTCTACTGAGAAAATTGTAAATGCTTCGAGGCTCAAACAATAAACTGTGATAATGTGTCTGATCTCCTGTTAATTCCCTAATGTTGACTTTTAACTTCTTCTATTGTAATTGAAATACAAATTATTCATGGATCACAACACTGTCCAGGCCAGCCAGCTATATACATTAGGCTAGGTTACTGCCTGTATGTTTCAAGCAGAAATGCCCTTATATAAATGAAAATGAAAGCAGGGCTCCACATTTTGCTCATTCCAGGAAATTTCCAGTGGCTTTCATCTTGGACCATGAGCTTATTTGGAGTGACAATCAAACACAGAGGAATAACAGAACCGAAGAAATCTCAATTTCTATCATCACAGAGTTGTACCTAACCCACTTGAACAATTTATAGTCCTGGACTCCTATATGAGAAAAAAAAATCAAATTCTACTTTATGTTATATTTTCTGGGGATTTTCTATGACAAACTTAATTCTATTGGATAAGCCTGGGGTGGTCAAGGAGAGCAGCCTATCTTCAGGATTCTCATATCCTACACTGAAAGCTCCAAACACTGGAAGATTCTGCAATTAAATAAAATAAAGAAATAAATAAAAAAGGAGGAATGTCTCATTCATCATAGTACAAAAGAAAAATATTCAGTGATATGTAAACACTCTGTAACTTCAGGCTTCAAGTAATCCCTCCCAGATAAAAAGAATACTTTAGACAATATTTTAATCACCAACAAATAAATTGGATCTGAAGCCATCAATTTGAAAAATATATAGAAAAACATTTAACATTAATAAATGAATCAGCATTTGATGGATAAGTATGGTTCACCATGGGATAATACAAAATGTAAGTACTAAATAAAGTTTCTTAAAACTAGAGAGACAGAGTAAGAAGATTTGTAATATCCTGGCAAAGCCTAGCAATTTGGAGTGGGTGTGGGACACAAGGGGAGGTAAAACTCTGAATCCCTGATGTAAGGGAAGGGAAGAAAGGAAGTTAGGAGAGTTGTAAGGGAAACAGTAGTAATTTGTTTACAAATACCAATAAATGTCTAATTAAAATAATTTAAATTCACAATTCCAGTAATGGAAGAAAAGATGAGATAGAGGAAAGAGTGGAAAGAACAGAAATTTGATAAAATGAGCAAAAATTAGAGGAAAGGAAAAGAGAAATATATAACTGTAAATAAGAACCATAAGGTAAGATGAAAACAGTTACATCAGTAATAGACTAAATGTGAACAGATTAAATTTGCACATTATAAGAGTCTGTTAGGCTGAATTTAAAAATAACATGTTTAAAATGTATATATGTATGTATATAAATTTAACTATACAAATTATAATATGCATATATAATTTAAATAATTATAAAATATACACTTATACATATAATTTATATAGGAGAAAGGAGCCAAAAAAACCCTGAAATTTTCTTGTGGAGGGTGGGCTTCTTGTAGTGCAGGCTTCCCGCTAGGTGAGTGTTCTTGAATCCCATCTGTATCTATGTACTGGCCGGTGATGTGAGAGGATGTGTTCAGCTTCAGTGAATTTTTCTTGGAAGGCTCATTCAACACATTTGCCCACTTTATGATGAGTGATTTATGAGCACACCTGCCCACATCGCACTGAGTGTTCAGTAGTTTTTGATAAAAAATGGCATGACTCTGCACTCCACCATCCCAATTCACCTCATCTTGATCCAATCAACATTTTTTTTCATTTCCTTGGATGAAAAAGTCCTCAAAGGGAAACATTTTGCCAATATGGAAGAGGTGAAACAAAAGATGGCAGAAGCACTAAAAGGCATCAAAATCAACAAGTTCAAAAACAGTTTTGAGCAGTGGAAAAATGCCGTGATAGGTGTATTGTATTAAATGTAGGGTATTTTGAAGGTGACTAAAGTTTAAATATGTAAGAATAAAGACACATTTTTTAATAAATAAATTCTGACCCTGGCTGGTGGCATAGTGGATAAAGCGCCAGCCTGTGAATCCAAGTGTTGCTGGTTCAGTTCCCAGTCAGGGCACATAACCAGGTTGCAAGCCAGGTCTCCAGCCAGGTCCATAGCTGGAGGCAGGTGAAAGGCAACCATACACTGATGTCTCTCTCCCTCTCTGCCTCTCTCCCTTCCCCTCTCTCTGGAAATAATAAATAAAATCTTTTTTTTTTTTAAAGTCCTGTTTTTTGGGGTCCCCCCTCATATTATATAATATATAACTGGATTTAAAAGTAACAAGTTTTCATGCTATTTATCAACTATAATTCAATATATATTAAAACAAGGTGTCAATAAAAGATTGGAAACCAAGATTGGAGAAGAAGACATGGAAATATGTAAATTAAAATATATCAAGCAGTCATGAGTGACAATATACACAATAAGATTAAATTAATGAGAAATTTGCAATTTAAAACATTAACAGAGAAAGAAGATCATTATTTTATATAATGTTAACAGTCACAACTGATAGCAAAAACATATTGCCATTAATTGCCATGCAATGAGATACAGAGCAGCTAAAGGTATAAAACAAATTAGAAACAATTAAAAAATTGAGAAACATGCATTTGCAGTGGGAAATTTCAATACATATGTGAGAAGTAGGCAGTCAAAGATAATATTATTTTTCTATTAAGAAATAAGTATTACAAGGAGAAATTAAAACTACAATCAATACATATGACTAATAAAACATGGAATGTCATTCATAGAATAATATATTTTTTCTTATGTCCAGTAAACATTTACAAAAATTAATTGTGTAGTTGGAAGCAAAAACAAATAAAGAAACAAAACAAAAATTTAATTAAATAAAACAGAGAATGGCTCTGGCTGGTAGCTCAGTGGGTAAGGTGCTGGCCTGTGAACCCAAAGATCACTGGTTTAATTCCCAGCCAGGGCACATAACCAGCTTGTAAGCCAGGTCTCCAGCCAGGTCCTTAGCTGGAGGCAGGTGAAAGGCAACCATACATTGATGTTTCTCTCCCTCTCTGCCTCTCTTCCTCCCCCTCTCTCTGGAAATAATAAATAAAATCTTTAAGTCCAGATAGGATATGCTATCTGGACTTTATTCAATAATTAGAAATGAATAGTCCTTAAATGACAAGTCCATGGGAATCCAGTCATTGTTCAAAGAGAAAATTATTCAGTTGGTTAAAAAGTTCATTTTTTTTCCCTGTAAGATGGCTCTAGTAGTGCTTATGTCTTTAACTTCACTCAAAATAATTTTGTTAGATTGCATTGTGGCAGCTGTCATAAGTGTGCATTTTTAAAAACATCAAAATTGATGATTTTTTGTGTAGCCATTTTAGTATTGAAGATGGAAGAAATTAGGAACATTTTTTGGCATATTATGCTTTATTATTTCAAGAAAGGTAAAATGCAACTGAAACTCAAAAAATGTGTGCAGTGTCTGGAGAAGGTGTTGTGACTGATCAAATGTGACAAAAATGGTTTGCGAAATTTTGTGCTGCAGATTTCTAGCTGGACAATGCTCGATGGTCAGGTAGACCAGTTGAAGTTCATAGCAATCAAATCAAGATATTAATTGAGAACAATCAATGTTATACCACATGGAAAATAGCCAACATACTCAAAATGTTCAAATCAATAAAGTTATTGGTGAAAATGAAAAATGTGTCTTTTGTTTTACAAAAGAACTAAATGGACTTTTTGCCAACCCAATAAAATAAAAATTGCTAACTATTTTGATGTCAATGGATAGAAAACCATGTCATATTAAAATAAATGAATACATGGCCCTGGCTGGTGTGGCTCAGTGGATTGGCGCCAGCCTGTGAATCCAGTGGTTGCTGGTTCGATTCCCAGTCAGGGCACATACCCAGGTTGCAAGCCAGGTCTCCAGCCAGGTCCCCAGCTGGAGACAGATGAAAGGCAACCATACATTGGTGTTTCTCTCCCTCTCTGCCTCTCTCCTGTCCCTTCTCTCTAAGAATAATAAATAAAATCTTTTAAAAAATCAATGAATACTCTGAAAGGAGTACATAGAGGAAAACATTAACCTTAAATACCTTCTGTAATAAGGAATAAATAAGTAAATAAATAAAACATGTATTATTTAATTTATTTTAATTTAATGTAGGTTGCTGGACTCTCACCTAGATTACTGTTTATTAATGACTACAAGAACTGAAGAACTAACTCATCTTTAGTTTTAATGTCTTCCTCTGGAGAAAGCGTCTTCTGAGTCAGCCTGACAGAAGTGCACAGAATGGCATTGGAGTGGTACACACAGGGCGTACCACTGGCAGACTTCATGAATAACTAAACTCTGAACTCCAGCAATTACTTTAGTAGATAATCCACATGTATCTATTGAATGAAAATATAGCACTTGAACTGAAACTTGGTGGGTGGGGTTGGATGTAATGATAAGGCTTAGGTTCTGATCTAAGTTAGGTAGACAATTAACAGTGATTTATACAAGATGAAAGTTAAAAGTCTGCCTATATTAAAAAAAAAAGTCTGGAGTGGGGCAGGCCAGTGTGTTCTTAGTGGCTTTGCTCAGAGACTCAGGCTCTTTAGAGTTGCCTTCACCATGTTTTGTTTGAACTTAAGACCCAAAACATCAGCTACAGACCTAGTCATCACATCCTGTTGCTAGCGGAAGGAAAGAGGGACAAGTCAAAACATGCCTGCTATTTGCCTTTTAACAGAATGTTCTAGGACACTGCCTCATGATGCTTCTGCTTAGATCATGTAGTTCCATCCCATCCCTAGCTGTAAGAAATGCTGGAAATTATAGTCCTTACCATGCATGGCACCTCCTTCAGCCCACTGCTAAAATCCAATGGTTCAATAACTCTGGAAAAAGAGGAGAGGGGATATTTGGGGCAATTCCTAACCCCACTGTGGGAATAAAATATATCTAATTTCAGATCTGCTGGGTTATTAAATATGATTGTGTTTAAATCCTGTCTACAATAACATTAAAATAATAATTTCCATAAAAATAACATAAACAGAAAAAGAGACTAGAATTTAGAAAATACTCTTTTACTGCCTAATCAGAACAAACAATAGGGAACTCCTCTTAGGTTATAGGACATGACCTGTAGCTTAGGGTTATCCAACTCCAAACATAAAATTTTCTACTTATTTTTTTTTATATAATGACAGTTATGAAACATCATTGTTTTTATGTACAGTAGCTTTAAATAAAATCAATGTTGACTGAGATAGCTTTTAAAAATGTGAAAAACTTAAAGCACAGATCAAAAATAGAACAGGCTGAATCCAAAACTGTGCTTTACACAAAGGCTACAAACTCAGTAAGGACTTAGATCTTGAAGTGCTCAGACTTCTAAGTCTCCCCCTACCCCCACCCTTAATTAATGTCTAGTGAATAAAGATTTGTGAATTGAAATTGCTTTCTATCAGTTGCCAAGGAGTTAGGCCATAGACACTAGGCTAACCTGTAGATACAAATCTGAGCCTTGTCCCAGCCTTGTGTGTATCCTGAAAAATGATCCCACATCTGTAAAAGAAAGCCAGAGAAAAAGATAAACATCTTCTTGTCTCATCTGCTGTAATTAATGTGATGATTTGCTACCAGAGTCTTTGGGGTGTAAACAAAGGCAGTTAGACAGTGTCAGACTGAGAGTATGAAGGAATATTTGTGGTAGGTGATTCTGAGTAGTGCTCATTACATTTGGGGAAAAAAAAAAACAAGTTTATCCTTTTATCCTACACTAATATCAGAGGAAATTGCAGAGAAAATGTCTTCTCTTTGAATTATTTAATATAATAAATAGAATTCTGAGTGGCAAGGACTATAGATAATCCAGGTTCAATTTTTAATAAATCATATCAGTTTACCACAAAATACAGCAAAATGTCACACTTGCTTCTGAATCTAATTTTATAGAAAGGACCACAATTGTCTGATGAAGCAAGAAAATTTTAACCTGAAAACTTCTAAACTCCATGCATAAGACATCACATTTTTCTAGTCATTACTACTACTAATATCTCTAATACTACTACTAATGATAATATAACTTACAGCTTTAAAAGATTTCTACAAGTTAAGAGTTACTACCTGGTGTCTGTTCGTAGTGTGATAAGGGAGAATTCTGCAATGTGTGTGGATCAAATAAGAAGCCCAAGGAAGCAAAAAAGAAAAGAGAGTGAACATCAAAAGGTCTCCTCATGGGCCAGGGAAATGGAGAATGAGATGAAATCATCATGATAAATGCATTGGAAACAAAAGGAAAATCATGGGGTGAGGATAGGTATTTGATATTCAGAAAAGCAGAGAAACATTTAAATTTTCTGATCTTTTTTTCTGGCTGTTGCTTTTCTTTGGACTTCAACTTGGAAGAATCCCCCCATCTCTTGTGAATAAACATTGAGAGAAACTAAATAAAATTAATGCTTATCTTGAACAATACTGGGCTTTCTACATGTGTATGGAGCAGTGCAGCAGGGCCTGCTAGTATTATTTCAAATTGAAAGTGACAGCAGAGGGCACATCTTGGTGCAAAGGTTTATAAATACGAAATGTTGCGGGTTGACACAGGTTGCCTCATGGAAGGATTTTATTTTGTAGCACATCCAAGATATTAACCATGGCCTCTGAACAGCCAGATTTTACCTAATAGTTTACAAAAAGCTTTTCTATTTTAATACACAATAGGCTTAAAAAGTAGGGAAAATTTTCTCCCTATTTTTCAGCTCCAATTCTTCCATGACCATGTGACTCCAAGCCTTTGTACATAGGTCTCTTTCTGACCTGAAAGTTCTCCTTTATTCCATTTCTCATGGAAAAAGTTCTTTCTTTGGGCTGTGTAGCCACTTGGCTTCCTGTGGCAGAGTTTTGGGAATGCTAGGTACTTACTACCCTAACCAGGGGCTCCTAGCCAATGAATGATGAGTGTGGAAGGATAACTGACACTCTTTTTTTTTGGATTGTCTGGCTGAGGCTAATCTCCTGAAAACATGCACTTGCCTGCCTTCTTCGCTTTCTTCTCCAGCTTTCTCCATTCATTAGCAGTTTCCCCTGAGAGTACTTCCTTAACAAATCACCTACATGTGAATCTTCATCTCAAGCACTGTTCCTAAAGAACCAAAGGCGTAACTATTTTGCCTTTAAAAATCGTAAGCCACTATAGCCCTGGCTGGTGTGGCTCAGTGAATTGAACACTGGCCTATGAACCCAAGTGTCGCTGATTTGGTTCCCAGTCAGGGCACATACATACCCAAGTCTCCAGCCAGGTCCCTAGCTGGAGGCAGGTGAAAGGCAACCATACATTGATGTTTCTCTCCCTCTCTGCCTCCCTCCCTTCCCCAATTTCTAAAAATAATGAAAAAAATCATAAATAAATAAATCATTAGCCATTATAGCTGGGCCTGTTCTTCTTCTTTTTTTTTTTTTTTAAAAAAAAAGATTTTATTTATTATTTTTAGATAGGGGGAAGGGAGAGAGGCAGATAGGGAGAGAAACATCAATGTATGGTTGCCTTTCATCTGCCTCCAGCTACGGATCTGGCTGGAGACCTGGCTTGCAATTTGGTTATGTGCCTGGGCTGGAAATTGAACAAGTGACCTTTGTGTTCTCAGGGTGGAGCCTTATCTACCGTGCCACCAGCCAGGGTGATAGGCCTGTTCTTAATCTTGGTGTCTCCAACCCAAAGCAATGAGCCTGGAACATAATTTTTAAAAATCATTATTGCTTGAATGGATTCCTAGCACTATAATTCTGCTAACAATGACAACATAAATCAGATAAAATCCCACTCTACAAGACACCCATGATAACAGCAATGACTTTTAGTTAATTGAGATATTGATCCCTTAGTACATTTTCTTCAAATGACAGTTGACTCTATATTCATTTGCTTTCATTTTGAAACATACACAAGATTTTTATTTGAATTCTACAGCATCTAATGAGTTTTTATTAATCTATTATAATGTTTTCCCATTATGCTTAATAAGCATAGAGTTATATTTTGAGCATGGTTTGTTGAAATCAGATAAAAATATCAAATGATACTTTTCTAATGTCAAATTTTAAATTGCTATTGAACTAGCAATTAGGACAAAAGTAAGTTTTGATAAATGGTAAAAGTAAATTATAAAGATAAATTCATTCAAGAGAATTAATTATTAGAGAAAATAACACAAAATAAAAATAGAATAGATAATGTGAGTTATGAGTCGGTTTATCATAAAACCACACACGTTTTAGAATAGACTTAGAATACTAAATGAATCAGCAGTACAATATGGCTGGTATAAAAATAACAAACCCTGTGCTAAATATATTAAAATATAATGAAATGTAAATATTTGACTTCATTTTATTATAACCTATTTTTAAAGAATTATATTTTATATAAGCTATAGAAATATAGGAAAAATGTAAAAGATACTACCCAATGTTTCCATAAGGCAAATGGAAAGAGACTCATTTAACTTCTTCCTACCCACCTGCCTGACCACAGAATAGTTGTCTTAACCTTGTGTTTTTTTCTATCTACACTCACTTCCTCAGTCACCCCTCCAGTACTTAAAATATCATTTATATGGTAGTAAGTTGTAAGATAGTATTTGTAGTTCAGGCATTTTCCCTGAATCCCAGTCAGCTGGCAATAACATTGACTCTCCATTTCCAATGCAACATCCAAAATAAACTCTCGCTCTTCCATCCAAACCAGCTCAGTCCTTGCTATCTCAGTTGATGACAATGCCCTTCTCCCAGTCATTAGACCCAAAATTGTGCTCGTCACCTTGAGAAGAGAATGCCAATCAAAATGTAAAGTCATATTAGCAATCCTAATTCCATAAAACCGCATCAGCTCTATGATGAACTTTAACATTTATATTATAATTGGAGAAGTAGTGGCATAATCATTTACTGAATTTTCATGTTTGGTCAGAAATCCTCAAGGTCCTTGACAGTGAAAATATAAATTAGATAATGTCTACTCCACAAGACAGCTGCAGTCTATAGCATTAAGGCTGATGACTCCCGAAGGACTTACAGGATTCATTACATAGTCATATTTATGACAGGATATATTGCAGTGAAAGGATACACAAGAAAATTAACAAAGGGAAAGGTGTATGGGCTGAAGTTCAGAGGAAAACAGGTGTAAAGTTTCTAGGAGTCCCCTTCCTCATGGAGTTGCACAAGAGGCACTTAACTCACTCTGCATTAAATTATAACATGTGTGAATGTCTGCCAGGGCTCTCCTTAGAGACTCAGCTTTACCAGGAGCTGACCACATAGGCACCCGCTGCCTAGCAGAATGGTGTGACCCTGCCTGAAATCCAGATTCTCAGGTGCCAACCCAGGAAGGGCCAACCTTGCAAGCAGGCCTTTCCAAACCCAGCATTTTCAGGCCTGCAAAGTGAAGTCTTTCTGTTCTCATGTATACGTTGTAGCAAAGTGTTCTGTAGACATTCTGAAGAACCTTCTTAAAAGAGAAGGGTGTGGGTGCATTTTTCTTTCTTTTCTTCCTTGCTGCCTGAAATGCAAATATGATAACTGGGCCAACCTCAAGGTAAAAGTCATATGCTAAGGATGGGTCCTTCATGACAGGAAGCCATCTCACCATCTCAAAACTCTTAATACCTATATTTATTTTCTAGACAGAGTTGATGCTTATCTTGTTTAATCTATTATCATTTCTGCATTCAGTACTTAGCAGGCAAATGCAATTTGTCATGAAAAACTTGCATTACACAAAATATAAGACACCTGTTTATATTTGAAGATGCTATAAATAAAAGATCAACTATTTTACCGAATGCAAAATGATGAAATGCCCTTGAAGAAAGAACTATAAGTATGATATTTAAAGCATCTAAAAGATTTGAGTGCCAGCTCATGAAATAATTAAACTATTAATTTAAAAAGAAATAAATCTAAGAGACTTCACAACATAATCATCAATATGTCCACTTTTTTTTTTTTTTCTTTGAAGAAGAAGGTGCTGTAATGGCATGCAGTATATTCTAAATACATTTATGTTTTGTAATTTAAGTAAATAAATACAGATGGGTAGGCAAGTTTCTTCCTATGTTTCTTCCAGAGCTCTAAAAGATTTTCCTGAGTTAAACTTAGCACTTTCATACTTAAAAATCAATATTTATCACTAATTTTACAATTTAAGGATCTTTTTTGGAGTTGCTACTGAGCAACTCTCTATCTTCTTCCTTTTGTGTCTCTTATGGGAAAATTTCCCCATCATTCTCAGTCTCACTGAAAGTGAAGCAGTAATCCTCTTTAATGATTTTTTATAATAAATATAATCCAAATTAACAGTTATTGCAGACACTGCAGAGTATTAGGAACATAATAAAAAATAAATTGTTCTATTCTACTCACTCCAAGACAGCACTCTACCATAGCCATATTTAAATTTATTTGTAAGATAACCAAATGAACTTTTACCATTTAAGGTACTAAAAAAACACCAGCACAACTCATAACAAATGTCTTGTGGCATTAGGCTTGATGGAGGTGTTTGTAATTATGGTATTCTAGTGTTCTCCAAACAGGTGAATTTAGCCAGATTGTGTCAAATAAATAATTCAGTATTATTTTATTTTATGTTTTTTAATAACACATCTGAAATATTTTTTTTAAAAAAAGAGCTGCTGAAATATTAAAAAAAAAAAAAAAAAGAGCCCAGTGCTCGAGAGAATGGAGACTGTGTTAATAATCAATCACACCCACAGGATGGAGTCTTGTGAAGATCCCTAAACTGGGCAATCTGGGTGGTGTCCCAGTTGGTGAACATGTTGGCAGGCTTAGAGAGGGTGGTGCACCCTAAACTCTGTAGGGACAGGCTTCTGCAAGAAGGACCCTCTGGACCTCCTTTCTGTACCTTTTCATTTGGCTGCTCATGTATATCCTTCATAATAAACTGGGAATGCAGGACTCTGGTTAGGCGTAGAATGGAACAATCCCAGAAGGGCAAGCATGATGGGAGCACGAAGGAGCTGTGAGTTTTAAATGCAGGCAGGCAGCAAGAGGACCCTTTATGAGTCCGAACAAAATAAACTTCAGAGGAGGCTTTCCTACTGCAATTAAGAACTGCTGTGTGTTAGAAGCTGAACCAGAGAAAAATTAAAAAAGGCTGAATTACTATGATTGGGAATAAACCTGTGGGAACTATGGGTTTTGAGTCTGAACGTACAAGGTATAAATAAACTGAGATTTCCCCCCAGCTCTCTATCTCCAACTGGAACATTTCTACATGGAGGTTTTAGTCCTCAGCCAACCTGAAATTCCACAGCCCTCTAAGCTCCAGTGTGCCACTGGGCAGCGGCCCTGAAGGGGCTGTACCCTAAATCTAAAAATATTTCCATTTCAGAAAGGCCAGCTGACATTCCAGAGTGTCAAACTGTTAGACCTTTTCTATAATCAATTAATTGATGAAAACCAGCTGTTTCTAATAGGACATCAGCCTATAATAGAACCATTCATCTTTTCTGATATTGGGATTCCTTCTCTACATTTCCCGGATGCTGGAACTGGGTGCAAAATGTCAATGTTTTCTTTCTTGCAATAAATATCTTGTAGTCAATGACAATAGAATATCACAACGGTCATTTATCAATGAGCTGGTTAAGTTAGAGTCTGCACACTTTGTCCTGCCAAAGAAACCCCTGACCCAAGTAAACCAGAGAGGAGGCAACAAGATGGGTGGGCTGCAGACCCTGAGCAACTGTAAGATTCTTCAGGTTGAGAGTTATGGAGACAAGTTGGATTCTTTAAAAAAAAATTCAGAAATGAAAGAAGAAAGGCAGGTGGGCACCAGGATCCAGACCAAAAAGGGCCAAATGAGGAGGTTCTGGCTGCCCATCCCAGATGCCAGTCGCTCTGCCTCAACTGTAATGCCCCTGAACAGGGAACTCGAACCATAGCAACCATTTAGTTCAAAAAGCAGCTATTAACACTGAAGATAAAAATATCCTAATCATCTTGATCAGAAGTTCAAGAGAACCAACTGCCAGGCTCCATGATAATTCAAGGTGAAAGAAAGGCCTGCTGTCATGTCTTCTCAAAGTTCTTGTGTCAGTTGTCTTAGCTAAGATACAAAATGCCAGGCAGAGAGACTGAACCAGAAAAGAACCTACAGTCATTACAGTTTTATTCTGTGAGAAAGGGAAATTGTCTATCAGTGCAATGGTGACAGCCAACTAATAAAACTCAGAGACTAGATTGTTTATCATGACTGGGATTCACTGGAAATGATTTACTGGAACAATTCTACTCTTAAAAAAATTTATGAGGTTTTATAACTTGCCTTAAGTGTAGAAAATGTACTTTTCATTAGTAAGAGACCATTTCTAGGCTTGTATATAATAGCAATGATAAAAGCATTGTACCTAACTAAAAAATAAAGATAAAATATTTTTAAAAGTTACAGTAAATTGACTTAAGACAGTACTTTAGAGTGAATTATCAGTCCCTTTACATTTGTATAAGCACTTGTAACTGGAAAGGGAAATTCACATTTCCCATTCCTATGTGTATGTTTTCAATCTTATGAAAAAAACATTTACCTCACACTTTGCTTCTAAAGTATTTGAGCAACTATTAAAAAATAAGAACAGTAACACATTTAAGGCACATGTTGCAACACTTAGAAGTGCAAATGACCTGTGCTCAGAAGCTGTCAAATTGGGCTTGAGCAGAATTCCCATACAGGTGATGGAAACCTATTAACAAGAAGACATAAAAATACTGAACTGAGGCATCATAAATAACATACATGAAAGAGGACTATTTTATATTGTATTTTATTTTTTGCTTGCCTCTCATACATGCCCCAACTATGGAACCGAATCTGCACCCAGGCATGTGCTCTGATAGGTACTAAACCCGCTAACTTTTGGTTTGAGAGGCAATGCTCCCACCAAGCGAGCCACATTGGCCATGGCAAAAAAAAAAAAAAACATTTTAATTTTTTTAACCCATACCTGAGGACATTGTTGTTATTATTTTCAGAGAGAATGACGGAGCGATATAGAGATAGAAACAAAGATAGGGATGGAGGGAGAGAGAAAAGAAGGGAAGGAGGGAGGGAGAGAGAAAGAGAGAGAGAGATCATTTGGTTGCCTTCTCAGATGTGCCTCAACTTGAACCTGCAACATATGTATGTACCCTGACCAAAACTGAACCTGAGACCCTTCATTCCAACCAACTGAGCCATACCAACCAGGGAGAAGACCATTTTAAATGTCATGCACATGGCCCAATTTCAGGACCCATCAATCTGGGAGAGCATTAACAGTATGCTAATATTGCACACATTTGACACATTATATCTCACTAGTGTCTGGACTAAATATTACAAGAATTTATATTTAACTTGTTTTAGTTTTGAATAATGCTTAGAAAGGGGGGACAGGGAAATTAATATTATGTTGGATTCTGTACTAGGCACAAGTAATGTTGTGTTGAACTTTGTATTAGGCACAAGTAAATATTATTCTCACTTTGCAGATGACTAAACTGAAATTCAGAAAGGTTAATGGCTTTCCCAAGACCATGCAATTAGTAAATAGTAGTTCCACGATTT
Source organism: Noctilio leporinus (assembly GCA_004026585.1). Lineage (NCBI taxonomy): Eukaryota > Metazoa > Chordata > Mammalia > Chiroptera > Noctilionidae > Noctilio > Noctilio leporinus. The sequence goes on from PVIW01000247.1 coordinate 562,575, forward strand.
TAACAAACACCTGCATGTCTACTAAAAGTAGCCAATATGTGTTAATGGCTTATCTGGCAAATGTTTTATTAAGGTGTCTCATTTAATCCTCATATCAATCACATGCTATATTCCCATTTTACAGGTGAGAAAGTGATGCTGAGACAGGAAAGTGCTTTTCCCACAACAAGTACATACAGGAGCTGGAATCAAGGTCACCCTTTATCTGAAGCTACAGTCTTAGTCTCACTCTGATGTTATTAACAGAAGTAGCCTCCTGTTGGCTCTAATTCAAGTTCGTTCAAAGAACCTTTCTCCAAAAGCAATAGAAAACAAATGGTTGCTTTAACTCTTAGTAAAGGGAGCACAAATTATTCAACTTTACTGAATCATTGTAACATTTTTTGCACATATTTATATTTTTCACCAGAATATATACATATACATATATATATATATATATATATATATATATATATATATATATTTATTTTTTTTTTTTTCCCCTAATCAAAAAGGAGAGATGGAGAATCAAGCACAAAATTATTCTGTATAGTATCACCTGGGATTCTTGGAACTGACTGTTTCTGTGATAAGAAAAGATATAAGAAAAGAGATTTGGATTGGTCTTCTGGGCAAAGGAGGGAGAAGATGAGAAAACGAAAGTTAAAAGAGGAGCTCTACTGAGAAGCTTGTTCTCAGGCGGTGGCTTCCACAGATAGCAGGGAAGTGATAGGCTATGATCTTCCGCACTTGGGTAACTTCAAGGCATGTTTTCAATAGCAGTTGCAGATTTTTATTTTTTTTTTGTCCAAATATAGTAAAAGTCAAATGGATTATAGGAATAGGTGAATGGGAAATTGCCCCATCTGACCATGGGATGCTGTTCATTGGTCATGTATCAGCTCTTCCAACTTTTGATAATGACACCTTGTAGTTCTGAGACCAGGGAGAGAAAATCGACCAGACTTCCTTGTACTAAGGTTGCAGGTAGAATTTGGATTTTGTCAATAACAATTCAGAAACAAATTAAGTGGGAAGAGAGGTGTTTTTTGAGGAATCAATTTTTATAGGTGCCAATTACAGTAAACATGGTTATGAAACAGAACCAACAGTTCTAGGGTGGACTTCTCGATCCCTCTATCACATTAAGGCCATTTTTCTTGAAGCTGCCAGTTGGAAGAGCTACTCTGTGAGTCTAACAGAGAAAGCAATTCCCTTGGTGGACAAAGGCTGTGGTGTTATTTTGAGATTAATTCCTATTGGCCCAACCTTAGAGCCTTCTCCTGCAGCTCTTACAATCAATTTTGAAAGGAATTAATTACTTAGATTAATTCATTTATGCTTAAACTAGCTAGAATAGATTCTGTTATCTACAACTTAATGTTGACTGAAAAACCTCTTTTCTCTACTTTCTAAACTGTACTTCATAAACTTCATCTTCAGAGCCAGGCCCCACAGAGAAATAGTGTAAGGTCAGCTCAAGGGGACTCCATCCTCCAAATACATGGCCCTTCCTTAGAATTACCCATGTTGTGTTTTTGGGAACTACAACATTTATTTCACAAGTATAAATGAGCTTCGTAAAGCCTGATGCCCACTGGAATTAATATATTGGCACAAACTCTCAATTACCTATGTTTTATCAATTCTCAAGTTTAAATGATGTTCCCAATCTTGCAAGTTTAATGAAAGAAAGAGGGGTGATGAAGAATAGGTCAACACTGGTAACTGAAGAGAGCATGGCACTATTAACAAAACGTAAACAATTAGGAGTCTCATTCTGTTAAATGGAAACATCATTAAAAGTTGCACGAAATATGCATGAGTTGCTTTGCATGATGCATAAAGACTTTAGTGTGCCTTCAATTGAAGGTAAGTAAGCACTATTATAAAAGAGCTTTATATTTAGTATTTAAGGTATCAGTGTATTTAACTTCAATAAATTATTTTATGACCTCTAAAACAAAATATCTGCTGTGTGACAGTAAATTATGTCACAAGTTTATCAAACATCAAATACCTACGCAAAAACTCATGAATACTTCATTTCATCCAAATATAAACACAGGTTTATTTCACAATATTTAGACTCAACTGCATATGAAAAACTAAACTATATTTAAAATAAAACATAAAATACTTATTACAAAATTGATATATCACAATGTAGGTCAAAAATATAATCCTGCCCTGGCTGGTGGCACAGTGGATAAGGTGCCAGCCTGTGAACCCAAAGGTCACTGGTTAGATTCCCAGCCAGGGCACATAACCAGGTTGCAAGCCAGGTCTCTAGCCAGGTCTCTAGCTGAAAGGTAACCATACGTTGATGTCCCTCTCCCCCTCTGCCTCTCTCCCTTCCACTCTCTCTGAAAATAATTAATAAAATCTTTTAAAAAATACAATTCTTACAATAAATATATTTTATCCATCCCCCACAACTTAGTTTTCAAGCCAGCAAATATACAAATAAATATATTTCATTTGCATCAGCATATTGCCCTTAATTTTAAAGGGAAAAAAATCAGACTTTGCAGTTTTAGGCCTCAGTTGCTACTTTGTTAAATCTATATCCCAGTTTGAACACTCTTCACATGACACATGATATACTGCATCTCAGGGGTGGGGTGTCAGGTGAGGTGATAAGGATGACAGGTAGAAAAAACAAATGAGGGCATGCCAATCATAAAATACAAACAAAAATATGTGATACAAAGCACAGGGAAACTATACTTCTTTAAACTTTATAAAAAGAACCACATAATGTTCCTTATCTAAAAGGCAGATTACTGACCTAACAGCATACATGACTTTGAGACTCAGAGTGAAACATTTCTGAGTACATTTCACTCCCACCCTTAGGGTTAGGGGAATTCAAACCTTTTGAAATCACTGGATCTCACCAGCCCCTCATGCTTGGAATTCAGGTCCTTTGGAAAATAGGTAACACAGAGTAAACAAGTTCAGCTTATTAGCCCTGAGCTATTAAAGGTAAGCCCTAACCTGTATGATCTACCTGGTCATTTCAAATTCAAACCAGTACACACAGTATTAAAATACTTTATTTAAATACCGTTTTTTTTTTTTTACTAACTTCATTTTTATACATTAAATAACAAAACCAAAATCACATAGTAAGTAACAGACATAATAGCCATGTCCCATAATTATTGAATATTGCCCTAATGTGTGCAAATATAATTGTGTGTATATATATATATATATACACACACACCCACACACACACACACACATATATATATATATATATATATATTTGTGTGCAAAAATATACATGTACACATTGGTAAATATATACTATAAATATACATTCAAAAATGATTTTGTGTTTTGTGTTATATATATGCATATATGAAACTATTTACATAAGTTCTGTAGTTAATAGTGAAAACATTATGCAGCATGAAGTAAATGATAGACACTATCAATTAATGCTTGGACATATCCGAAACTTTAGTTTTATCTTCATTAGTTTCCATGTATTATATTTGTTAAATACAGAAAGTTATAAAGACTTATGATCTTGTTATTTCAAATGTATGTCAATCAATGCTACTTCTATGCCTAATGCCAAGAAGCCCCAAGATACCAAATATATTCAAGTAGTCAGTACTTTCCTGGCAACAACAAAACCGAAAAAGAGAAAAATGTATGTTGTTAAATTTATAAGGTAATAGGAAATAATGTACAATCCATGATGCTACTGTGACAATTCAAGAGAAGAATTCTGTCTCTTCTAATAAATTTACTTAGTCATTATTTCAGGTAAAATGTAATCTTATTATATCTCATTGAAAAATAAATACAATTTACATCAAACTTCTAATCAATAGAAATTGCTAGACTTATCAAATGGTATTTTAAATAGATAAGTATTTTTATTTTTCTCAAAACATTCTTTTGATGAAAGTAATTATTTAATTTTGTCACTTCAGTCAATTGCTGCATATTTACATAGTTAACTTAATTGTTTCTAACTAGAAAATTAGTGTTCATATGTGTAATCATTTGAACATGTAATTATGTACCTAATTAGATAAACACAGGCTATGTTAAAATGAACAACATCTTCATTATCTTATTGATTTAAAAAGAGTGCATAATAATTATAAAGTATCAGAAAGAGAAAAGGTTCAAGTATCAGTTATAATCCCATCTTTCATGTTCCTTACTCTCCAAAGTTAACTTTAAATTTGAGAAAGAAATAGGGCAAAAATAATGACCTCAATCTTACATATTTATATCAGACCACAGAATAACTTTGGCTTTATACATACTACAATATGCCAAAATGCCTATTAGTACAATTTCACTATTATTTGACACTCATTTAATATACTCATTTATGATGCATTTGACACTCAGTGGATTCATTTATAAGAAAAGGTTTCTATGCCTTCTGAAAAAGGACATTTGTTTTTGTTCTTCAGAACTAATCATAGAAAGAATAATGTGAACAATTGATAGCAATTCAAAGAATGTAGGCAGAAGGGGATCTTTGCTAAATGAATAGATTGATAATACCCTCTGTCTTAGACTGACTCTTTTGAAAACAGCAGAGCCTGAGGCAAGGATTAGAGTAGAGTGCTTGAGGTTTCTTTGGGAGGTGCAAACCCTCTGAAAGGAGGATCAAGGAATAAGGTGGGGAAGGGTAATTGAGGCAAGAAAAGATGTGAGGCTATGCAAAGGGTATGTTGCCTGTGATGTGCCTTTTTTCTGTATGCAGGATTGTCTGCAAGCTTTGCAAAGTGGAAACATACTTTCATTGCAGTTCAGAGGGGAGAAATAAAGAGCAACGTATCTGTCTTATCTTTTCCAGTCTCTTGCTTCCCATTTGTCTTGTTTCATGTCAAAAAGCACTAGTATTTCTGAGCTTTATCACCTGGGTTCAAGCTAGATCTGAAGGCCTAGAAATGGCATTGGGTATCAAGGACTTTACCAATGTCAGTGCCGGGGGTCCAAGAGTCATGAAAAAAAAAGGGAGGGGGGTTGGGGGGGGACTCAAATAGTGCAGCCGGAAAAAATGGGGTTACAAGGGAAAAATCCACTATGGGTGACAACAGTGTAATTACAACAAAGGTGTTTCAAAGATCAAAGCTGAAGGATACAATTGACATGTTTAAGAGCAATTTTGTGTTTGAGGAAAGTCGTAAGTGGATAATATTGATGGATATTGAGAGTCATATGCTGTTTCTGGAAGAGCTAAACAGGAAGGATGCTTTTCCCCATGGATTTGTAAAAACAGTGACTACTAACTTGGATAATGAAGTCTTCCCAAACGCTTCCCTAGTTACTGGGTAAGGACTGATGCTACCATGATGGCTGGACATTATACCTCCCCACTAATAATGGTTTTAGTAGTGAACAGCCTTTTTAGTGCCTTCGCAGAAGGAAATAAAAAGATATCATGGCTTTGTCCACATTAGCAAAATGTTAAATAAGTTGAGTAATGATCAGCTTGTTTAAAGATATTAAAAACAAATTAATATGCAGTATCAGCTTTAGGGGGAAAAAACCTAATATTTCAAGAAACTTTTTTCCTGAGCCAGGCTGCAAAGTATAAAGGGGAGCATCCATGAAAATGCACTCTTTAACTTGGCTTGCAAAACTTGCAAGGGACCAATTTACTCTTTCCCTTTGACCCAGTTCTTAGAAATTTGTTATCAAGTTACCTCTTAATATAACTTACTAGTGCAAACACCCTGGATATGCAGAACTTGCTATAAAAATAGCTATTGCGTCCCCTAGAGTAAGGCAAGCTTTCCCTTTCCCACAACCTAAATCTAATTCAGACAGACTTATTATTAATTCAGAATGCCAGAGAATCTGGTGCATAAAAAGGAAAGTTCTGCAAAGCAAAAATGTCACATATCTTGGCTTGATCCAAGAAAGGAAGTTCTGATTTCTAAAACACCTTAGTTTTCTGATTAGAAAATAAAGTCAAATTAAGCAAATAGAAGAAGACTGATTTCTGATAATGAACAGATTTGCAACTTACTCCCCCATTTCTCACCCAGTTCTCCCAGATTTTTATTTAAAGTAAGCTTTTATTTATACCCCCAAATTCACCTGAGATACTGTTGTAGCAATTTCTCTGAAGGAAGAGTAGGGCTTGTGCATGTGATTTTATAGGTAAAAGTGATATATTTCTCTTTGCTAATTAAAACCTGGGGTGAAATGGAAACAAGAATCAAGGTAATCTTTTTTAAATGTGTCACAGTTTATCACTTTGAACCACAAAATTATTAGGACTCAAAAATTTGTTTTGCAAATATCTGTTGACAATGGATTTAGATGTCCTTGGAGTTTCCTGTCCAAAAATAGTGTGTACAGCACTGCACTCTCCATTTACTCTGGTCCTCAGACCCAATTCTTGCATCAGCCTTGACAGTTTTCTCACTCCCATATCTATCTCATCCACCAAAAAAACTTTTAACTCAAAATATATTTGATCTATTCTCTTCCCATGTCCAACCATTTACCCCCTAGCTAATGTCACACCATCTCTCCTTGTACAGAGCACCCAGTTTCCACTTTTATTAATCCCTCAAATTGATTTCCCAAAATGCAGTCAAAGTGATCTTGTTAAAACACAAGGTGCATAATATTACCGCCTCCTTAAGCTATTTGGTTTCCTATTGCAGTAAGATAGAACCCCACTCTATTTCCTTCCTCTGCTGTCAATCACCCCACAGGCACTGCAGCCATGCTGACCTCCGTCCTCGAACACCCCAATACTCCTCCCGTTTCGGGACCTTTGTCTTCCTGCTCTCTCTTCTCTTAACATCACACGTTGTTTGACTAAAAGGCCATTTCATCTTCTTAGCCTTCCCTGACTGTCATATATAACATAGCGGTTTCTGTATTCCCAAACACATTATCTAGATAGTAGTGTCCTTTGGGACACTTAGTCAATACCGGAAATATGAATATACTGTATATTGTTTTGTTTACTGCTTGTTTTTCCTAAAAATATATAACATCCCTGGTGCCGGGATTTGGTAGGTCTTCATTGCCTATCTCAGAACCAAAGTAGTTCTTCACACATTACTTGCTAAATGCTCACCTCCTTTTCTATGGCATCCAGCGGCTTTCTTTATATATCCCTGGGTAATAACTAAAAGCATAAGCAGGTCCTGGCTGGGCAATTCAGTTGGCTGCAGCCTCATCCTAGTGTTCAGGCACTGTGGATTTCATCCCACTCAGGACACAACCAGGAATCAACCAGAAAGTGCCTCAGTAAGTGTAACAACATGTTGATGTCTCTCTGGCTCTCTCCCTCTCTTCTCCCCCCTACCTCTCAAACCAATACATTCAAAAATTTTTTAAAAATTTTTAAAAAATTAACACCATGCAATTCTGATGGCAATCTGCATTCTATTTAAGAAATTCAACTTCTTATATTCTCACAAAAAGCAAGTTGCCCATTCAGCAATAATCAAAACATCAACATTATTAATTAAGATGTTGTGGTTTAAGTTAACCCATAGATTTCTCCTAATACATGTTGAAAATACCATGTTCCCTGAAGGGCATTTTATTCACAGAAGTTTTATGAAAAGACTTTCAAGCTCAGCAATTTTAGGAAGAATATTAAGTGAAAGCTCAGTAACAAAAAGAAAATGTATTCTACTAACTTCTCTACATCTAACAAGGTAAAAACAAAATAGAATTTAACAAAAACTCCATATTTTTAGTAAAAATGGTCAGTCCAGAGGACTACAAATACTTATAATGAAGAATAATTTACAAGAGTACTTTCAAATTAATGGAAAGTAAAGATGAGCTAAGAGCTAGAAAGCCCAGAATGAAAAATAATATCTATATTTTTATGTAAATAAATTGTGAACAGCTCTGCAATTTTCTATTTATTCTTTACCAAAGATTTCAGGATCAGAATTTATATAGTTGCTATTTCTGGGAATAATATCAAACAATTATCTGTCACAAATTTGAGTGCTATTAACTATTATCATCACAGGCTTGGTGAAACAAAGCATACTCTGTGATTCTAAGGAACATAATCCATAGGGAAATCCAAATTTATAAGAAAAAGACCCTGATAGGTGCTCAATTAAGTTATGGACAAATTCTGTCATACAGCATTAGTTTCATGAATTGGTATCACTGAGATGAGAAAAAGTATGATCTTTATCATAATTTAGCTGTATCATTTCAGTATAGGCTTCTACCTTAATATGCATAATGTGAATTACTGCACATTGTATAAAGTGATTTATGAACTTTCTTAGATGAGAAAAATCAGCCTTCTCAACAAGTCTTTGCAGAAAAAACGGCAAGCAATATGCTTTGATCAATGTGAAACATAAAAGGCTTCTCTCATACAAACCAGATACAGAACATACTATTTTAATTAAGGAGCACATTTGTTCATTTTTAATATTTCATGGGAGCATGTACAAAAAGGATCTGTAACTCAAATTTCATAAAATATCATCCTTAGAAAAATGTCTTCAATGTTTGACAAACCAGACCACTCTAAATTATCTGCCTAAAAAGTTCCTATTTTAATAAGCATTTTAATGAATAAAATTTTTTATCCACAAACATGATTTATTTGTTGTTGTTATTTTTTATTGTTTTGAAATTTTAATTGAATTTATTGGGGTAGTATTGTTTAATAAAAGTATATAGGTTTCAAATGTATAATTCCATAACACACCATCTGTCCATATATTGTATTTTGTGTTCACAAGACTATTTCTATTGTGTATTGCATCAACTGTTTTTAGAAACAGTGAACTTTATATAAACATTTTATTTCCCCTTTTCGTTTTCTTCTGAAGTACAGCAGGAATCTTTTTTCCTAAAAATTCCAGTCCTTGGAATATCTTGGATACATTTAGTTGATCTAACCTTGCTACTTAAATCTCTGACCAAACAAAAAGTATTTTCACCAAGAACAATGGGAGAATAGACATTATTCTTCGTAAGAAATATTTTTCAAGAAAAATAAGATTGGGTTGTCAGTGTTCTGTTTCTTTGTATAGAGTTGTAGGAGTGTTAAGTTAGTGAACATTCAATAAACTAACCATCATCAAAATAAAGGGTAAGTAGGTAATTAGAAGGATTTAAGAAGCATTGTGCATTGCCAGAGTGAAGGGAGGGACCATCAAGTATGGCTATAAATATCCCAAGTGTGAAGAGGTACAAATCAAAAATGAAAAGGAGCATAATGTGGTAGTGGAGAGAAAAATAACTACTAGGAGAGAAATCTTGGGGAAAAATGAAATAACTATTATTGCTGAGGCACATAGTCTTGGTTTGGCCAAAAAAAATTGTTTAGTTTTTTCTGTAAGATAGCTCTAGTAATGCAACTTCACTTGAAACAGTTTTGTTAGATTGCATTGTGACAGCAGTCGTATCAGTGTACATAAAAAAAAAATCAAAATTAAGAAATTTTTGTGCAGCCATTTTAATGTTGAAGATGGAAGAAAATACGCAACATTTTCAGCATATTATGCTTTATTATTTCAAGAAAGGCAAAAACACAACTGAAACCCACAAAAAAGATCTGTGCAGTGTATGGAGAAGGTGCTGTAATTAATCAAACATGTGAAGAGTGGTTTGCAAAGTTTTGTGCTGGAGGTTTCTCACTGGACAATGATTGATGATCAGATAGACCAATTGAAGTTGACAGAAATCACATTGATTGAGAACAATCAAGATTCTACCATGTGGGTGTCAGGCCCAAGGAATCTGTATGTCTGTGAATGGCTAGACCTTCCATTGGGTCAGTCAGGGAGGCAAACTTGAAGCGAATCTTGTTCCCAGAGCCCTGGAACACTGAGCCCCAAGAATAGCCAACATAGTGACCCTGGGCAGATAGGTGTCACCCGAAGGTGCCTCTTTGTTCTTACATGTATAAAGCCTCCTTTGTTCCAAGGTGTATATAAGATGACTTTGCCGTAAGCTAGTGCATGCTGCTGTACAGGGTGGGACAAATCATTCCGTAGAATGCTGACATCCCTCAAGTCACCTGGCTGCCTGGAAGGGAAAGTGGATTCAGGGATGCCTAGACTCTCGTTCTACAGTCTTTAACCTAAGTGCAGTTGTGATAAGGGTGGGATAATTGTGTGGGGATGCCGACACCCTCACCGCCTGGCCAGTGTGGCCGTAAGCCTGCCACCTGCAACAAAACATGTCAAATCTCCTGAAAGCTCTGCGCATCCTTCACCAGACCAGAGGCCTGCCCACTATCAGAATCTACTGGTCCAGAAGCTCTAGGACCTGACAGTGCGAGATAGCCAACATACTCAAAATACCCAAATCAATAAAGTTGTTGGTGAAAATTAAAAATGCGTCCTTTCCCCTGGCTGGCGGCACAGTGGATAAGGTGCCAGCCTGTGAACCCAAAGGTCACTGGTTTGATTCCCAGCCAGGACACATAATGAGATTGCAAGCAAGGTCTCTAGCCAGGTCCGTAGCTGGAGGCAGGTGAAAGGCAACCATACATTGATGTCCCTCTCCCTCTCTGCCTCTCTCTCTCCCTCTCTCTCTAAAAATAATAAAATCTTTAACAAAAAGTGTATTTTATTTTACAAAAAAAAAAAGCACATGAACTTTCTGACCAACACATGTTTTAGAGTATACACAGTGAGAGGTTTTAGATTAAAAATACATTACCCAGAAAGAAAAATGTAGAGCAGAAGCATCCAGCTCAACTGCTGCTCCCCCTCCTGATCCCCAACATAGTGAGTGCTTACCCATGCTCTTGAAAGCAAAGGCCTGAAAGGAGGGGTTGTCAGTTCATTATTCACACTTTATTGTCACTTGCTTTAAACAGATGTGTTCTTCATGACATGCAGTAGGATCAGCTGAATTTTATACATACAGAAAGTATGAAGAGGTGTTTGAGTGTGTGTGTGTGTGTGTGTTTGTGTGTGGAAAATGGGTTATTGGTGGAAACCTGGCCTAGATGCAGTTGCTGAAATCATTGATTTCAAATTCTACTCACCTAACCTTGTGACTAGATGCCCAGTCCAAGAGATGGGCTTTCAGAGTCTTTTGAGGTTGCATGGTTAAGAATTTAAAATGCTACTTCAATGCTTCTTTCAAACAGTAAGGTTAGGAGCCTTATCACTATGCCTTGGGGAAAGGGTAGTGCATAAGCAATTATAAGGAAAGCAGGAGAGTGCATTGAAGGGGGAATTACCACAGGCCAAAAGGTGAAATCACTGCTTTCATTCAGGTCCTATCTCTCTTTTCCATGTACACCCAAACATCCTTATACTGTCTTTCCGAGGCACTCCCACATGGCTCCAGAAAAAAATCCTTATCTTCTCTATTAAAATGTCAGTTCCTTCTTGGGCAAAGAAAGAAAAATAAATTTTTAAAAGTATTGATATTTGTGAAAGATGGAAATGGGTGTAACCGCTTCTTTTAGCAAAGGTGTTTCCTTTCATTAAAAATAGGTCTTTGAACCAAAGGTTTAGGTCTCCTGTAACTTGCTTGTAGCCCAAAGTATCTGTATAATTCCTACGGGAGTGAGTATCAGGGTTTCCCAAACCTCTTGAATCCTCCAATCTTTTTTTCTGCAATGGTTTTTGTTGTATCATAAAACCATTAAAAGCTTCCATTGGGGTAACAATAATGTTTAATGCCCAAATTATCACAGTGATATTTACCCACCAAGAATTTTTTTTTTTTTTTAAGGCAGGAACAAATGGAACAAATTAAACATTGATAATATATAATGCTAGATTAAAATCCCATTTCTACCATGACATTGCTTTGGATTCTGGGAAAGTTACTTTTTTTCCCCTTGAACTTTATAATTCCCCACTGGTAAAATAAAAAAAAAAAAAAATTATACTCTATTTATAGGGCTGTTTTGGAAAAAAATGAGATAGTGTATAGAAAATGAGGGTAGGGAATATTTTTATTCACTTTACTATCTTTACTGTTTCTCTGGAACTTAGTAAAACTCATGAAAGCTTTTCTTCTATAAATCTAATACTATTGATAATACATTTTAAGAATAATTGTTCATATTAAGTATAACCTCTGCCATACATCTCACAGGTTTTTGTTTCAATAATGATGTAATTATTTAGTGGCTTGATTAAATGCTGCCTATCATAGAAGATATTAAACTCTATGGAGCCAAATCTTCTAACCACTTCCAGTAGTAACTGGAGACCATATGGCAGGGGTATTGGAATATGTATGATTTGTTGGTTTGTTTGTTTGTTTTGGTCTCTGCCTCCATCTACACTGTTATTCTCTCTGGGTTTCAGTTTACTGGTCTATAGACTATTAAAATGACCACAGCAGTTCTTTCTTCTTTTACAGTTGCATAATTCTAAAACCTCTGTCCTGATGATTTCCCCTTGATGGCATTTACCATCCTATAATAAATACTTCATTATGTCTCTGTCTCTTGCCTGAGATTTTGAGTTAAGGGGAGAAACTTATCTCTCTGATTAAGTATTTTTCCTCAGTAGCTAGCAGAATGCCTGACACATAGTAGGCTTTTAAAAACTATCTGTCATAATAAATTACTTTGATGAATAAACAAATGATCATTATATTGAAGTAGAAAATATAATACAAGTATCTTAATCTCAATGTAATATTTCTTATTTATCCCAAAGCAATGCATTTTCAATAGAAGGTAGGTATGTCTTCTAGAAATAAATTAGACTTTACATATGCAATTTTAAACATTTGGGGAATTTTACTTATATATTCATTCTTTCTACTATTCTTTCTTGAGCTCTTTGAGAGCCTATCTATCTCTAGTCTCTAGAAGCTAACATTTTAGTTATACATAATAATAAATATCCATTAAAATCCTATCTATAGCTTTACAAATATAACTGTCTTAATTGTTTAGAATCATTTTCCTTCTATCCTTTCATTTTAATTCTTGTGTCAATGTCAGTACTGATTTTCAAAGCTTTTATACTGTAATGCCAAGCCTTCACTGTAAGTGTCCTGTTGTCTGGTTTGGAGCACGCAGACAGCTAGCAATTTTCAATGACATGACCCCTTGAATAAAGGTGTACAAGATGATACCTTGTGAAAGGTAAAGGAAAATATAGGCTATGTATCTATATATGTTTATTTCCACTTCCCAAGTCTCTGGTTCCCTTTGTCTGATTTTTTAAATATCGTTATCATTTATTCATTTTCAACCCATTAGAGTGCTTCTCTGAGACAGAGTGTACAAACACATTAAATGTTTCATTCATTTTCTCTTATGAAAGAAATTTCTGCCAAGAGCTTCTAGCTTTCCAATCTGGGTGGGTTGTTTTCTGAATGTACTCAGCTGCTGGAATCTCTGAATATCCCTGCACCATTATCAAGTTTCACTGGTTTCTCTCCTGTGATCTTTCCTTATGTTCTGAAAATGTTTCTTATCTTAATTATTTAATAATCACTTTTCTCCATTTTGACTCTTTACTTTTTTCTGGAACCTATTATTCTATTCAAACAACAAGCCTCCTAGAATAGTTAATTCTCTCTTTCCCTCTCTCTCTTTTTTTTTTTGTTTTTGTTTTTGTTTATTTATTTGTTTTTGTTTTTGATTTTGTTTTGGCTCCTAGTTTTCATTTCATTATGTTTGTGCTACTTTCTGAGAAATTTATTTAATTTCCAAACCTTTTCAGTTTCCCTCTCAACTATCTGATCATTAATTGCCAAGAGCTCATTTGTGCTTGTTTGCTATTTTAAATAACAACCTACTTTTGTTTCCTGGACGTAACAGTGTATTTAACATTCTAAAATTACTAATAAAAAGTTTTGAAAATAACTTTACTCCCTCTTCACTGTCTTTCTTTCCATATGGTTTTCCTTTTCTCCCCTCTCCATCTATCTTTCATTTCAGGAGCCTTTCAGACATGTGTACTGATCTGTAGCTGTCTGCTAATATTAATAAAACACTAAAAACTGTTGGGAAATTCCATGCTGGCAGGTGGGACTTGTAACCTGTGATCTTCATTAATGACAGTCTCCTGGGCCATTTGCTTGGGACCTCTGATGTTAGTTTTAAGATTCTCTCCCCGCCCACCCCAGATTCCATGGAAAAGCATCTATCCCTTTCATGCCTGGAGGATCTACATTACGTTGCCAGAATCTTGGGATTGTGGTGGCAGGAGGGTATGGCTGAGTACTAGGTGTTTCAGCCTGATCAAATCAATGGTCACTTAACGCACCCTGTTTTAATTTACTGTTCCTCTCATCACCTGGGCAGAGATCCTCTCATGTACCATTTCCAGAATATAAAACCTTCACTTCAGTTGGAGTGTGAGAGGGGTTGCCACTAAACTATGCAGAATTGAGGAGAGATAATCAAGGTCTCATTGCTTTTCAAACAGATTTTTAGCCTATTCTCCCAGTTTTTTTAGTCTTACCTTCTCTTCCATATACAGGTACCTGATACAGCAAATTCTTAATCCTTTGATGAAGGATTAAGAAGAGGGGATTTTCTGCTGTAAATCACACTTCCACTGTTTTAACTGTGTTGGCTCAGAATTCAGCTTTATTTTTCCTTTTTAGCTGACCAGATGCTGTTTGTATTCCAATGATTTTTTATTGAAGTCTCCTTCCCCATTCTGATTGTCATTGTTACAATTGTATAACAAAACAGTCTTACTATGTGTGTTCATTGTGTTATTTTTAACTGGGTTTTAAAAGATTTATTACTCCACTTTCACCTTTGCCACCGTTCTGTGTACTATATTGCAAGTGATCACACAGATTTAGGCTTTATCCACTTCAAAGAACTCAGGTTATTATTAATTGTGGGAGCTATTTTGCACCAGGGGAGGGAAAAGTCACTCTAAACAACACAAGAAAAAGATATTAACTATGATGCATTGTATAAGGTCGCAAACCACATATTGCAACAATGAATCTAAAAAAGCTTAGTTCTTCTAAGTATAGTCAATACATGATATGGATGTAAAGGGGTTGAATAAATCATTTCAAAGTTCCTTCCTAACTCTAAACTATGAAAATGAAGAAAATTTGATATGTCTTGATGTGGAAATATATCCAAATAGTTTACGTGAAAAAAATGTCAATCTGTAGATATAGAGGAGTCACATTTTTTGTGACTATACAGAAATTTAAATTTGCTTATTCCCAATATAAAAATACTTCTACAAACTAATAAAATAGCTCATTGCCTGGTTAACAGTCCCATTAAATAGTATCCTCCTCTTGTTTGCAATCATTTGCTTAAAGAGAATAGTAACAGCAATCTTGTACAAAGCGCTAATGCCACAAAGAGTACTTTTGAAGAGCCTTATAAACATTAAATCATTGAATGCTCATAACAATGCTATGAAGGAGTTGCCATTATTATCCCTAAATTGCAAATGAGGAGATTGAGGTTAAGTGAGATCAAGTGTCTTGTTCACATGGAGCTCATACTGAGAGGAGCTGGACGTTCACCGAGGTTCCCCATTACACTGACACTAAGCTGCTCTGTGCTCCTCAACCCACGGCCCCTTGAGAGTATTAACTTACACTCATGCTGACTGGCAACCTTTCTTAACAATATACATTAAACACCAATTGTGAGCAAAGCATTGCTTGATAGTCTACTTCCAGTGAGTGAGGAGTCTGGTTTTTCAGTTTGTTCCCCTATCAGCTAGCCCAAAATTGATCAGTCCTCCTTTAAGGTCCCAATCCAGTCACATCACACCTATTTCTAAATCACCACCATTGGTATAAAAATAGAGGCATTCAAAGGTTACTCTGAAGCATGTAGAGACAACTATTCAATAAATTCCAGGAAGCCACAATTTCCCCAACTGTTTTTAGGCAACGCAAAATGTTCCTTTGGCCCTGGCTGGTGGCACAGTGGATAAGGTACCATCCTGCGAACTCAAAGGTCGCTGGTTTGATTCCCAGCCAGGGCAACATAACCAGGTTTCGAGCCAGGTCTCCAGCCAGGTCCATGGCTGGAAGCAGGTGAAAGGCAACCATACATTGATGTCTCTCTCCCTCTCTGCTTCTCTCCCTTCACAGCTCTCTAAAAATAAATGAAATATTTTAAAAGTGTTCATTTGTCACAATTATATGATCTGGTGAAATGTTAGAAGGAATTGCTGATACATACGGAAGGTTGACTTAGGTAACTTCTAAAGTTCATTAAAATAATTGTGGAATGAGCCAGTTACTTAATAGCTTTCTGACCCCTAAATAATATTTTCCCTGGAAATAAGGTCTGGTAATATTTGCTGCAAAATGCATGGGCAGGACTCCCTTTTATTATTTCAAGGATTTCCAATGGAAACAAAAAGAAAAATAACAGAAAATAAAACCCAAAACAGAAACTCATGAATTTAGTGATAGATGATTGGAAAAAAAAGAAAAAAAGAACAAAAAATAACAAAAAAACCTTCCAATATATAAAAGAAAAACCAGAGGATCCCTGAGAGTGTAGTGCCAGCAAAATGTAGAGCACCAGTCTTTGGCTTAGGGAACAAGTAGATTCCCAATCTTCCACTGATGCCCATGGGCGGTAGCAGAGGTTACTTCTGCAACTAATATACACAGAGAAGATTTTTGGTGGTTGATGTACTTTCTATTGATTCAAATTACTTTCTGTTTTTAATGTTGGGATTATTCTTTAGGCTGTATCTGAACTGGTTTCTTGGTATTAGGACCATCTTGGTCACAAAGAAAATAAAAGACTTGCAGACAGGAGACTCTGAGTCTATATAACTTGGACCTGAGGGAGAACGGTAGCATCGAAGTAAAGGACCTGCTGTGGGGCTCTTCCAGAGAGGGAGGGGAAACAGAATAAACATGTGTGAATACTTCAGAGAGCCTTGTAGATTATCAGACTGGTATAGTTAATATATATCAGTTAAATTGATGAAAGTATAAATACATGAAAGAATATTAAATATAATATATATTATGCAAGGGGTGGAAGAGAATGGATGAATTCATCTTTAAAAACATATAGGGTGCATAATTGCAGTAATAAAACATAATATAAGAAGCATACCACTTTCTGCATCTTACATAAATTGTACAGAAGAGATAGAGACAATATCATTTTAGAAAATTAAAAAAAACAATGACAAAAGATAATTTTCTCTGTGAGTTTTCGGGAAATTGTTGCTAGACAATAGCCACAAGGAAGTGATTCAGACAGAATAGTACTTAAAGCCAAAAAGAAGATTATATTTTAAAAGATATATGACAAATCCCTAAAGTCTTATTGAACTTATACTGTTTTATAGTAATAAAATGAGTCTTAAATTGGCAGATGGTTGACATCAAGCAAACTATAGTGCCTTGGTTTTATTTATTTTTATTAGTTTTCCTTTAAAAAAAGATACAATTCTTGAGCATCAGAATAATTGTAAATATTTGTGGTTAGAAAACAAGGCAGTTTTCCTCAGAGAAACACACTATTAATGCTGTCAAATAAAATCCTGGCTTCTGTAATGGCTGGTAAACAATTTCAATTAACACTGGTAAAATAATTTAATGGACACTGCATAAGAAATTGGAAAAAGTATTATATTTGAACCCAAAACTTAAATTTATGCTTTTTTTTTTTCTACCAAAATTCCTATGCTCTTTCAAGTTTGCTATTTAGACAATACAGAGATTAATCATAAACTACCTTATTTCTTTTTTTGAGAAAAAGATATACGTAGATATTGCTATAAAAAGTAGAATAGACATGAGCTCAGGGACTGAGGGGTTAAGACACTCACTGACTGAAAAACAAACTTTTAAAAGTCTGTTCCTTTTTTTCCCCTTTGTGTAAGCAGACCCCATCCCTGAAGAACTGATGAGGAGAGAAGGTAATGGGGGACAACAGACCAGTGGTAACTTGGCATTTCCACAGCAGCAGGGAAACATTCACATGCAGGAAAAGCTATGAGAATACTCAGGCTATTGTGGCTGTATCTCTAAGGCCTCAGAAATGTCTGAAAAAAGTCTCTGGAGGATGGTGAGAGATGCAGGGCTTTGAGGGGAAATTCTGGAGCAGAAGGGAAGTGTCCAAGTTCCTGTGTATGCACGTATAGTGTGACAGAGCTTCACATGAGATTAGACACTGTGTTCCTACCCTTGAACTAGAGCAAAGACTACAACCTCAGCCTGGACCCTTTCATGGGAAACTTCATTGCTGAAGACAGAACAATTCCCTGCACTTGAGGGGAGAAGACTCAATATCTGCAATAGACAGTGTGGAGCAGGCCATGCTGTGTTCAGGGAACAGCAGTACATTGGTGCATTCTGTATGACAGAGTATCTTTAACTTGTATTATTTACTTATTTACCTACTTATTCACCATCAGGTAAATTAATATACCTTTCCATACAAATTGATATTCCATAAAACAAATAGGACTTAAAATGTGGTGGCAATTTTAAAATACAGTTATGAATTTCTTACTCCTCCCCTTCCACTCTGAAAAGTGATGTGTCTAAGTTGTTTATTTTCTTAATCTCTTCATAGACACATACATGGTGATTGCCAGAGGGAAAGCAGGGTCTGGGAGACAGAAGTAGGTAAAAGGGATAAATGGAGACAAAAGGTGACTTGACTTTGGATAGTGAGCACATAAAAAAATATACAGGTGATGTATTATAGAACTGTACATCTAAACCTACATAATTTTATTAATGAATATCACCCCCAGTAAATTCAATAAATTAAAAAAAAAAAAAATTATGCCCTGGCTTGTGGCACAGTAGATAAGTCACTGACCTGTGAAGCCAAAGGTCACTGGTTTGATTCCCAGCCAGGGCACATAACCAGGTTGCAAGCCAGGTCTCCAGCCAGGTCCGTAGCTGGAGGCAGGTGAAAGGCAACCATACATTGATGTTTCTCTAAACTATAAGGCTTAAAAAAAAAAAAAATTAACAACTCCAAGAAAAAGAAAAATGATGCCTATGCCTTTACCCTTTGATTGCTGAAGACTTAATGATTGCTTAGACTAATAGGAAACAGTGCCATTAGTTTTCCAGCTGTCACAGTGAGGCTACCCACTATTTATCCAGTGATTCTGTGGCCGTCTCTTGGGGTTCAATAGGGAGGATGCCTCTCCAGGCACTTGTTTTGTAGACTGCATTTTAAAAGAATAAATGTATTGGCTGAAGACACAAATATGTCCTTAAAACCTGCCTTAAAATAGTTTTCTCATTGAACTTGTGATACATATTGTATTGGGTGTGGCAAGGAGCAGTGAGTTTAATTATTTCCCTTGCCAAAGACCCAACATACACTTATTTAATGTCATAAATTCAAGCTATTGGGTTGACCAAAAAGTTTTTCTAGTTTTTTTCCATAAGATGGCTCTAGTAGCTCTTTGTAATATTTTAACTTCATTTGAATCAATTATGTTAGATTGTATTGTGACAGCTATCTTTTCGGCATGCATTTTGTTAAAATCAAAATTCTTTAATTTTTGTGTAACTATATTAACATTGAAGATGGAAAAAACACTCAACATTTTCAGAATATTATACTTTATTATTTCTAGAAAGGTAAAAATGCAACTGAAACATAAAAAAAGATTTCTGCAGTGTATGGAGAAGGTGTTGTGACTGAGTGTATGTGTCAAAAATGACTTGTGAAGTTTCTTGGTACTATTGACATTTGGCCAAATAACTCTGTGTGGGGCTGTCTTATGCATTGGAAGATGTTTAGCAGCAACCCTGGCCTTTACCCACTAGAAGCCAATAGCAGGAGATAGCTGACACACTCAAAATACTCAAATCAATAGTTATTGGTGAAGAAATAATTACAAGAGTGGTTTCCCTTCTAATTATTATTATTAATATTCCATTTCATGGTGGTTGGGAGGGAAGGGGCTGTTAGAAATAACGGGAGTGGCTGGAACACCCCAGGGCCATGCTGCAGCACTGTCACTGCTCTCCCCTCGCCACACAGCCCCCTACAGCACCAGGGCCCACGTGGCCTCATTCTCAATCCAGATTTGTAATATGGTAAGATAGGGTCATATCTTACTTGATCAGGCCCTTTTACACATAAAGAAAAAGAGGAGAAGGGGCATACTTTCATCAAAACTGAAGATAAATATTTAAAAATCTAGAGTCAGGGAACAGTGGGAGGGCAAGTGGAGCTGCACCAATTTCCTCCCATGATCAATCTGGAATTACTACTTAATTGGGAAAAAGTCATCTGGAATAACCAACTGAAAGAACGCTGGTGGGAAAGAAGCCTTATAACCACGGACAGAACAGAAGAGGACACTTCATTACAACATGACTGGTAGGAATCATGGAAACATGAGAGGGCTGGCTTGACCCCCACCAAAGGCAGTAGCCGAAGGGACGGAGCCCGGGGCTCTACCTGAGAAGGGTGGGTGCTGGTCCCCCAGCGGGATGTCTCAGCTACAGCAACACGGTGGAGAGCAGAGCAGCATCCAGCTGAGAAGGGCAGAAAGCCATGGAGTTTACTGGCCTGAGAAAGCCCTGAAGACAGAGAACTACTAGGGTGACCACAGTAAAAATACATTGGCACCCACCTACCCTGCACTCCAGCAGAGGGAGGGCAGAGAGGACTGGAGAGACCTGGGGAGAATTTGCAGTGGTGGCTTGGAGGAGAGAAGAGGGGAGGCAGCTGTGGGGATCCCAGTGCTGATTCAGCATCCACATTGCAAATGGACTACACTGTGCCAAGTGGATTCCTTCTGAGCCCCACTCACTGAAAGCAATCTGCCCCAGCCAGCAGTGCCTGAGCCTGGTGCCTGACCACAGTTCATGAATTTATATCTGAAAAACTATTTCCAGTCCTATGGCCGCTGAGCCTGCATGGATACAATAGTTTGCACCTGAAGCAGTCTTTCTTGCCCAGCAGTACCTGGGCCTGGAGGCGGATTACAAACTCATTGATTTATAGCTGGGTCATTCAGTCCTGCTCAGTGGCAAAAGAGCCTAGTGGCTGATCATGGATTCTTTGGTTTGAATGAGTGCATCTCCACCAAACCAGCATTGCAAGGGAAGCTAAAAGATCTGCTTTAAAAAGATGAAGAAACAGAAGGGAAGACATGGAGGAACACAGGTACAAAGGGGAAAAATAGTAATAAATATCTGTCAATAATAACCTTACATGTAAGTGGATTAAATGTGCCAATCAAAAGAGATAGGATAGCTGAATGAATAAGAAAACATGATCTGTAAGTATGCTGTCTACAAGAGACCCACCTCAGAACAAAAGATCAACACAGATTGAAAGTGAAGGGATGGAAAAATATATTTCAAGCAAATGGGCACACACAAAAAAGGCTGGGGTAGCAATACTTATTTCAGACAAAATAGATTTTACAATGAAGGTCATAAAAAGAGACAAAGAAGGACATTTCATTATACTTAAGGCAACAATTCAGCAAGAAGATACAACCCTTGTAAATATATATGCATCCAACATAGGAGCACTCAAATATATAAGAAAAATCTTGGAGGACTTGAAGAAGAATATTAACAGCAACACAGTAATACTAGGGGTTTGTAATACCTATTATCAACAATGGACAGATCTTCCAAGCAAAAAACTCCAAAGCTATTGTGGCATTGAACAACCCTCTAGAGGAAATGGACATAACTGATATATACAGAACTTTTCACCCCAAAGAAGAAAAATACACATTCTTTTCAAATGCACATGGAACTTTCTCAAAGACAGACAACAAGACAAGCCTCCACAAATTCAAAAAAATTGAAATCATACCAAGAATCATCTCAGATCACAATGAATTGAAACTAGAAACCAACCTCAAGGAAAAAACCCAAAAACATCCTAATTAATGGAGATTGAATAACATGCTATTAAGTAATGAATGGGTTAAAAATAAGATCAAAGAAGAAATCAAAAAGTTTCTGGAAACAAATGACTATGATAGGCAATACAGGCCTACCTACAAAGGTTAAAAGAAGTTTATACAAACAACCTAACTATAAAGCTGCAAGAACTAGAGGAGCAAAAACAAACAAAACCCAGAGCAAGTAAAAGGAAGGAAATAATCAAGATCAGAGCAGAATTAAATTAATTAGAGACAAAAACTACAATTCAAAGAAGCAATAAGTCCAGAAGCTGGTTCTTTGAAAACAAAACAACACAAAACAAAATTGACAAGCCTTTAACCAGACTCATCCAGAAAAAAAGAGAGGGGACCCAAATAAACAAAATCAGAAACAACAAAGTAGAAATCACAACCAATACCTCAGAAATACAAAGGATTGGAAGAAATGAATACAAACGATTATATGACAAGAAATTTGACAACCTGGGAAAAATAGACAAATTTCTGGAAATGTGAAATCTACTAAAACTGAAGCCAGAAGAAGCAGAAAGCCTGAATAGACCAATAACAACTAGTGAAATTGAAGAAGTAATTAAAAAACTCCCAACACACACATTAGCCCAGGACTTGATGTCTACACAGTTGAATTTTACCAAACATTTAGAGAAGAACTAATGCCTATCTTTCTCAACCAACTTCAAAAAATCCAAGAAGAGGGGAGACTCCCAAACTCTTTTTATGAGGCCAATATTATTCTAATCCCAAAACCAGGTCAAGACACAACTAAGAAAGGCCAATATCTCTGATTAACATAGATGCTAAAATTCTCAACAAAATAGTGGCAAACTGGATCCAGCAATACATTAAAAAGCTCATACACCATGATTAAGTGGGATTCATCCCAGGGATGCAAAGATGGTACAATATTCACAAATCAATAAATGTAATACACCACATAAACAAAATGAAAGACAAAAACCATATGATCATATCAATAGATGCTGGATAAGCATTTGATAAAGTATAGCAACCATTTATGATAAAAACAGTAAAATGGGAATAAATGGAGCATACCTCAACATAATAAAGGCTATATATGAGAAACCTATAGCCAACATCATACTCTATGGGCAAAAACTAAAAGCTTTTCCCCTAAGATCAGGAGCAAGACAAGGCTGTCCACTTTCTCCACTTCTGTTCAACATCATTTGGGAAGTTCTAGACATAGAAATGAGATAAGAAAAAGGGATCAAAGGCATCCAATTGGAAAGAAGGACATAAAACTGTCATTATTTACAGGTGATGTGATTGTGTATATACAAACCCTGATAGACTCCATCAAAAACTTACTTGACTTAATAAGAATATTTAGCAAAATTGTTGGATATAAAGTCAATATTCAGAAAACAAAGGCATTTTTTGTACACAAATAATGAAATATCAAAGATAGAAGCTAGAAAATTGCTATTTACCATAGCAATAAGAAAAATAAAGTACTTAGGAATAAACTTAACCAAGGAGGTAAAAGACCTGTACTCAAAAAAAAAACTATTGAAAGGCAACCATACATTGATGTTTCTCTCCCTCTCTGACTCTCTCCCTTCCCCTCTCTCTGAAGAATAATAAATAAAATTAAATTAAATTAAAATTTATTTAAAAAAAAAACATGGAACATTGAAGAAAGAAATTAAGGAAGATACAAATAAATGGAAGTATATACCATGTTCATGGATGGGAAGAATTAACATCATTAAAATGTCCATATTGCCTTGGCTGGTAGCACAGTGGATAAGGCGCCAGCGTGCGAACCCAAAGGTCGCAGGTTCGATTCCCCAGCCAGGGCACATAACCAGGTTGCAAACCAGGTCTCCAGTCAGGTCTGTGCTGAAGGCAGGTGAAACGTAACCATACATTGATGTCTCCCTCCCTCTCTGCCTCTCTCCCTTCCCCTCTTTCTAAAAATAATGAAATAAAATCTTTAAAAAAATGTCCATACTACTCAACACAATCTATGAATTCAATACAATCGCAATTAAAACATGACTGACATTTCACAGATATAGAAAAAATACTTCAAAAACTTATATGGAGCCAAAAATGACCATAAATAGCCACAGCAATCTTGAGAAAGAAGAGCAAGGTAGGAGGAAACACAATACTGGATATCAAACTATACTACAATTCTACTGCAATCAAAACAGTCTGGTACTGACATAAGAATAGACACATAGATCAATGGGACAGAATAGAGAGCCCAGAAATAAACTCAGGACTCTATGGTCAAATAATATTCAACAAGAGGGAAAGGAACTTCAAATGGAGTGAAAGGAGTCTCTTCAATAAGCAGTGTTGGGAGAACTGGACAGGGACATGCAAAAAAAATAAAACTAAACCATCAACTTACACCATACACCATACGAAACTCAAGATGGATAAAGGACTTAAACCTAAGCCATGACACCATAAAAGTCCTAGAGTAAAACACAGAAAGTAAGATTTTGATATCTTATGCAGAAATATTTTCACTGATACTTCTCTAAGGGCAAAGGAAATAAAGGAACAAATAATCAAATGGGGTTATAGCAAAATGAAAAGTTTCTGTTCAGCTAAAGAAAATATCAGCAAAATTAAAAGGGAACCAACTGTATGGGAAAACATATTTGCCAATGATACCTCAGACAAAAGTTTGATATCCAAAATATATAAAGATCTTATAGGACTCAACACCAGAGAGATAGACAGTCCAATTAAAAAATGGGCAAATGACCTGAACAGATACTTCTCCAAAGAAGACATACAAAAGGTCTATAAGCACATGAAATAATGTTCAACATCACTAGCCATCAGAGAGTTGCAAATTAAAACCACAGTGAGATACCACCTCATACCTGTCAGAATGGCCATCATTAACAAATCAACAAACAAGTGCTGGTGAGGATATGGAGAAAAGGGAACCCTGGTATTCTGTTGGTGGGAATGCAGACTGATGCAGCCACTATGAAAGACAGAATGGGATTTCCTTAAAAAAACTAAAAATGGAACTGTCTTTTGATTCAGCAATTCCACTGCTAGGATTATACCTGAAGAACTCCAAAACACCAGTTCAGAAGAACCTAAGTACCCCTATGTTCATAGCAGCTCTGTTTACAATAGCCAAGTGCTGGAAACAGCCTAAGTGCCCATCAGTGGATGAATGGATCAAAAAACTTTGGTACATTTACACAATGGAGTACTATACATCAGAAAGAAATAAGGAACTCCTACCTTTTGTGACAATATGGATAGGACTGGAGAGTATTATACTTAGTGAAATAAGCCAGTCAGTGAAAGACAAATAGCATATGATCTCCCTTAATATAGGAGACTAATGAACAAAACAGACAACCAAAACAGGACCAGAGACATGAATACAAGGAACAGACTTTCAGTGTGCAGAGGGGATAGGAAGGGTGAGAGGAGACAAAGAAGGGAAACAGTTTAGTCAAGGAACTAGCATGGATGACCCATGGACAGGGACGACATGTGAGACTGACTGTTACGGGGGGTGTGGGGGGAGCAGAGTCAGGAAAATGAGATAAATGTAATACAGCAACAATAAAATAAAATTAAAATTTTTTTGGAGTCCTAAATAATGGAATCTCATGAAGTAGAAAAACATTGTTAAAAGTAAGACATTCTTATAATAACACATTCTCAAACTTGTTAAAACAGATCACTTTCAGAGCAGAATACCATTGTGATGTATTTAATTGTGGATCAATATTTTTACATAAAATGCAATGATATGATACATACATTGTTCCTGTTTCAAATAATAACAATAAAATATTCAATCATAATTTCATACATTTCTATTAATTTTGGTTGGCTACTTATTTTTTCATAATCTAGTGAACTAATAACACTAAATGATTATATTTATTTATGGATGAAATATGTAGAATTATGAAAATTTAGCCCTGACCAGGTGGTTCAGTTAACTGGAGTATTGTCCCATGTACCAAGAGTTTTGGGTTTGATTCCTGGTCAAAGCACATAGGTTGCAGGTTTGATCCCCAGACTGGGTTCATACAGTCGACAACTAATAGATGTCTTTCCTCCCCCTCCCCCTCCTTCTCCTCCTCCTCCTTCTCTCTCTGAAATGAATAAAAAGAAATCCTCAGGTGAAAATTAAACAATTAAAATTTTTTTTTTAATCTGATAAACTTCTACATGAGGTCTGTCCCAAAAGTATTGAGCCAATGTCAATATAATTAAAAGTTTGTACGGCCAATACTTTTGGGACAGAACTTGTATGTCTAGGCAAAAAGGGGAGCTAGAGATATATGAACATTTTGAAATCACTCAGCCTCCAACTTAACATATATCAATCAACTTATAGATGTTTATATAATAAGTGTTCATGGTTAGGTAAGGTATCAACCAAATTCAGGAATATATCATTTGCAGTGCTTATATTGGTTTAGAATATAAGATTTTAAGATCTCCCAAACTGTACTAAAACATTTCAACAAATTCATACTACTACTTTCTTTCAAAAAAAGAAAAAAATTAATCTGTTAGCAGACTCTGTTTTTCCTGCAAATCGAGACATAACATTATTATTCTATTTTGGTGATAACACATCAGTGTTAATAGGAGCACAGTTTGAAAGTGACAACCTGACTCCAAAGCTAAATGGATATCAAAATACTAAACATTTCTATATGTGAGATGACAAAGAATTAGCCAAATGGTAAGGAGAAGGACAGGGTGAGAGTGATATCACAATAAAGGAAGAAAATGACATTTATGTGTGACATGCTACATATTTTAATTTTGCAAGAAAACACTTCTACAGTGTATCTTATAAAAAATAGAAATGCCTGAAACAGGAAAAAATCTAACATATGGTCAATATCTCAGTCAATAATTCTTTGGCAGCTTTACTTTATTAAATAGAGAAAATAACTTGCTATTCAAGCTCGGCCACCTGTGAGTAATTTTCATGAAAATTAAAGTTAAAATCTCTTCTATTTACAAAACAATTAATGGATGAAAAATTCCTATTGGCACAGTAGAGCCCTACTGCCTAAGAAACATCATGTCTGCATACTTACAAGTCATTTGATTGTGTTGTGTCTTATTCCTTATTTGACTTTTTATATATATTTTTAAGCTGGGTTGATAATAATGGATGATACAGCAAATGCCCAATGTTTTTATTCTTTACTCATTCACTTAGTCATTGAGATATATAAGACACATGTTGTAGTTCTTTTATTACTGTATTTAAGCTATAGAGATGCAAGGAAGAATAGGGCTTCAATTTTGCATACTTTCTTGTGGGAAAGATAAACAGGTGAAGAGACAATTATTATTATACAGTGGGAGAATTGTTCATACACATTAGAAGTGGGAACTGATTGAGAGAAGGTGAAAGGATTAATCAAAGAACATATATGAAGGACCCATGGACATGAACAATGCTAATGGGGACTGATTACAGAAGTAGGGGGTCAGCTGGGTGGAGGGGGGCCAGGGGGAAAAAGTGAGACAACTTTAATAGCATAAACAATAAAATATTTTTTAAAAAGAAAAAGTCAACAAAGGGATTGAGATAAGGACAAAGTAAGTGTATAGTTTTAATAAAAATGACTTTTTATACCATCTTAACCATTTTTAACTGTACGATTTAGTCATGTTAAGTATATTCACATTGTTGTGCAACACATTTCCAGAACTTTTCCACCCTGCAAAACAGAAATTTATACCAACTAAAAAACCAACTTCCCATTCCTACTTTTCCCTAGTTCCTGACACTCACCTTTCTATTTTATGTTTATATGAATTTGATTATTTTATACCATTCACAAAACTATGAATACTGTATGATTATACTTATATGAAGTATCTCATATTTGATTGTGTTGTGTCTTGTTCCTTATTTGACTTTTTATATATATTTTTAAGCTGGGTTGACAATAATGGATGATATAGCAAATGCCCAATGTTTTTATTCTTTACCCATTCATTTAGTCATCGAGATATATGAGACACATGTTACAGTGTATAAGTGTAATCATATAGTATTCATAATTTTGTGACTGGCTTATTTCACTTAGTTTAAAATCCTTAAGTTTCATCTATGTTGTAGCATGTGACAAAGCTTTTCCTCCCTTTTATAAGGAATGCATAATATTTTATTGTACATATATACCACATTTTGTTTCTCCATTCATCTGTTTATGGACACTGGCATTCTTTCACTTCCTGGTTATTGTAAATAATGCTGCCAAGAACATGGGGTGTGCAAACGACTCTTGGAGGTCCTGCCTTGTTATTTTTGGATACATTTTAATTTTTAGGGAATCTTCACACTATTTTCCATAGCAGCTATAAAATTTTACATTTCTATCAGATCTCTTAGACCTCATCTCTCACATTCTTTATAGCTCACACCAGTCTAGCTACATTGACCTTTTCTGCATTAATAATTAGTGTGAGATTATCTCGAAGATAATGTCCTTGCTGTTTACTCTCTCTATACCTCCTTCAGGTATTGATTCCAATATCAGCTTTGCATTGAAATTTTTCCAAAATATTTTATTGAGACCCTAAATTGTCCTAGACTTCCACTTTCAGCTCTCCCCATCTATAATTCTTATACTTTACTTATATATTTGTCCATTGTTTGTGTTCCCTCTTCAGAATGTCCACGTGAGAACAGGAATTTTCTGATTTGTCTAGTGCCTGGAATTGTGCCTGGTGCCTAGAGCTGCTCAACAAATTATAATGATTGAACCCTAGAGGTATTACTAGTTATCTGAACTAAACGCATAATTAATCCCTTATAGTTCTTCAAGGTCGTCACTGAGAAAGAGCCACATGACCTGAGAAGAGGATGGACATAGAAGCCTGGGAACCAGAACAAGAACCTGAAGTCTTACCAGGCCAATGCTTCCCAATAAGTGTTAAGTAGAATTGTGGCATTTGAACATTTACTGCCCACATTATCTCCTAAAAGACTTTTGAAAAATCAGGTAACCCTTACATATTTTTAGCTTAATGTCTAATACTATTCTCATAAGCTTAACTGCAAAAAGCATTGTAACCATTGAGATTAGAAAATAACATAGTTACACATTTTTCTAAAATGAATCCATGGTTTGTGAAGACGCTAAAAGGGTGAGGATTTTTGGGTTTATTTTTTTTATATAATTTTATTCATTATTTTTAGAGAGAAGGGCAGGTAGGGAGGAAGAAAGGGAGAGAAATATCAAGGTATGGTTGCTTTTCACCTACCGCCAGCTGGGGACCTCATTGGGGACCTGGCTTGCAGCTTGGTTATGTGCCCTGACTGGGAATTGAACCAGCGACCCTTGGGTTTGCAGGTTAGTGCCAATCCACTGAGCCACAGCAGCCATGGCAAAAGGGTGAGTTTTAAGGTGTGAGAAACATGTCTTAGTTTCAAAATGTTTACCATAAAAAAAGGAAAGAAAGCAAGTATGTTGAGTTTTCCTCCAAAGCTAAAATCTGCCACCAAAAAGCTAGTTTTGTTTTGAGATTAAATAAATCCACCTACGACTAAAAGTGAACATTTATGTTTGTATTGTTTCCCCCTTTCTAGTAACTGCTTTTAACAGTAACAGCATTGATATTGTTCATTTAGCCAGATCTATTCTTCTAGATGAGATGGAAGAAGTTCTATAACATCTTTTTATTTATTAAAAGGCTATAGCATTTGAAAAATGGATCTGTGGTATATACAATTTGATATTCAATATCATCTATTAAAAATATGAAACATGGTCACCTTTAGTAGAAATTTTTCATCATTTCTTTTTCTCCTTGAACCATGTTTCATTCTACTTTTCTCTATAGAATTTTATCTTGAGGTAATATGTTTAATGCTGAAAGTCATTTACTGGTCAATATTTTTTATTACCAGTGGGGGAAATGTGAGTATATTTGAGGTTGAGATTAAAATTCTTTGAGTCATCACTAAAGGTATATTGGTAGATAATTGATATAAACAATATAAATATGTCACATTTTTAAAAAGTATTTATTGGAAACATATCTCTTAATCAGATGGATGGGGTTATTGTTTTTCCCAATTAATTATGTATATTGAATGATCATGCCTTATTGCTAGAATTAAACTAAGGGCTCACATCACTCATTTCTATTTTTCATTTTCCTAATTAAAAACTGAGAAACTTGTTCACATAAATGAGAATATGAAAACTTTAATTCTTTGAAATTCTTCCAAGCTTTAGGAAGACTATCAATAGTGCCATACTACATCATCAAAAATTACTTCCACTCAGCTGTCAACTGACAAGTCCATTAGGTCCCTCTTCAATTTTGCTGAAAGCAAAAAGAATTGAAAACTACCTTAGCTGCAGAATAATTTGTTACTCAAACATAAGTCATTCACTTCTTCAACAACATAATAATTTCCATTTGTTTGGTGCCCTGAGAGTTTTTTTCACCTTGAGGTAATGCACCAATAAGGAAGATTAAGGTTGTTAACTATTGGGTATTTTTTTTTTTTTCTTTTGTATGAAAGAGTGACTATAATGGGTGAAAGAAAAGAGCTGAAATCACACCAACTTTTCTCAAGTATATCAATTTTAGGAAAGTATACACATAGAGATAGAAAATATGAAGGCTGATTACCTTAGCACTATGCCTCTATCACAGACATGTGTTTGCAGGTCATCCCTTAAAACGGGGGCAGGGCTCATAAATAAGGGCCCTAAAATGTTTAACAAGGTAGGCATGTTTCAAAAATGCTGCTTCTTTTCTTCCTCTCATAGGAGAATTGCATTATTAATTGTTCTCTGGTAGGAAACCTGTTTGGTTTTTTAAAGTCAGGTTTTCTAAGTCATATTGGAACACAAAACCCTTTTCCCTTATAGCAATATTTGACTGACAAGTCACAGAATTAATAATCCATCAGTAATGTGTAACAGTGTGCTAAATGTTGTAACTGAATGATATATATAAAGGAGGAATTTTGAGAAGGAAAAAACAGCTTCAGAAATAAGGACTTGTCATAGGACAGTGAACTCTGAAAATAGAGGAATCTGAGAGAGTAGGATACTGCACATTCAGAACAGAAAAGGATCTAGTTTAAGAAACATGGGGGAAGGGAGAGGACTCACTGTCACCACCACATTATTACATAAGCGACTGACAAGACTGTCTAACATCTAGGACACTTCATACATATTCAGCAGATAAGCTGCTTCTGATAATAGAGTGTTCTTTCTTCTGGAAGGTGGGGGTGGGAACCTAGACAGAAAATAACTTTGTATCTCCAGGGATAAGGAGGGGAAATTCTTTCAGACTCAACTAGTGCTAGGTGGGAAATGGTAATTTAAGGGAAAACAGGGTACCATGGCCCCCAAGAGAATTCAATGTGGAGAGCTGAACTACCTGGAAAAAGATTAAAAAGTCCAGATGAGAACAATGAGTTATTTAAATAAATGCAACATAAATTTATATCTAAGATGAGGGAAAAGTTAAGTTTAAATATATAGTCAACTTTCTCTTGAAGACTGCATAGAACTATAAAATTTAGATGTTCAATGTATGCATACATTTTTGAGAAAAGAGTGGCAGAAAAGACATGAGACACAACAGTCAGACTTTAAGCAGGAGGTGAAATCTTGACTAAGCTCCCAGATAGGAGGAAGAGGGATCACCCAAGACACAGGCATAGGATGTATCTAGGAGTCATCTCCTCAAAGGCTTCTTTGAATGTACCTTCTTTCTTCTCAACACTTTAAAAATAGATTGTGACTTTAAAAATAATATCGAAGCATCATAGAAATCATTGCAAATATAAGTACAAGAGGAAAAAGAATAGAAAATACACACAGTGAATAAGCACAATTGAAAAAGTAAAACTTGGTTAGGCCAGCCAGCAGTGCTGGGAAGAGAAGATACCCCAGATGCTGGTGGGGATCCGTGGCCCGGCCGTGGGGTCAGGGACGGTAAAGAGTGTCAGCCACACTGGCCGAAAATGGTGATGAGAAATGGCTGCTCTGGAGGCCAAAGTCTGTTGTTGAAATAAGCATTATTTTGATTTCTTCAATTTACCATGGGACACATTTTTAAAGGAATACATCAAACTGGATGAAGGCAGGGTACCTTTGAAAATAATGATAAAATTCAATAGGTTAAACCAGCTAACGACAGACTTGAATGTAAAAGTAGAAGCACTGAGCAAATCAAAGGCAGAACTAATGGGAATAAGTAAAGATAAAACTAAAATCAGAAGATCTCCAAACAAACCTCTCCCTGAAGTGACTGATAAGTAAATATATTATGGAAAAAACAGATCTATTTATATTTTAAAGGCTTCCCTATTGAATCAACCTTTAACAACATAAAAATGGTTAGAAGATAAAAGTCAAGTATAAAAATTCAGATAAAAATGGCATCGCACAAAGCATTGAGGGATAAATATTTGTTGAGTTTGATAGCATTGAATATACTAAAAATCTGTGGAAAACCCTGGACAAAAGTACAAAGACACAGATCTGATAATACTTTTCAAGGAAGATTTCTTTGCCAAAAAAAAAAAAAAAAAAAAATTAAAAATAGAGATATTAAGAAAGAAAGCAAAATAAAGTGGATGCTAAATTACAAGCTAAACAAGTGAACAAGAGCAAGAAGAAAACTAAAGTTATCAGAAAATGCTGAAATGAAACCTGTAGAAGAAAAGATTGGCTGATTGCAGAAAATTTTAGGAGACCTAGATATTGAGACCTGGAGAGATTTGCATGTACTTTTCCCAAGTCATGGTGAAATAAAATGAATAGATTCTTTTGGAGGAGCAAAATAGGGATTAATTGTCTTTTAAGAATAAGCTAAGGAAGCACTGGATAAAGTGAAAGATGCAAGCGATGATAGCCTACATCTAAGGAACAAAGAAATGACAAGAAAATGCTAGATGGAGATGTGAACAAGAAGCATTGAGAAAAATCATAAAAGATCAATAAGAATCTCTAAACAAACAGAAGTCAAAGGTTGCAGATTTCAAAGAAAAAGAAAAGGAAACAAAGCTGCTCAGATTGACTTTGCTAAAGGAAAAGTACAGTTTCAGGGCAAGGAAACTAAATTGGATAGTGATGGTGAATGTGATGAAATGGTGCATCTGGACCAATAAAAAGAGGAGAAGGAACAAAGAAGAATCTACATCAAAACAACATAAAAAGAAAATGGTACCAGAGACCAGTAGTTTAGTAAACAAATTTTAAAATCATTTTAGTTAGGTTTTCAGCTGCTTTTGTCTTTAGAGGCTTTTCAAAAAAATAAAAAGAAAGAAAAGAAAAGAACTAAATTAGGTTCACTTAAATGTCTACCTGTAAGAAAGGAAAACCTTTTGTTGTTTAATTTGTCCCTTTAGTCGCTGTTATCCAAATGAGATTTTTTTTGGTGTGTAGTTCTGTGTTATTTCAGATGATTCGGATATCAAAAGAGAGATTATGGTACTAAACTGCCTTTGAAACATGAGGTCGTATTAGCACAAACTAATAAAATACATACTATGTATATAAAAAAAGAAAATAGCATAACTTTGTCTGCATCATTCCTGTTTAGATGAGCATCCTTCTTGGGGTTTCTTGGCATTCTCTGAACAAACATGTGATAAGACTGGTCTGAGTCTGAACAAAGCATGAACTGGCAGCTGAAAATAATTGCTGCTTCCTTGACTCCTCTTTCAGATATTAATATTCAAGACCCCTTTTGTACAAAATCCTATGGTCTACGGTTCGTCCACATAGTTCCTAAAGAATCTAATGCAGAAATGATTCAAATGCGAATCCAAGAGACAGGCTTATATTGAGCTTTAATATCAGTTACTATGACAACCATTGGGCTATTTAAAGTTATTAGCATTCTAGCCCACTGAGTCGATAATATGAACAGGAATGACATCAAAGTTGAGCAAAAGCAAATTATTTCGATGTCATATCACATAGCAGTTCCAGTGAAGCTGTGAAAGCATAAGAAGGTTCAGAGGGTGTGGAGAAATGCAGTGTAAAAGACAAATCCATCAGCAACCCTAAGCACCTGCAGCACAGCCTTGTGTCTCCCCGCCTCCCCATCATGTTCTTCAAGCTTTTTAAAATTCTAAGCTCAGGGTTTAAACAAAACAAGAAATCAAGTTGTAATAGAAAGATTGATAGTCAGCCAACATACTTTGCAACTACATGGTCTCCATCTTACTAAGTGTTCCTTATTTCATCTCATGCCCACAATGAACAGTGGAATGAAAAGTTAGCTCAAGGATATCCAGATATTTTAATGAGGAAAAAGGTAATGCATTGAAGAAGAAAGGAACACATTTCATGAACTGCTGTTTAAAAGATTCATCTGCTAAAAGCAGCCAAGAGTGATATCTTAGAAGATGTTAAAACAGATGGCTTAAGTCACAATGCTACATCATGTAAGTATGGAGATGAGAACTAAAATAGCTCAATAGTTTCCTTAGCAAGATGCCAAGTACAGCAGCAAAAAACACCTTTAGGTAGGATCGCACTTCACAAAAATGCTTTTCCTCCTTACACTTGGTGCTGTTTTCTGAATTACCTTTGGTCTGCTGCATGTTTCTGCATCTGGGTGTTTGCCATGATCAAATGAAAGAAATGAACCTCTCTTCTTGAATGAGACCTCCTCCTCTTGTGAGCCTACCTGTGGTGCAGACAAACGAGAGCACTTGGGAGAAGAGTACTACACTGCGTACTCGTGCAGGTATTTTTCTGTGCATTAAACAAGCTGAGTGGGGAATTCTCTGGTCTTTGCATTAGTTATGAAGAAAGGGACACTTATTAACTCTGACGACAGTAAATGTTGTCAGAGTGACTTTATGCTTTTTTAAAGGATTTTATTTGTTTATTTAGAGGGAGTGGAAGGGAAGGAGAAGGAGAGAGTGAGAGAAATATCAACATGAGAGAGAAACATCACTCGGTTGCCTCTCTCACTCCCTAAACTGGGGACCAGGCCCACAACCTGGGCATGTGCCCTGACGGGGAATTGAACTGGTGTCCTTTCACTTTGCAGTACAATGCCCAACCAACTGAACCATGCTGGCCAGGACAACTTTATGATTATTAAAAGTGATGCCAGAAAATCACTTTAAGAATGTAGGCACATACGGTGGTGGATGTCTGTGAGCTGTGATTATCCACAGACATTTCAACTGCAAAACCAGCAGATCAGAGCATGGGGTGTTCAAAGACATGTGAAAGACTCTCCTAAATCAGAAAGAACAGGCTGACAGGATGAAATTTAGATAAGCAGCACTCACTTGTATGGTCCTATCAATAAACATTATTCACTGGTGTGTATAGATTCATTCATCTATAAATTATACGTAGGGACTACCTTGGGAAAACATCATGGTGTAGTGGGTAAGAGTATAAAACCTGAAGCCAGACAACCTGGGTTGAATCACTGCTCCTCTACTCCAGACAAATTATGTGACTAATCTGGGTTTCAGGTATATATATATTTTTTCACAGGACTATGCTAAATTTCAAATGAAATTTGTATTTAGGCCCTTGAAACAGTGACCAGCACAAAAGTTACATTGTATACTGCTTTATATTTTCATTATATATTATGTATATTATACATTTTATATAAAAATAGGAAAATAAGAGTAAGCACAAATGGAAATTCTAATATTATCTTTCCTTGCCCCATGAATTTGCTTGCACAACCCACTTATAGCATCAATCTGAAGGACAGAAGTTCAACAGAAAAGTTTGAAACAAAGTAGAATTAAAAGACCAATTGGTGCCCTAGCTGATGCAGCTCAGTGAATTGAGCGCTGGCCTGAGAGCTGAAAGGTCAGTGGTCTGGTTCTCAGTCAGGGCTCATGTCTGGGTTGTGGGCCAGGGCCAGCTGGGGGCTTTTGAGAGGTAACTGATTGATGTTTCCCTCCCTCTCTTAAATAAAGAAAAGAGAGATCATACAGAAAGCTCCTCATATTTTCCTGGCAGAAGCTGGCATCTCAGACTTCACTCTCATGAAGAGGAACAGAATATATTGAAACCTAATGCCATTTTATGTTGAATCATAAAGCTAATTCTCCTTATTTACATTTGACTTTCCTTACAGCCTTCTAACAAAGAATATTTTAGATGAATAATAAAACTACTTCTTTAGCAATTAAATTCTTCATAACATACATGATCATTCTATTTGCGAACTTAATATTATCATGGGTTTTGTTAGCACAGGCAGCTTCCCAAGTTCAATGAAAAGTTTAAGGTTCAGGACTACTAGGCTGGCAGCAGACCCTAGATGCAGGCAAGTCCCCCAGGATAATTCCATTCCACATGACCTTTGCCTGCCAGGTAGGATGCATTTCCTGGTGATATCTCAGCTACTCAGAGACTATTGCTTTAAATTTTTCTAAGTTGAATCATAAAGAACTGACACTGTGTTGTCTTAAATCTTGAAACATAATCCTAAGAACCTAAATTTATTTAGGTATGTGAATTTAAATTACAAGTATTTGTTTCTCCCCTACAGCCTTATAATCTCAATGGGAGAATTATTGATGAATGTACTCAAGGAATTAACTAGTGGTATATAACAGTACTTTCAAGCCTCTCTCAAATGTAATATTTTTAATGAGATGTTATTATTGTATTAGAAAGATCTCTGATCTTCTACCAGTTATTAGTGTCTTAGTGAGGTTCTTATTTAAAAACATATATGATAGGATGACTGATGATAATCTTTATTTTAGGACTATCGCTGGGATTGTCCTCAGAGACCAAAGAACTAGAAAACTTCAGCAGGTGTATATGCTCCATATTAGGCTCTCTCAGGCTTCATGTCATTGCAGGGACTAAATCCACACAGCAGTGACTTCATGTCATTGCAGTGACTAAATACATTCATGTTTTCCTTGCTGTTGTCTGCAGGCAATTTGCCTTGACAAACACCCACTTATAAGCCAACACTGTGAGCCATTCTTTACCTTATGACTAACAATAAGTTAATTGACCTTACCCCAATTTTTATGATTTATCTGCCATGATGCCTTTTTTCCTTTATAAAGAAAAATAACAATTCAACCCTAAGTTCAAATACCCTAAGAAACACTAACTCATGACTAAGTCTACCTGCTTCTGTAAAGTAGTGTAAGCTCTCAGTCATGTTCCATTTTGTAATAGATCTAGCAGAAGTGATGATACTCAAACCATGTTTTATTTCATAGAATTTACTATTATTACTATTTCTTGAACCTAAGAAAAAATTGAGAAACAAACTCCTTAAGTTAAAATGTCTTAGGAGAATAAGAAAATAACTGTAGTTGTTTCAAGAAGCAAAGAGGTCTTCTTTCTGAATACTTTATTTCTGCATTTCTGAGCACCATCTCCATTGATGATGTCATTTCCTAGAAAAAGCCCATGTCTTTCTAGAGCTTTCTTCACCACTTTTTCTGCTCTCAAATCTTTGACAAATGAATGTGTCATTTTAGATATCACCACTGAAAGGTAGTGAACAAAAATAATAGAACAGCCATTACTAAAATTCATAGTTCTTTCTTCCAAGTAGATTTAAAAATTGGGTTAACAAAAGTTTTGATAATTTTTAAACATTTTCTTCAAATATTTTTATTTATTATTTTTAGAGAGAGGGGAAGGGAGAGAGGCAGAAAGGGAGAGAAACATCAATGTATGGTTGCCTTTCACCTGCCTCCAGGTACAGACCTGGCTGGAGACCTGGCTTGCAACCTAATTATATGTCCTGGCTGGGAATCAAACCAGTGACCTTGGGTTCACAGGCTGGTGCCTTATCTACTATGCCACCAGCCAGGACCAAGTTTTAATAATTTTTTAAAGCACAACTTTAAGCACAATATAATTGCATTCTGTGGCATCACTGAACAGAGTACCTTAAAACAATTTGGATATCTAGTACATTCTCCATTTTAGGGCACAAGACTTAAGTAAGTTTTCTATATTCCAAGTGTTATCTTCTGAGGAAGCTAAATAATTTTTTAAAAATCTCTCATAGTGATTAGTACTTTCCTTATCTTGCCTTTAGTCAGTATCTTTTAGGAAAACTTTGGAAAACACTTGTGATTTTTCCTCCAAAATTTGTTATTGTTTTCTTTTGAATGTGGCTTCAAGAGGACACCTTTGTTCAGTGGTATGCTCATAAATGTTTAACAGTCAATTCACAAACAAAAACAAAAAGCCTCCATTCATAACATTTGGTAATTTCTGTAATGTAAATAGTTTCAACAGGGCTGATTTCAAGTTACCAAACCAATGATATTGAAGGTAGGATTTGGAAGAGATGTGGATTACATCATCATGTAACTTATCATGGAGAGAAAATAGACATATAACTCCATGAGCATAAGTATACTTATGCTACATAAGATGTAGTATAATAAATGAGAAGTGATTCGCTTTCCTACTTGGTGGCACAGTGGACAAGGCACCAGCCTGCAAACGCAAAGGTTGCTGGTTTAATTCCCCAGCCAGGGCACATAACCAGGTTGCAAGCCAGGTCTCCAGCCAGGTCTGTGGCTGGAGGCAGGTGAAAGGCAGCTACACGTTGATGTCTCCCTCCCTCTCTGCCTCTCTCTCCCTTCCTCTCTTTCTAAAAAAATAATAAATTTTCAAAATCTTTAAAAAACACAAATGATTAGTTTTCATGACAAATTATCTCTGGTTTTAGTATAATTTATTTAATTGTAAGATATTATTCAATTTTTAATAATAATATGTTTAACAAGCATCTCTCACAAGCCATTAAGAAATGGTGCCAGCACACCACTGGCCACATAACAGTTCATCAAGACCTGTATGTGTCTTCATGGTAGTAAAATTCATATTTTAAACGTCTATCTAACTACATCCTATAGGTTTTTTTTATTGGCTGCTGTGTTTTCTACTCATGGTAGTTAGAGTTGCTTTTACACTCATAGTGGAATGATTAAATGTAGTGGAATAAACTTGACATTAACATGGAAGTCACTGTTTTATTTGCTGAACTATATTCTCTTTTTTTCTTTTTTAAAATTTTATTTATTATTTTTAGAGAGAGGGGGAGGGAGAGAGGCAGAGAGGGAAAGAAGCATCAATGTATGGTTGCCTTTCACCTGCCTCCAGGTACAGACCTGGCTGGAGACCTGGCTATGTGCCCTGGCTGGGGAATCGAACCAGCGACCTTTGGGTTTTCAGGCCAGCACCTTATCCACTGTGCCACCAGGGCTTATATTCTTTTAAAACTGACTCATTTAAGACATGATAAAATTGTTTTTGTAAAAATTGGCTGAGAAAATCTCTGAACTCCTAGAGAAATCACAAAGTTACTGTGAGGGCCAGTAACGTTAATATAACATTTTCTTACCTTAGAGACATTCCATGTAAATACTATGTAAATAAAACTAATGAGAACAAGGTCCTAATAGCCCAGAAGTTCAATATTTTCTAATCAAGCTTCCAGTCAAGATGTGACATAAGTAAAAGTGGTACTGGGAATTTCCCATAGCCACATCAAAATTACAACCCAACTACAGAATAACCATCATTCAGAACCACATGTAATCTAGCTGAACAGAAATTCTGTAACTAAGGATATAAAAAGGTAGTCACATTGAGACTGGTGGGAGGTTTGGAAATGCAGAAGGAGCTAGCCCCACACCCATGTGTGGTGGTTAAAAGTCAGGAGGAATATCTTGGCTATGGAGGTTTACCCTGAAAAGCAAGGTGCCTAAGCCTCACACCAGAATCCATAGAAAGAGAATTTCCCACACTTCTAGCTGTGAAAAACAGCAGGGGGTGTAGCTGAATGAGATGGAGGTTTCTGGCATTCCTCTTAAAGTGCCCACACTGGCTTACTCAGACTGGATCTGAGCTCAAGTATTGGAGCAGCAGCTCAGAATGTACCAGGGGCATACAGGAGGGAACTGAATTGTTTGGCCTCAGGGCAAGAGCTAGAGGAGCAGTGTTCTTCCAGACAGAAGTGTTGGCAGAAGTCATTGTTCATTTTCTGAGCCCTCCCCCAACAGAGCCGGCAGGTGAGCACTGTGTCTGAGTCTCCATCAACCTGGCTAATGCTGTTCAACCTACCCTGGTGATTCCCTGAGACCCCACCCCAACCAACTTTCAGGCCCACCCAAACCCTTTCCAGTGACTTTTCCATATCAAAAGCCTATCTTGGATCATGCTGCAAACTTTTTAAAAAGCACCATCTGGCCTCAGCATGACTATATCTCTTGTTAAGTGGCCCCAGGTCCAGCGCTAGCAGCAGCTGAACTTGGTTCACATTTTGGCCTCTCCCAGGCAATTCCAAGCTCAGTGCAAGTAGCAGCTATCTTCAAATTGCTCTATAACCCAGGCAGGGTGGCTCTAAGCAGGGCATAGGTGGCAGCTAACCTTGATCTGCACTTCCCTGGAGGTCCCAGATCCAGCACAAATGGCAGACAGCTTCAGACAACAGCAATGCCTCAGGAGCAACACGATTGAGGGGTGGACTCAATTAGCACCAAAACCCACTGCAACTGAGTCCTACTTTGTGGGGTTAACCCCTGCATGGCAGATCCTCCATGGTGGTCACAGACAGTCCATGCAGCCCATCAGCCTGGGGGTAAATCCCTGCCATTAACATGTCAACAGCAATTAAGATTCAACCACAATAGGAGGGTGCAGGTAGCCTACATGAAGGGTGCACCTGGAGTGCCACTGGACCTTATAGGACAGCTACTCCATTAGGCCACTCTCTCACAGCTGAGAGGCATAGCAGCTCTTTCTAACACACTGAAACCAACATAGGGAGGCTGCCAAAATGAGGAGGTAAGGAAACATGTCCCAAATGAAAGAACAGAACAAAACTCCAGAAAAAGAACTAAACAAAACAAGCAATCTATCAGATGCAGAGTTCAAAACATTGGTTATAAGGATGCTCAATGAACTTAATGAAAGAGTAGCAAAACTTTGAACTTCAACAAAGATGTAAGAATCACAAAATTGGTGACCAAAAGAAAAAAGCAAACATTAAAAAATGAACCAGTCAGAAATAAAGAATACAAAACTGAAATGAAGAATGCATTACAGGTAATCAACAGAATAGGTTAAGCAGAGGATCAAATCAGAGATTTAGCTGGTAAGGAAGTAGAAAACACCAACCAGAACAGGAAAAAGAAAAAACAACAGTCAAAAAAACTGAAGATATTGTAAGGAACCTTTGGGACAACTTTAAGTGTACCAACATTCACATCATGTGGGTGCTAGGAGAAACAAAGAGAGAACAAGGAATTAAACCTATTTGAAAAAATAATCATGGAAAGCTTCTCTAACGTGGTGAAGGAAATACCCATAGACATATAAACCCAGGATGCACAGATAATCCCACACAAAATGAACCTAAAGAGGCCCACACCAAGACACATCATAATTAAAATGAAAAAGATTAAAGACAAAGGATCTTAGAAGGGGCAGAAAAAATGCTGTAAGTTACCAACAAATGAGCTCCCATGGATTGTCAGTAGATTTCTCAACACAAATTTTGCAGGCCAGAAAGATTGGTACAAAATAGTCAAATTGAGGAAAAGCAAGAACCTATAGAGCCATAATTACCCAGCAAAGTTATCATTTAGAATCAAAGTACAGATAAGGCTTTCCAGACAAGAAAAAAAAAGGAGTTCATCATCACCACGCCAGCATTATAAGAAATGTTAAAGGGTCTTCTTTAGAAGAAGAAGAAAAAAAGGTACAAATATGAACAATAAAATGGCCATAGACACATATTTATCAACAATTGCTTAAGATGCAAATAAATTAAATGCTTTTCCCTGGCTGGTGGCACAGTAGATAAGGTGCTAGCCTGCAAACCCAAAGGTTGCTGGCTCGATTCCCAGCCAGGTACATAACCAGGTTGCAAGCCAGGTTTCCAGCCAGTTAAATGCTTCAATCAAAAGACATATGGTTGCTGAATGGATAACAAACTAGACCCTTACATTTGCTGTCTACAAGAGATTCACTTCAGATCAAAAACACAGATTGAAAGAAAAGGTATTGAAAAAGATAGCTCATAAAAATGGAAACAAAAACAAAAACTGGGGTAGTAATACTTATACCAGACAAAATAGACTTGAAAATAAAGGCCATATAACAAGGGACAAAGAAGGATCCAAAAATTCATTTCCAAGTATTTATCTGAAGAAACACAAAATGCTAAATCAAAAGGCAAATACATCCATATGTTTATTACAGCATTATTTACAATAGCTAAGATAGAGAAGCAACTTAAGTGTCCACCAATTGATAAATGGATAAGGAAGTTGTGCATATATACAATGGAATGTAATTCAGCCACAAAAAAGAATGAAATCTTACCACCTGCAACAACTCGAATGAACCTGGAAGGTAGTGTGCTTAGTAACATAAGTCAGACAGTGAACAGCAAATGACAAATTATTTCACTTACATGTGAATCTAAAAAAACAAAACAAAATAAAAAATCAGACCGCAAACAAACTCACAGATATAGAGAAAATTTTTGTGGTTACCAGATGGGATGTTGGTTTGGAGTGATGTGTTCAAAAAGTGAAGGGATTTAAGAAAACAAATTAGTGGTTATAGAACAGTTATGGGTATATAATGAAAAATGCAGGGAATACAATCAATACTAGTTTAATAACTACGTATAGTGCCAGATGGGTGCTAGATTTATCACAGTGATCACATGGTAAGGTATATAAATGTCTAATCACAGAGGTGGTACACCTGAAATTAATATAATATTGCACATACCTGTAGTTTAAAAATGAAAAATATTAAAACTAAAATATATATACGTTTTTCTAAAAAAGCATTTTCAAGTCTTCACAAGGAAAATAATATATCACAATGCCTCTGCATAAATTATGCAGAAATGATCATTTCTACCATCCAAAAAACTTTACTACTAGTATTTCAATTAGTGCTATTAATAGCAAACACTATTTCTAGACACTGGTCTAGTTGTTATAACTATTACCTCATTTATTCCTCACAACCATATCAGAGAGGTTCCTCTGTTATTCCCACTTTATGGATAAGCAAACAGATGATATTTTAAAAAGGCTAAATAAGCAGGTCAATTAATAATACGAATAAAGCTGGAACCCAAACCCTGATCTGCCTAACTTCCAAGTGCTCTCTTGACTCCACTATGATTTTTAAAAAGATTTATTTATTATTTTTTAGAGAGAGGGGAAAGGAAAGCGGCAGAGAGGAAGAGAGGCATCCATGTATGATTGCTTCTCACCTGTCTCCAGCTATGGACCTGGCTGGAGACCTGGCTCGCAACCTGGTTATGTGCCCTGGCTGGGAATCGAACCAGAGACCTTTGGGTTCACAGGCTGGCACCTTATCCACTGTGCCACCAGCCAGGGCTTCACTATGTTTATTACACTTATGATTCCTATCTTATTTGTACTCCATCTAACGTTCATATCAGAAACCCTAAACGTATTTAATGTTGCATAGTCTTTCACCCCTTACTCAATCACTAAACCTACAGGTTCTATGCCAGGTCGCCATCACCTTTGGTACAGCTAACCACGAGTCTCCAGCTTGGTCTCCTTTCTTTCTATCCTGCCACCATTTCCTGCCTCCCCAAGCTCAATCAATCTTTAGCCTGTAGCTAAATGAAAGTGTGATTCTGTCAGTATCTGAACTAAAATATTTCAGTGAGGGCTGAAGGTAAGCCCAAAGTCCTTAAAAGAATTTCCCACAAGCTCTTTGCAATCTCCCTGGAGCCTCTTCATGGTCTGGCACTGCAGCTGCCAACCTCTCACCAGCTGGCTTTTGAACAAGTACTTTCTTCTGCATGAGGTGCTTGTATTCTGCTCTTACCCTTCACTGACGCTTCTATTTTGCTCTGGTTAATTATTCAGCTCTAATTTCAAAGTCACTTTCTCTTGAAAACCTTTTTGGGCTCTCAAAGTCCAGGAGAGGTATCCTGCCTTTGTGCTACCCACAACTTCTCCATTCAAAACACTCAT
The DNA here is from genome assembly GCA_004026585.1 of Noctilio leporinus. Classification (NCBI taxonomy): domain Eukaryota; kingdom Metazoa; phylum Chordata; class Mammalia; order Chiroptera; family Noctilionidae; genus Noctilio; species Noctilio leporinus. The sequence continues at coordinate 606,369 of PVIW01000247.1, forward strand.
CACACCATCCTGCCTGTCAATTCATGGAGGCCAGGATTTACCTTATTTATCTCCATATACCCAAACCGGAATACAGTGGCTTAAATTGTGAAGACAATCAATAAACATTTGTTGAATGAATTGATGAGTTTGTTCTGAGGATTAAAAAGGGATAATGATATAAAGCACTCGGCCACACTGCCCTTTTAAGAACCTAAGCACACAAGCATAAAGACAAAAGTGAGAGAAGATGACCAAGAGTACAGGATATTTTGACTTCCTCACTTGGGTCCCAAGAGTGGTCCTTTTCAATGAAAATCAATCTTTCAATCATAACTATACCAATGTGGATATATTTTAAGTGAGAAAATATTCCTTAAGATTAAAATCACAAAACAATTTAATTCACAGGAAATAAAATTAAATAATTTTAAATTTCATTATCATTCATTTGATTGAATATTTTCATTTGGAGTCATCATTTCTAATGTTCATTACATGAAAAGGATTTGATTCAGCTATTTGATTTTATTCCTATTAAATTCTGTCATTTGTTTCCCTTTGAGATCATTGTGATGATTGAGTCCAAATTTGGGAGGTCAAATTTAGCCAACAGAAATTTTATCAGGACAATTTTATTTTTCCATTATTTTCTGTAGATAATGTTTTTAAGATAGGCATATCTGATGAACATCAGTGTTTCATAGATGATTTCTAACACATACATAATTTTTGAAATAACAGAGAATACAATTTTCCATTATTTTTTCTTTTACAAATTTTATACTGTAATATTTATTATGAATGATATAGATAACTAATAATTTAGTTTATTTCTTGAAGCAAACTTTAAAGTTCTTGAAATAATTCAGACCCCTTTGGTAGGTCAAAACTTTTATTATTTTTATTTTAGAGAAGGGAAGGTAGGGAGGAAGAAAGGGAGAGAGACATCAATGTATGGTTGCCTTTCACCTGCCTCCAGCTATGGACCTGGCTGAAGAACTGGCTTGCAACCTGGTTATGTGACCTGGCTGGGAATCAAACCAGTGATCTTTGGGCTGGCAGGCTGATGCCTTATCTACTGTGCCACCAGCTAGGGCTTTGATTAAGTATTTAACACAATACTTAAGATTAAGGCTTCACCTATTCATGTCTCCTAAACAAACTTTATTTCCATTTTACATATAGGCAACTTTATCATTAGAGAAATTTGGAAAAATTTAGTATAAAAATACTGTAAGTATAATGCCTGGAATATCTCAGATATTTAAAGAACAGTGAGGCAATACTGCAGCAATAGTCAGAAGTAGAATTCAGAGACATGCCTGAAATCTAGTAACCAATAAGGGCAAAATGGTAAAGAGCTTCAAATCCCTCATCCTTAAAACATAAACTGTTTTATTGTCAAAGTCTAGATCTGTTTCAAACAATCCTGATCTGTTTGATACAAAACAATAATTATTCATTCCTTAGAAACAAGAATATAATTTAGGTTGTACATTTTTGTCTACCTTGGGATGACCTGAGACTATTGCCATAAATCATCTTCAAACTACATCCAAAACATTCTCAGCATTCATGAAGTATAAACTCCAGGTGTAGATAAGCTATTGGCAGGGTTAATGGGAATCAGCATAGTCAATAGCAATAATAAAATATCAGACTTAAATTAGTAAGTTTTATGCCTTGGCTGGTGGCACAGTGGATAAGGTGCCAGCCTGCAAACCCAAAGGTCACTGGTTTGATTCCCAGCCAGGGCACATAACCAGGTTGCAAACCAGGTCTCCAGCCAGGTCTTAGCTGGATGCAGGTGAGAGGCAACCATACATTGATGTCTCTCTCTCTCTCTACCTCTCTCCCTCCTCCTCTCTCTAAAAATAATAAATAAAATCTTTAAAATAAATAAATAAATACATAAATCAGTACATTTTTGTCATTGTTCTTACCACTGTGGATATATGGCTTTCACAGAGATCTTTGAAGCACAGCTCTCCTCTTTGAGGAGACCTCTTGCTTAACAATACCAGGTAAAACGGAGGAAGAAAGAATTCCTTACCAGTCAAGGAGACATCCAATGGGAGGACAACTTCATGCAATTGGGTAACTGAAGTTGGCTGAATGCTATAATTAAGTTATGTGTGCTCTAATCCAGGAGATGTCTACCTAGTACTATAAATACTAGTAGGATTTCATGGGTCTTTACACAACCATTTTCTTTGGCTATTTGTCACGACAACCATTTGTCGTTGTAAGAGAAGCTATGGGCCATTTGAAATGATCCATTATCACGGTTAACCATATTCATTTATATCACTCTGCAGGCAAAGAACTTAGAGAAGGTTAACTTCCCAGGGATCAGTTTCCAAAAAATAAAAAGAATGGGCAAGATAATTTTTACAGAATGAGTGTATAACTGACATTTCTAAATTAAAAGACTTTGTGCCTTCTTTGAGACAATTTAGAGGACCATAATATAAAAGCAGCAGTAATGATTCTTTCTAAGCAGCAAGAAGAATTTTTTAATGAAAATTCCTGAAACGTTATAAATAATCCATTTTTGAAAGAAGTCAGATAATTGCAAGATACAGAATAGGAATGTTTCATTAATGCCAGCTTCATTAAAATATTAGTTAAATATGGCAAGGATTCTAGAATGAGTAATGCTCTAGGCTCTTGCTCAGATCATAACACTTTTCTCATGTTTCAACATAAAATTCCCAAGTTTGTGACTCTCTGAGTACCCAGATGACAAAAATTCAACAGGATTACACAAGCGATACAGCCTTAACTATGTACTTTTGAGGGGCTGTTTTAATCTATAAACTCACATTCTTTCAACATAAAACAAAAAGTGATGGGATGAAGCTTGGAAAAACACTGAGATGTTTCCCCCTTGCAACCTCTTATTACCTCAGTCAGTGTTTCCCTACAGTTGTGATTATTGCATTACAACTGGATTGCTATTACTGCCACAGTTGGGAAAGTGAAAGCCCAGCATGGGGCCATTTCCATTCAAGGAACATCAAATTCTATAACAAGCTCTGAGGCTCTGTGGTGCTGTGAACTTGAGCTCAGAAATGCATAAGACTCTACTCAAGATGCTGTTTTAGAGGAGCACCCTAGCCTACATCCTAATTTCATTTAGTTTGAATTGTACCACAGATTTCTCCATTGAGCAATACTACTGAGATTACTCATGCTCTAAAATAAGGCAATATAATTTTTATTTTACTCTTTTTCCAGAATGGTCTATCACATATATAGTCAATCCTGGCCTTGTCTAATGGTTCCATAATTTAGAGGACATCATATTAAAGTGGCATGACTAGGAGAAAAGTATTAATATTCATGCTGGTAATAAGGGCATGGGCCATTTAGGAAATCAGACAGAAAAGAGCTTTAGTTGTTACAATGTAACAGGCCCCAAAAATACCTAGATATATTTAAAGCATATAGAATACTATTAATGGAGAAAGGAAATTATGATACCATTCTACATCTATTCTTGGTGTATGTGTCACTCAGACGACAAGGTGGCCTGGGATGAAAAGTGAGGTATAATGAAATTCTTTTAGTGTTTTACTTATTTAGTTATTTGGTTTTATTTTTATCACGTATGCTGTTACAGTTCTTCACACTTTTTCCTTTTCCCTACTTCCATCAATCCCTACCCTCTTCCCACTCCAAGCCAATCCCCATACTGTTGTTTGTGGCCATGTGTTGTACACAAATGTTTTTTGGTTAATCCCTTCACCACCTTTCATCCATCCTCCCTCCCCTCCTTTCTGGCAGCTGTCAGTCTAGACGTTCTATCTAAGCTTCTGTTACTGCTTTGTTTGTTAGTGTATTATATTCATCAGATTTCACATATAAGTGAGATCATGTGGTATATTATTTTCAGTAATTTGTTTAGCATCATTTTCTCCATGTCCCTCCATGATGTTGCAAAATGAAATTTTCTTCTTTTTAACTGCTGCATAGTATTCCAGCATGTAAATGTACCACAGCTTTTTAATCCAGTCATCCTGGATTTACTATATCCAAGTCTTGGCTATAGTAAATAGTATTGCTAAAAATTTAAGGGTGTATATAGTATAATTTTTGCATTGGTGTTTCAAGATCTGTGGGGTATATTCCTAGAATTGGAATTGCTGGGTCAAAAGATGAACCCAAAGAGACCTACACCAAGACACATTAGAATTAAAATGACAAAGCTTGAAGACAAAGAGACAATATTAAAGCCAGCAAGAGAAAGATAGTGAATTATGTACAAGGGAGTCCCCATTAGGATTTCAGCTGCTTTCTCAACAAAAACACTACAGGCCAGAAGAGGTTGGCAGAAAATATGTAGAGTAATAAAGCTAAGAACATGCAGCCTAGATTGCTCTACCCAGCATGACTCTCATTTAAAATTGAAGGCCAAATAAAGAGCTTCCCAGACAAATGTTAAAGGGGTCCATTACCAACACACCAGCATTGTTTTTAGAACAAAATTCAGTGAAGGAAAAATACTAAATAACTTCTGCATTTCATACAATGATTGTCGCTGCCAGAAAACTATAAATTATTACATATTTAATTATGTTTGGGACAGACTGCATGTATGTGTGTATCTGAGCATGTGGATATGTCTGCTACATGTGTGTATGGAAATACGCAAAATAACAGAAATATCTAGGAAAGGTCTGACATTGAATTGATTTTCACAACCACAGAGATATGTTTATTCCTATGATTTCCTCTACAATAATCCTGTGGAAAAAATTTATACATAGCAGGGTTAAAACCACCCTTAGAAGCTTTCTTCAGGTAAATAGGAAGTTATTTTTCCTTTTCTGTCCTATAAGGCCATTTTCTTTCCAGGAGGATTCCTCACTTTAGATGTGAAGGCATACTGTCAGCCACTGGTCAGTGAAAGTTCTGGGAACCTCACTATCAGGCAGATGAACTTAAAATTATCCGAAAGCTCAGTATCAGCATCACTGACCTTCTCTTTCCCCCAAAGGTTTCTACCCCCATTTCAATCTTCACTTCACTGGTATTAGCAATATCTTTTTTCTTAATATGTTATTTATTATTTTTCAGAGAGAGGGGAAGGGAAGGAGGAAGAGAGGGAGAAAAACATCAATGTATGGTTGCCTTTCACCTGCCTCCAGCTACAGATCAGGCTAGAGACCTGGTTTGCAACCTGGTTATGTGCCCTGGCTGCAAATCAAACCAGTGATTTTTGGGTTCTCAGATCGGTGCCTTATCCACTGTGTCACCGGCCAGGGCATGGTATTAGCAATATCTTTACCTGTGAGTTCTTTCCTTCTTTTATTTCCCATCTTTCAAACAGACTTAAAAATCTCTAATGTAACCAATTTTGAAACATTATTTTTTAAAAAATACTTACAAAAGCAAGGGAAATTATGTGATCAAGTGGGCTGGTTTAAGGTGGAGGGGTCCATTGGGAAAAAACTGACTCATAAGCCTGGACAGCAGTGTGGTGATTGCGGTGGGGGACAGTAGAGGGAGTGGGAGAGGAGATAAGGGGGACAAATGATAATGGAAAAAATACAATAAAATTGTAATTAAAGAAGCTTGTGTAGTTTTTTTAATGGTAAAATATTAATGAAATTAAAAAGTCTAAAATGTGGGTCCTTTTGCAAAGGGTCATCTGTAGAAGAAGATGAGCCTTGAGTACAAGCAAGACCTGGATTAATATGGGGGCTGGAATTTGAACAGGCCCTGGAAACCCTGCTGGGGAAAAGAGACATCCAACATGGCAGGAACAATAATGTCAGAGCCCCCATCTCAGCCCTGTGGCCTGCTTGGCACCTCCTGATTTTGAATAAATGACTTAGGCTGAAAAGACCTTTAGATTTTTCCTTTACATATGAATACAGCAATGACAATAATGTTAGAAGATAATTCTTAAAAGCTTACTAAAATTGTAACTTTTCATTAATAAAAATGTGCTTATAAATGACTCCCCCAAAGCAAACATTAGGTCCTTATTTTCCTCTGATTTCTAAAACAATTTTCTTTCTCCATTGAGGGTGACTGACTCCTACAAAAACTGTTTCATCTAGGACTGTTAGGGCTCCCCTGGGAAAGGGTTGAGGCTTGGAGCCTGGCACAGGCTGGGTGAAGTCTATAAGACTTGACCAGAAAAATGGGAAAACTGGGAAAGGTGCATAAGTACCTCCATGCTTTAGCCAGTGGGTCCCAGTGAAAATGGGACAATGAAAACATACCTTAGCCCCTTTGAAGTCTGGCCTGTTCTCTCACTTTGCTTAATTCTATGTTGTATCAACAAAGAGATTTTCTCAATTTGAATGCCCATTCTGACCTAAGTGAAATCTCAGTGCTCCTTTACTTATTGTTTCTGCACAGTATTAGTTTTCCTTTAATTAGCATTGTTTAGCATTGATTGACAAGCTACATGCCTTCAAGTTTAACACTTTCAATAAAAGATCTGGGAGAACAGGGAACTGCGCTTTTGGCCCTGAGCCACTAGCCAGCCTTCTCCTCCCTAGCACAAACTGCCTGGGAAGTACTCATTTCATCTGTGGTGCCAGGGGACCTCTGTGGGTTGGGGATCCCCAACATAGGACTTTAAAGGGTAAAGACACAATATACAGAAAATCATTGTTTGTGCATTTGTGTTGCTATTTCATTATTCTGTGCACCCTAATTTTTATAATATAGATATTAATAAATAACCATGCTTTGTTTTTCCCTTGTAAACTATTATTGTATTAAAGCACATCCAAATCAAAACCTTTATAAGTAAAAAATGCTTAACATATTTTTCTTCATGAGTATAAATATGTAATATTAAAATGAAACTTAAGAAAGTAGGGAGAAAAAAGAAAAAGACAACAGCTAATTGAAAGATCAATCATTAATAGTCATTGAACCCTAACTACAAGGCAGACACTCTCTCTGCTAAGTGCTTAACATAGACTACCATTTAGTCATCACACAACCCCAGGGCAGCACAATTATTTTTATTTCTCTGATGGGAAAACAAGTGAAAGTTAAAGGTCTTATTGACAATTCCATTGTGGGTAATTAGCAGAGTAACAACAGGTACATTCATACATAATCCAGAAGAACAGTTGAGAGAGACAAAGATCAAGATCCAGATTGATGAAGATAATAAGAATAAGTGGATGGGCACTGTTCACTCCTTTCCCTCACTCCCAAAGTCATATTTGGTTATAAGCAACCCCAACTCCAGCTGTCACTCTGCTCCTTTCTCTGTTCTCCAATTAGGGCTTTTAATGAAAAACAAAAGGCACAACAATAACTGTACTTTAATTTCCTTTTTTTTAAGTCAACCATTTGCAAAAATTAGCCCTTCACATATTACTAGTCACAAATATCATGCACCCTATATCATAGATGTTTTCATTACCTCAGTATATCATTGATTGGTCTATCTAAAACATTATGCATATGAGCTCCTTCTTTCTGCCCGCTGTGTAGTACTCCATTGTGTACCACAGTTTTCTGATTCCCTCATCTAGTGATGGGCACTTAGCCTATTTCCAGCACTTACCTATTATACAGCACACTCCCATAAACATAGGGGTGCATAAGTCTTTTTTTGAATTAGTGCTTTGAGATTCTTTGTGTATAATCACCACAGTGGAATCACTAGGTCAAAAGGTGGTTCTTAGATGAAATTGGAGAATACTCTGCTTAGTATAAGATAAACCAGTCAATGAAAGACAAATACAACATGAACTCAACTATAAGAGGAATCAAATGAACAAAATAAACTAGCAAGCAAAATAAAATCAAAGACACAGAAACATGGAACTGACTAATAGTGGCCAGAGGGGAGTAAGGGGATAGTGGTGGAAAAGGAAGGGATTAGTCAAAGAATGTGTATGAATGACACATGGACAACGGTGTGGCAGTGGGACGATAGGCTGGGCAGAGGAGGGCAAAAGGGTAAAATTGGGACAAGTGTAATAGAATAACAATAAAAATAAGAGAATATAAATAAATGCCTTAAAAAAAACATTATGCATATGAGGTAGGTGCCTCATATGTGTTTGCTAATCAGTAAAATACCATTAACTTAGCTGAGTTCAAGGTAATTAGTTACTATAAAAATATAATTCCCAGGTGCAAGGGGATGCATAGACCTACTTTTCACCCAGCTAAGGCAGTGGTTTTTACTCTAAGGAGTCTTAAGCAATGTTTGGAGGTGCCCCAGGGGACTACTATGGCTAGAGGTTGGATCTCTTGAACCCTTTTTTTCAATCTCCAATAATCAGTGCAATGATTCTTATATGATTTATATATTGGATTTTGAATAAGATTTTGGCTAAAAAGAGTTCAGTTTAAAACTCCTGAAAATTGATGAGGTAAAGGCCTTTCATTTGCTTCAAGCATGATTATGAACATAAAGCCAATTTATAATTGTTACTTAAAGCTGTCTTCAAAACTCATGTCAAATTACATAATCTGGTGTTATTAATGAAACTAGGATGACAGTGAAACCTTTTAGTAAAGCCATATAATTATACTTAAGTAATCTACCTCTTTCACTTAAGTATACTGATACAAGAAAAAGTCAGAGGAAATTAATAATGTTTGAAAAGCTTAATGGTGCTTAATAAAAGGTAAAATAATTGTAAGGTTCTTATTTTACATTTATAAGGTCTATATTATGACAAGAAAGTGAAATGAATATGGTCTGATTTTTTTCTTCATAAAATCAGGACATTAATGGCCCAGTATGTTCTGTTGCTTTTTACTTGCAAATATTGATTACCTGCTCTTGTAACTTTATCATCCAAGGCAAAACCTTTAGTTCATGAAACAAACAAATAGAAAGAGAATTGCACATGAATTTTCTAACACTTAGGGAGAAGTTTTCCTTTCTTAAAGTATTTCAAAGTTGTTCTTAACACCATAAAATTTTGAAATAGCCTCAAAAGGCTGTATGAATATAAAGAATAATATAACAGGGTGGGCACAGGTAGATTTACAGTTGTGTGTACATGAAACACAGTTTATTCTTGGGTTATTATCTTCCACACTAACACCTGTAACCCTGCTTTTGCTCCACCCTGTAGTTAGGGTCAGTTGTTTGTTCTCTGTATGTTAGAAATTATGCTAGAGTATGGCTAATAATAATAATAATAATAGGAGGAGATGAAGGAAAAGGAAGAGGAGAAGAAGAATAGCTGAGCTTGAGGAACTTTAGGTTTATTGGTAAAGATAGCCATATGAGGAATTTTAATGCAATATGACTGATAGATAACATAAACACTCACATCAGCAACCCAATGAGCTCAGATTGTGGTTTCAGGAAAATTTTCTCTAGAGGCCAAATTTAAGCTTAGGGCTTTTTGCTCCAAAGAGCTTTATTGAGACATTACTGAGGTATAATTGACAAAACCATACAATCTACTCATTTAAAGTTCACAATTCAATGTTTACTATACTTGCATGGTTGTATGAACAACCATCAAAATCAAATTTTAGAATGCTTTGGTCGCTTCTAAAAGAAACCGATTGCCATTAGCAGTCACTTGTCTTCTTCTTCTACCACCTTTCATCCACCCCACCAAACACCCACTAACGTACCTTCTGTGTCTATAGATTTGCCTGTTCCAGAAATTCCACATAAATGGAAGCACACACTGTGTGGTCTTTTGTGAGTGATTTCTTTCCTTAGCATAGTGTTTTCAAGATTCATTTTGTTGTAACAGGTACTATTACTTTATTTCTTTTTCTTTCTTTCCATTGTATGGAGATGCTTTATTTTATCTCTTCATTCATTGGTTGTTGAATATTGAGGTTATTTCTACCTTGAGGCTATTCAAACTAATGCTTTGAGAATATTTCTATGTACTAGTTTTTGAGTGAACATGTTTTTGTTTCTTAAATATAACATATACCTAAGAATGAAATTTCTGGATCTTTAGGTAACTCCATGTTTAATTTTTTGAGGAATTGTCACACTAGTTTCCAAGGTGGCTGCACCATTTCAGGTGCACACTGGCAATGTCAGAGGCTTCCAATTTCTCCACTTCCTCACCAGCATTTGTTATTGTCCTTCTCTTTGTTTATAAACAATTTAGTGGTTATGAAGCTGTAATTTTGATTTGCATTCCCCTGATATTGAGCATATATGTTTTGTGCTTACAGCTATTTATATAGTTTCTTTGGAAATAAGTCTATTCAGATCCTTTAGTCATTTTTTAAAATTGTATTTTTATCTTTTTATTATGGCATTATAAGAGTTACATACTCTGTACACATGTTTCTTATCAGATATATGGTTTACAGATATTTTTGCCCATTCTATAGATGGTTACTTCACTTTCTTGGTCTTATTTGCAGCAGAAATGCTTCTCATTTTGATGTAGTTCAATTTATCTATTTTGCTGTTCTTGCTATTGCTTGTGCTTTCGGTGTTGTATGCAACAAAACATCTGAGCATAGACCTTGAATGATGATAAGGCAGGACCAAATTGAGAACAGTAGATGCTCATTCCAGGCAGAGGGAACAGAACAGCAATGGCCTGGGAGCATGGTTACAGTGGGAAATCCTCTGCTGTCTGCTTAGAGCAGGGGACATTTCTCACAGAGCCATCCTAGTAACACTGGCACAACATCATTACAGTTTTTTAATGCACAGTGTAGTTCTCAGGAAGGTATTATCACCTCTATCATATTGCAAGTTAAACTCAGTTTAAGAAGTGTATGTGCTAAGAAAACAAAAAGGTCCACCAAGCGTAAACATTTAAAAATACCCATTTTTCTTTTAAATAATTAAAAGATCTGTGTCTTCTGATTTGGAGGCCCTGAGGCAAAATCCAGTTGACATATCCTAGTTATTATTCTGGATTCTAAACTACATAAGATCACCAAGTATACCTTGGGAGCTTTTTCTAATACTATTCAAATTCCATGAAAAAAAAAAAAAAAGATAGAAAAGAAATCTGCTCTTCCTCTGAATTCAACAGCATTTTATTTTTCATTGCTCTCACCACTTCTGTCGCACCCTCCTGACCTCATCCTATGATTAGAGTCTCAGCTGTGTGCTATGCCTTACCATGTCTACTTCCCATTTGTTTATTTAATGAATATCTATTTATCAGGTTTAGGTTATGGTGTGTCAGATGCCAGGTCAGACTGAGAACCACAGGGACAGAAAAGCTCTAAGACACAGCACACTGCCAATCCCCGCTTCCAGATCAGGCTGCAGTCACACTCCCAGGGCCTTTGCCTAACATCACATTCCTGTGTTTCTTGCTGCTCTGATCCACTTCCTCCATTCCTTTACCAGCCTCTCCTGAGAGCATGTCCTTAGCAAATCTCTTATACACCCATCTTCATCTCAGGAACTATTTTCAGGGGACCTGATCTGGACACTATGAAGAAGACAAAGAATAGTAATGATACGCAAATGAGAATGAACGAGATGTACTTACACCTTTCAAGGAAATTCAACTTCAATAACTAAGTGAATATTTATATCTTGATTTGACCAGTACCACACTAGTAGATGCTCCATAAATATATGTTCGGGGAAAATTATGAATAACTAAATTAACCAACAAATACATAACACATATACCCATTGACTAATAACTCTGCTTTTGATTGGGCAACATGGACCAAAAAAGGGATTTCAGAGAAGAAATCTATGTAATTGCCAATAATAAGGTTAATATTATACAGTGGAAACTTGGATATATCAATTAAGGAAAAGTACGTTAATCACCTGTACCTATTTTTCAACAGAAATGAGAGGAGCAAGAAACACAATGGAAAGTGGACTAAGATGAATTAAAAGTTTCAGGAGGCTAAATTGTTCACGGACCATTCTGTACATCTTGGCAAGAAGAATTAGATAGCCCTGAACATGCGGGCCAATCCTATCCCCTCACTTTCCCTGGAAATGCTGATAAACATGAACCTCTGCCTAAGTAATTCCTCTGTATTTGTGCTGCTGCATATGATAGTGAGAAGAAATTGCCAGGGTGGTGTGAAGATGAAGAAAAGAACAGGCAGGAGGATTGCAGGCAGTAGCCAGCAGAAGGGAAAAGCAGAACAGAGCTGTAGAGGGTGGTCAAGGACAGAGAAGGGACAGAAAAAACTCTAAATCCTCTCATACTTAAAATCTAGAAAGCTAGAAAAATGAACATGGAAAACCAGAGAAGTAGCTTTGACAACAAGGAGTGAACTGAATATGTAAAATAATAATAGTAATAGTGAAAACATGACTCGGAGGATATTTTGATAAGGCCAGAACTGATACTGCATGGCTGTTGGTGGCATTAGGAAACACTGCCCCCGAGAGGCCCTCTGTGGAGTCAGAGACCAGCTTCCTCCAGGAGCCAAGCAACAGGCTCAGGTTAGCCTAGTGCCCAGAATGGCCCCTGAAACCGCACACTGGGCCCAAATCTGTTTAGTCATCACAACACCTGCAATAAGTAGTGAGATTACTGAAGGAGGTAATATTGTCTAATCCTCATAACCTATCAGAAAAACTATCTTGTTTTTAAGTTATGGAATCGTTAATATATGCATATGTACATGATTTTTAAAAAGGAACAAATATATATACAGTTAAAAATCAATATCTTCCATTGCTCAGATATCCTGCTTAAGGAAGTACACATTACTATTAATTTTTGTGTGTTCTTTCAGAACTACTCCATGAATTGTTCATTTGTCATTTTCCTCCCCACCCTACCTGCCTGCACTTAACAATGTATTTCTGGGAATGTTTGAATCTATACGAGGACCCTATTCTTTTAAATAATTGCGTAGTATTCATTGAATGGTTGTTGGGAATTGTTTTGTTTTGTTTTGATGAATTTACCTAGTACTCCACTTAATTTCACATTTAGGTTATTTCCATCTTTTTGCTGCTATAAAAATGTTTCTGAGCCCTGGCTGGTGACTCAGTGGATAGGTGCTGGCCTGCAAACCCAAAGGTCACTGGTCCCAGTCAGGGTACATAACCAGGTTGCAAGCCAGGTCTCCAGCCAGGTCAGTAGCTGGAGGCAGGTGAAAGGCAACCATACATTGATGTTTCTCTCCCTCTGCCTCTCTCCCTTCCCCTCTCTCTAAAAATAATAAATAAAATCTTTTAAAAAATGTTCCTGTGAAAATCCTCAATGTACACAGATATATATAATATATGTATAATGTTAGAGAGGTATGTATGTTTGTATAATGAATACATTAAGTTGTCTGTCAATTCTAGGTGCATTATTTTTATTTACACTTTCAGATTGACAAATTCAACAGTTTATGTTCCCATTGATGATACATGAGATTGTCCTTTCTGTCATATACTTGCAGATGGTGTATTATCAATTGCTTTTTACTTTTTATCAATTTAACAGATATTTTAAGTCTAGTTTTATTTTCAACAAGCTAACTATATGTGTCAGACTAAACTAATTTTGTATTCCTCTTTTTGCCCACTCACACTCTTTGACAATGTATTTCTTCAATTGTGGTGCTTTTCCTTTACGGAAAATGTTACATCTATTTTGGATAAAATTGTAAATATGTTCATATCCTTTTTTAGTTTAACATTTGCTTCTAATTTAATTCACAATTTTCCCAAGATTTAATTTGTATTATTATCATTCTTTAGTGTACTCAAACACACTAGTCTTTTTTTTTTTAACAGCTTCAGCATTTCCTAGAATCCTTAAAAAGACTTTTCTGCTGTGAGATTAAAAAAACAAAACAAAACACATGTTCCTCTAGTATTTTTTGGTTTTTTATATTTAATTCTTAGATCCCTCCAGAACACACACACGCACATACATCTTTTATTCTTTTTTTTTTTTTTTAATCCTCACTAAAGGACATTTTATCCATTGCTTGAGATAGAGGAAGTGAGGGAGAGAGGAGAGAGAGGGAAAGAGAGAGAGAAAAAGAGAAAGAGAGAGAGAGATGGGATAAAGAAACATCTATCTGTTGCCTTCTCATATGTGCCCTGACCTAGTAATCAGGAATCAAACCCACTCAACCCGGGTATGTGCCCTGACTGGTTATTAAACCTGCAACTTTTTGGTCTACAGGACAATGCTCCAACCAAGTGAACCACACTGGCTAGGGGTCTTGTTTTTTAAATTCAGATAACTGGTCCTAGTATTTAATTACTAGTAATAAAAAGAACTAAAGATAAATATTTCTCAATCCAAAGTCCTGGTTGTTTTCTTAAACATATTTCCAGGCATTTATCCATTGATTACCAAGAAACTGTTAATTCTTGTGTATAACTTATTAAATTTGTATAATGCATTTTGAGATTACAAATATTTTCAAGACAATAACAAAAATATATCTGTACTTCCTTGTTTATTGCAGAATTAGTCATAAGAGCCAATACATAGACACACTCTAAGTGTCAAAGGGTGAACAGATATAGAAGATGAGGCATACATGTATACATGATGTATATAATATATTCAGTCATGAGAAAGAGAGGAATCCTGCCATTTCCCACATCATGGATGGGTCTTGAAGACATTATGTTAAGTGAGATAAGTTATGATATCACTAATATGTAAAATTTTAAAAAGGCAAACTTATAAAAACAAAGAGTAGAATATGGTTACCAGGGGCTGGGAATGAGAGAATTAAGGAGATGTGGTTAAAGGGTATGAACTTGCAACTTGATGAATAAATTATGGAGATATGATGCACAGTATAGTGTTTGAATTATATATTTCAAGTTAGCTAAGGGACTAGATATTAAATATTCTCACCATAGAAAATGATAATTTTGTGACCTAATGTTAACTTATACATACTATGGATGTAATCATATTGCAACATATAAATATGTCAAATCAACAGGCTGTGCACCTTAAATTTACAGTGTTATATGTGAATTACATTGCAATATATTTTTAGAAAATATTTTCTAGATATTTAACTTGATATGCTTTAAAATGTTTCCCAGACCTGGCTGGTGGCACAGTGGGTAAGCCGCTGGCCTGCAAATCCAAAGGTCGTGGTTCAATTCCTCATCCAGGGCACATAACCAGGCTGCAAGCCAGGTCTTCAGCCAGGTCCATAGCTGGAGGTAGGTGAAAGGCAACTATACATTGATGTCTCTCTCCCTCTCTGCCTCTCTCCCTCCCACTCCCTCTAAAATTAATAAATTAAAAAAAAAAAAAAAAAAAGATGTAATGAAATAAAGTATTTCCCAGAACAAAACTATGACTTCCAAGCTCTGAATTATGGGACTCTGTAGGCTCAATTGTCATCTGTGTACCAGAGTAAATTGCACATTACTTTTGAAGTTTATCATAATTTCATGGAAAATGTTAAATCTACATAAAAGTAAAAAGAATGATTTAATGAGCCCATATATACGCATCACACAGCTTTACCAAACAATGGTTTGCCATTCATTATTGTCCTATATCCTTCCTCTCACCTTTAAAAAAACACAACTCATTCTCACCCTGTTGGATGTGGCACAGTTAGTTTGAGTGTGGCTCTGTAAACTGAAAGGTCACGGGTCCAGTTCTGGTCAGGGAACATACCTGGGCTGTGGGTTCTATCCCAGTCAGTGTATGTGGGGAAAGCAACCAATCCAAGCCTCTCTCTCTTTCTCTCTCTTTCTCTCTCTTTCTCTCTCTCTTCTTCCTCCCTTCCCCTCTGTCTAAAATCAGTAAGCATGTCCTTGGGTAAGGATTAAAAAAAATTGCACTCTCTTTGTTTTTTAGTGTCTTAAGTAAATTTCAGACACTGTATTATATTCTCTGTTAAAATTTCATATTATCCTTATCGGCCCAATAAAAAATAACCATAATACCATTTATTACTCCTTGTATATTAACGTCTTAATATAATTTAAATAACAAGATTGTGTTAATATCCCTTGATTGTCTCAATGAGTATTAAATATATTTAATATATTTTATTATATTATATTAATATAATATTAAACAATATGATTATGTTTAATATCTCTGATTATCTCAAGAGATATCAAATATATTAAAAATATATTTTCACTCAGAATCTGGAAAAGTCTATCCATTGAATAAATATGACATGACTCTTAAATAGCTTAATTCATAGCATTTTTCCCTCTCCTTCCACCCTGTATCATCTACTTAGTGGATTAGCAAACATTTGAATCTGTTCAAAACATCCACGGAAACATGTGGTTCATGCTGAACCATCTACCCAACCCCATGTGCCATGACCATCTGGGCTACAGAAGCAAGAAGGGTTATTTTCAGCAGTGCAACCACAACACAATTTTTGGACCAAGAAAACATGATAGCACTTATTTTATTTAGATTTTATTTATTAATTTTAGAGAGAGGAGTAGAGAGAGAGGCAGAGAGGGAGACAGACATCAATGTGTGGTTGCCTTTCACCTGCCTCCAGCCACAGACCTGGGTGGAGACCTGGCTTCAATCTGGTTATGTGCCCTGGCTGGGGAATTGAACCGGCAACCTTTGGGTTCACAGGTCAGCGCCTTATCCACTGTGCCACCAGCGAGGACTGATAGCACTTTTATATATTATTTCTATAAGCCAAAAATATAAATAACTGTTATGGACTATTTGAACCCACAGCCTTTTCTAAGCATGAACAATTTGGACAGGACCTAAACACAAGGACCAAATGTCTCATGGGCATTTTGGTAAGGACCAAACTAGGTCACCTGTCCTGTACATTTTTTTACATTGTGTATTTAGGTGATTACATCCTGGTGCTAATTAACATTGTTTGCTAACCTCATATTTTCTGGAAATCACTAGTTACAGAAGTCTCATTATATGTAAGTTAATTTTTAAAATTTACTTGGGAACAGGGAAAGAGGAATTCGTAGGTGGCACTGTGTACTTCCTAGTGCTCTTCATTAAGAGGCAAATAATATCTGAATGTTCAAGTTAAGATTGATTAGAGTGTCGGTCCATTCACTTTAAATTTTCTCAAGGTATTTCATTTAATGATTTTAGCAGTTATGAAGTTTTTTTGGTGTAGTTCTTTCATTTTGGTTTGTATGCTGGTATCATTATATACTCATAGATTTTAGCATCTTTGACATTAATACTGTCATTTAGAGATTCAAAGAGGTTCTTCCTTGAAACTATTCTCTTTGGCTTTTGTGTTTTTTGGAAGTGACCCTAAGTCATCTTTGGTCGTTTCCTTGTTTTATGAACAGAATACAAAGCTAGGCTCATCTTTTATGTTTCCTGCCCTGAGACAGGAATCAGCTATTCTTCCAAAGAGATCTGGTCCCATTTACTGGAAAATTGTATGTAGCAATCAAAATCCAATTTTGGGTGCTCTTTGCTACACTGTTTCTAGAACTTTCATTAGATTGAGCAAGGAAATACATGTGTTTTAGAAACATACTGCATAATTCTATACTGATACTTCCAACTATAATTAAATTTCCAAAGTTTTCATTTAAATTTTCTGAATGTATACTTAACATCTCTAATTTATTATATTAGTTTCCTATTGCTGACATAACAAAATGGCCTAAATTTAAAGGCTAAAAACCATTCAAATTTGTCTTACAGCTCTGATGCCAAAGGTCTGAAAGCTTCATCCTTTTAAGTTTCCAGAGAATTAAGATAAGAGTCTGGGGTATTTTGTTTGTTTGTTTATTTTCTGGCTTCCTGCAACTCCCAACATCCTTCAGATTCTGGCTACCTTTATTCATCTGCAAAGTAGCATATCATCCCTGTTTCTGACCTCCTGCTCCCTTTTTGTAAGGACTCTGGTGATTACAGAGAGCCCATTCAGATAATCAAGAATAATCTTCAAGATCCTTAATTACATCTGTAGAGTTCTCTTTCTGCGCTATGTAAGCTAACATTCTCCAGTACCAGAGCTAAAACTTGGTCATCTTTGGGGCCATTGTTTAGCCTACCATAGCTATTACATATACAAATGATGTCAATGCAATGATAAAAATAACGAAGTAACTAAAAAACAACTATTGAATGAAATTTAGTCTTTTTTTGCTGTGTTGTTGTTTTTGGCAGTTCTCCTTCCCCACTTCCATTTAAGATATATTTCATTAGATTATAACCAAAAGACTGTTTTAAAGTCACTTAAGATAATTCTTCTTTGTGTATCACGTTGAAAAAAGTTATATAGAGATAATTACAAAGATAGATTATTTATAGATAGATGATAGATAGATCTCAACTATAGAGATCATGCCATTGTAGTATATCTAGATTATTCTCATTTCTTTCACAGATGCTTAGAGTTCTATTGAATGGATATATCTTATCTATTTTTAAGGTATTTTAAGGTAAAGTTTCAAAAGTATTTTTTTTAGAAAGACAATAGTTTGTACCAAACTAAGTTAAATAAAATATCTTTTCTCTAGTGATTTGAATAGTGCCTTTATTTTACATTGGTTGTTTATATGTATGGTTCTTTTTAAGGACTTTATAATCTGCTTTTTGGTGAGTCTATTCATGAAACATAACTATGCTATTTTAATTATTGTTTTTTATAATGTTTTAAAACATGGCATCTTAACCTCTTCAGTTTCTCTTTTAGAAATGCTTGGCTATTTTTCTTATTTATTTTCACACAAATATTAGAACAGTCTTGCCTGATTTTTTAAAAATTCTCTTGTGTTTTATTTGGATCATAATATTGAAAATGTTGAAGAGAATAGACTCTTGAGAGCATCCTCAAGGGCCATGAGGGAAAAAAAAGAAATGATGCCTGTGATTCTGACAGGAGAGTAGGTGTAGGTGTCAGGGGCTGCAGCTATCTCAGGCAGCAGTGCACCTACAGATGTGCTCCGTGTGATCTTAGGAACCTCAAATTCCTTACAAACCTTATATAATTTAATCATCATAAAACCTTTTAAGAGGCAAAGTCAAAACTAGAATGTAAATCTATTTTACCTAAATCCTCTAAGGAATCACTGAGTTCCACTGTGTTCAAGGAAGTAAATCTAAAGCTATCTATTAAGTATCAGCCTGTATTAACTGTGCTCAGAGAAAACTGCCTCCCCCAAGGACCAGTGAGAGGAGACCTCTGTGTGGGAGCTGCCTTCGGAAGAAGGGCACATCTGTGCAAAGGGAAAACGTGCCTCCAGGGACCACCCCATGACTTATAAAATAAGTAAACATCTAGGACCCACAGATGCCTGAGGCCTAAGGGATACTCTGGAAACATAGAAGAGCATCTCAGGATTTTCTGGAATGCATCACTATACAAGTCTAATAAATAAATAACTCTTACCCCTTAAAATGCACCAGAACCATCCAAAAGAGTTATTAAACATATATATTGCTGTGTCCCACCTCTAGAGTTTCTTCTGATTCAGTTAGGCTGGTTCAGGACCCAAGAATTTGTATTTCTAACAAGTTCCCAGGTGATGTTCATGTTGTTTTGTAAGAGACCACAATTTAAGCCAGAAAGCTATGCTTAAAATGGGTGACAATAATAAAATCTAATCAAAGTCCCACCATTTTCAGGCTTCCAGGCCAAGAATTGTGTAATTTCTAAGAAAGGGGAGAGAATGTGTACAAATGTTTGGAAACATAGAATGTTAGAACTCAAGGAGTACAGGGTCAGCAGTCTGGCAGCCACCCAGTAATCTAATTTCTGTCCCTAATAATCTGGGTGGTCTTGGATTAGTCACTTAACTTCTCCAGTCTCAGTCTCTGGGTGTGTGAACTACAGAAGAAAGGATGATAGTCAAAGTTTCATCAGAGTTTTAGGAATCTAATAAAATATAAGGTGCACATATTCTAAAGAAATTATAAACATAAGAACTAAGACTACCCCCAGAGAAAGCAGAAATAATTAAGCACAACATTTCAGGATAGAGGTATGTTGATTGAAGGCAAATTGTTAATGCAGCTCTGGGACTCAACTATAAATATGATTGAATGGATTAATATTAATATATCTAAAGAAAGAGTATGCCATTATAAACTGGAAGTGGTCAGCCTTGGGCATGGAAAAATAATCTCTCAGAAAGACAAATGGGCAACTTTTGCTTATTCTTTACTATTGCTCTCCAGCTTTTGGTCTCCTACCCTGCAACAGATGAGATGGGCTTCAGCTACCTTAGTTGAAAGTTCTTGTTTATCAACATGACTTTTGTTTGGCTTCTCAACTGACTTGCTTATGAGGAGGATGACCTTGTTAGATAAGAGCAATGTCCAATCAATCTGCCACCACAAGTTTTTAAAAATGGGCATTTTCATCACAATTTGGCTTTATCTGTGGCTGACTACACTGATTTACAAGTGGAACAATCTGTTGTAACGGAAGTGCATTTCTCATTATAAACACCTGACCTGATGTTTGCATTGCTTCTATGTATATCAGCCTTTATGAGAAATTCAAACTCACCCTAATCTGCTTTCATTATACTAATAAAATCAAGTTTATGAACCTGAAAAATAACTATCAGAACCTGAAGCGGCCTTATTTAACAAGGTAAGTGGCCCTTTGTGACTGACTGCCTAGAGTGAGAGCCAGCTGGCACCTCTCTCCTTACTGTGAGGGCTGGTTGTGCCATTTTGCCTATAAATCCATTTTTACTTTTATTTGGATTATTTTTATAAAGCCATTTTAAAGCCTTCCTCTGCTCTGCTCTTCATCATTAGAGGAATCAAACACTTGCTGACTTCTGTTTCCCAGACTTTTCATTCATTTCAACCAATGGATTGGCACAAGCATGAGGCTAAAGGATAGAAGAAAAGGAAAAGCCAAGTATTTTTCCCTCTTCTCAGCCTCTCCTATCCTCACTGTAACTCATTTGCTACATTAAATATCTTCCATTTTAAACTCATAGTTTTAAATGACCAAAATGGTTTTTATTACCATAAAGACAGAAGAGCCCGGTAGTAACTGCAACCTTCTCTTCAAGAAGCATTAATTATGGATACACATACATCTTTATAAAACTATATAAACCAATAAATGTTTTAGTTTTTACTCTTCTGGTAAATGATATCCAATCATTTGACTTACTCTGAATGTCAAGAAGAGACGGGGGGAATCAAAACTCAAGCAGAAAAATGACTGTGAGGGTAGCTATAGATTTAAGTATGTGTCTATCTAATAACAAATTAAATGTAGTTTCCAGTTTAATCTATGAACATATCAAACACTACTGAGCTAATCTAAAATGTTTAATGATATTCAGATTATTCAGTTTTATAGGCATGATGTTATAGAATGTCATCACAATATTGGAACATTTACTAATTTTTTAAGATAAGTTCCAATGCAGCATGCCTGGCCTCTCAGCAGTGGATCCAAAAATATGTGAGCAAAAGTAGCAATGGAGTTCTCATGCTGTTTCACGCAGCGAAATTCCATGTACTTATGAAAGAACTAATCATACCTCTGGGATTTCTGTTTTGCCCCATATGAACAACATAGGCTTTTAGCAAAGTTAATTAGGGTTAGTTGTCTATATAAAGTTGAATGTATCTAGCATGTGCTTTTTTAAACTCTGTTCTGCTTCTGATTGATAGTGATTTTGTAAGTTTTCAGGTGAAAATGAGGTTCCCACTATTGTATTGCTTATACATAGGATTATGACTTTATCATTTGATATAAAGCAACAAAATCCAAGCAATGAGATATCAGGATTTTTGTCTGAGATCTTTAAACATGCTCCAGTCACTTAAGATCCCCATGTTGCAATGTTACAACTGTCATTAAAAATGTCTACTATTGTCACAAGTGACCTGGAGGGGTTAGAGTTGAGTCTTCTCTGACTAAAGGCCTTTAATAGCTTTGTATTATTGAGTTCTAGTGCTTTAAATCTTGCTGGGCAGTAAACTAAGAAGACACATTAAGTCTTCAAGATGACCAAAAGAACATTTAATGTATTCCCAGGCTTCAACAGGTACACAGCTTCAACAGTGTCTACAAGTGTATCCAAAGGTTTCTTTAAATGCTTAATTCTGAGAGGTAAGTGATATAGGCACAAGCAAACACAATTCAGTATTTCTTAAAAAGATACAAAGTTCATTAAAATGTTGAACAGTTATCATAAAGTAATAATGCCTGTCGTATTCACCTATTAAATAAATAATTGAGACCTTGTATGTGTAAAGCTTTTATATTTATGGTCTTATACAGTTCATTGTCCAAAGCAGGACACATCTGGGAATTGAGACATTGTTTAGTGTACCAGAACAATAGCCACAAGTCAGGATTGTCCCAGGCAAATCATGACATACATTCACTCTAATATGGTAGAAAATGGGAATGCAAGGCTCAGTCCTTTGTTTTCTGGGAGTTTACAGTCCACTGAAAAAGATAGAAATGTAAAAACAATATGATTGTTCTGTTTTATTATTTCTATCATCATCATTATTATTCTAGTTTTTGTCTTCCCTTGAAGGATTTTACTAACATTAAATAACATTATTATATAATATTATTTTATATATGAGGAAAATAAGTGAGAAGGAGGCTAAATAAATATGGACAGGGCTAGAAAGTGGAGAAGGTGGACTATGAAACCATGAAGTTTGACCCCAGAGCCTAAAGTCTCACTCACTCTGTGAAGCAGGATCCTATGATCTTTTGTGGTAAAAATGGCCAAATATTCTAGGACCTCATAATAGAAAGAGCACTTAAGCAAGTGCTTCTGACTAAACAATACTTTCAGAAAGAGGTGACATATAAGCCATTTACTTAGTCAGGAGGAAGGGTGTGTGGACAAATGGAAGGAATAACAAACATACAATCAGTAGTCAAAGCACTGTAACTTCTTCCAAGGTTAATGACGAATAGCAATCATCATATATATGAATGAGTGCCCTGTAAATGCAGCCTAGAACGTGCCCAGTGATGGTATGAACTTCCTAATTTAAAGGAATAGATAATATATGTTATTAGTTAAATTGTGTGTCCCCAAAAGTTAACTTGAAGTCTCCACTCTCCATACCTCAGAACATGACCTTATTTGTGAATAGGGTCATTGCAGATGTAATTAGTTAAGATGAAGTCATACTGAAGTAGAGTAGGCATGCAATCCAATATGATTAGGGTCCTTACAGGAAAAAGCAAATGCCTTTCAAAGAACACAATGCACACACACATGGACTGAAGTACAACCTGGAGTGGTCAGCTGAAAGCCTAGGAACACCAAGGGCAACTAGCTACCTAACACCCAAAGCTAAGAAGAAGTGAGGAAAGATCCTAGCCAGGATCTCACAGGGAGCATGGCCCGTATGACACCCTGATTTCAGAATTCTAGCATTCAAAACTAGAAGAGAAGAAATCTTAGCTGTTTTAAGCTACTCAGTTTGTGGTACTTTGCTACAGTAGCTCTAGAAAACTAATGCAATACAACCATCAACTCACTTGTACAATTGTGGAATTAGGGAACCCTACAGGCTAACATTAGATATTAGCTGATACAGAATGTATACATCTGATGAACTCTGTTTATAAGAATTTTATATAACACACATAACGCTTCTGTACAATTTCAGAAAATTCCAAAAATATTGACTATCGTCCATCTTCTTGATGACACCGTGAAGAGTTACTCAAAATGATCAGTTCCATGACACACCTTTTCAATGCAAAAGGTCACTAAGATTTGGTACCATGTTGCAAACCTAGGTGCCTAAAACTTAATCTTAACAACACCAAATTTCTATGATTCCCAACAGAGAAGACACTAATTAACTAAGGATTTTGTTCTGTTCCAGCTTATCCAACATCATTTAATGATTTTTGCCAAAGGCAAGTAAGTAAACAAGAAGGGGCCAGTTTGATGCGTCCTCATGTACCACGAGAAGCAGAGAAATGAAGAAATCAATGTTTGCTGATGGGAAAAGGTAAAACTGTCAGGGAAAAAAATGTTATTTTTAGGTTTTTGTTAAGACCTTCACACTAAAAGAAAAATCAAGGTAAAAGATGAACTATTTCTATAAATGGATTGAGTCATTCTTAATAAGCATTTTCTCTTTTTTTTTCAGTTCATTTTACAAACAGTTTCCTTATAGAATATGTTAACTTTTCCAGAACATAGAAAGTTTTTTTATTTTTTATTGATTTTGACATCCCTGAGCATTTCAGGGAAAGGCTATGATGAGGCTAATTTGAAACAAATAGGTTATGTTTAAACCAGCACTGGTATAGATTTTATAATTATCACTGAAAGAATATTATTTAGTATAAAAATGGATAGGTAGTATTTACTTGTAATTAAAATTATTAAATGCAAATTGCAAACCCCAATACTTTAAAGTCAATCTAAGGAATGTTCCATTAGATTGAAGTTTGACTGCAAGCAAATCTAGTTCTCTTAATTGGATCTTTAATGGACTGGCCATCACTGAAGAGGATAAATCTGATTCAATAGGATCACAAGAAGATCACTACTATATTTGTTTTCATGCTTCCTTTTCAAAATACAGTAGTTTCCTCCCATCTGCAGTTTCACTTTCTATAGTTCCAGTTACATGTAGTCAACCATGACCTAAAAATATTAAATGGATACAGAAATAAACAATTCATAAAATTTAAATCACACACTACACTGAGTAGTGTGATTACATCTTGTGCCCTTCCGCTCTGTCCTGCCCAGGATGTAAGTCATCTTTGTCCAGCATATCCATGCTGTTTACATTATCCCGCCCTGACCACTTAGCAGCCATCTCAGTCACGGCGAGAGAGAAACCACATTCCCATACCTTTATTATGGTATATTACTATGTTGTAATTGTTCTATTTTATTATAGGAAAAAAGCACACTATATATAGGGTTTGGTGCTATTTGTCATTTCAGAGATCCACTAGGGGTTTGGGGACATATGAATAGGGAAGGCTACTGTACTAGAAAATAATATAACTATAAACAATTATTTACAACATGTCAATATGGCCAAATGACTTATATTTTATAGATTCATCTTTTTATGTATATATCTTTAAGTACATCTATATAAGTGAATATATATACATGCATATATGTTTGTAAATATAGACTCAAAAATAGATCAATTAGTTTATCATTCCATTAGGAAAATATTCACTTCAGACAATGTGTGTATTTACATTTTGTTGACAGTTCAATAACTACTAGGGAAAAAAAATTAGCCCTGGCTAGTGGCACAGTGGATAAGGCATTGGCCTATGAACTCAAAGGTCACAGGTTCGATTCCCAGCCAGGGCATATAACCAAGTTGCAAGCCAGGTTGCAAGCCAACTCTCCAGACAGGTCTGTTGCGGGAGGCAGGTGAAAGGCAACTATACAGTGATGTCTCTCTCCCTCTCTCCCTTCCCTTCTCTCTAAAGGTGATAAATAAAATCTTTTTTTAATTGCTTTTTAATGTTCTACAGATTACCAAGATAATCAAGTTCCCTGTTATAGAGAGTAAGAGAGTTTGTCTTGACCCAGGATGGAGCAATGCATGTGGATTGTTGTCCATTCCATATAAAAGCAAACTTTAAATTATTAAAAACATTTATTTATCAGATGACTGACTGGGATGCAGTATTACTTCTTTTAAAATATTTTTTTATTATTCTATTACAGTTGCCTCACTTTTTTCACCTTTGCCCTTCTCTGCCCAGTCCACCCCCTGCTCCCACAGTCAATCCCCATACTATTGTCCATGTCCATAGGTCATCCACACATGTTCTTTGGCTAGTTGCTTTCCCTTCTTTCCACCATTATCCCCCTCCTTCCTCCCCTCCAGTCCCCGTCAGTCTGTTCCGTGTTTCCATGTCTCTGGTTCTACTTTGCTTGTCAGTTTATTTTGTTCATTAGACCCCTTTTAAAGGGGAGATCATATGTCTTTCACTGACTGGTTTATTTCACTTAGCATAATATACTCCATTTATACCCATGCTGTCACAAGAGGTACTAATTCCTTCTTTCTTTCAGCTGCTTAATGTCCCATGGTATAAATGTTCCACAGGTTTTTTGATCCACTCATTTACTGATGGGTACTTAGGCTGTTCTGGGCACTTAGGGTGCTTTGAGCATTTAGGGTGCTTCCAGCACTTCGCTATTATAAATAACACAGCTATAAACATAAGGGTGCATTAATCCTAACTTGGTGATTTGGGATTCTTAAGGTATATTCCCAGCAGTTGAATCACTGGGTCAGACAGCAGCTCCATTTTTATTTTTTGAGGAAATTCCATACTGTCTTCCACAGTGGCTGCACCAGTCTACATTCCCACCAACAATGCACTAGGGTTCCCTTTTCTCTACATCCTCACCAGCACTTGTTGTTTGTTGATTTGTTAATGACTGCCATCCTGACAGGTGTGAGGTGGTATCTCATTGTGATTTTAATTTTCATCTCCCTGATGGCTAGTGATGTTAAGCATCTTTTCATGTGTCTATGAGCCATTTGTATGCCCTTGGAGAAGTGTCTATTTGAGTCCTTTGCCCATTTTTAAATTGGATTGTTTATCATCCTAGTGTTGAGTCAGATGAGTCTTTTATATATTTTGGAGATCAAATCATTGTCCAATGTATCATTGGCAATTATGTTCTTTCATACTGTCAGTTCCCTTTTCATTTTGATGGTGGTTATTTTTAGCTGTGCAGAAACTTTTTAACTTGATGCAGTCTCATTTGTTTATTCTTTCCTTTATATTCCTTGCCCTGGGAGATATATTGGTAAAAATACTGCTATGTGGGATATCTGAAATTTTACTGTCTACATTTTCCACTAGCACTTTTGTGGTATCATGACTTATATTTAAGTCTTTTATCCATTTTGAGTTTATTCTGGTACATGGTATAAGTTGATGGTATAATTACATTGTTTTGGATATACCACTCCAGTTCACTCCAAATCATTTATTGAAGAGGCAATTTTTACTCCATTGTATGCATGTGCCCCCTTTGTTAAATATTAATTGACCATAGAGTCATAGGTTTATTTTGGGCTCTCTATCCTGTTCCATTGACCTATGTGTCTGCTTATATGCCAGTATCCGGCTGTTTTGATTACAGTGGCCTTGTAGTATAGTTTGACATCTGGTGTTACTTCTGATCTAATACGTGGACTGAGAGGAACCATTTTATAGGATTCTCTTGGGTCCTTCTTACCATAATAATTGACATTCCATAGGCCAGACAACCGATGTGAGGACACTGCCAGCTGCTAAGTATTTGCATCCCAGTCATTCACTTGGGAGTCTGAAGAAATAACCATAGGCCCACTTGCCTGGTCCAGTGCTCCATTTATCACCTGACTTCAATGAGAACCTAACTCTGACCCTGTTAGCACTACAAGTACATTGATTTCAGGGCCATCTCACACTCTTTACTTTCAATGATCCTCAAAAGTCTTGGTATTCCTCTTGTTTCAGTAAAAATTACTATGACAGATGGTCACAAATCCCTTTGGGGAAGAATTCAGATTGTATTTTTAGTTTAAGCTTCTAGCGATATTACAAAGTCTTTCCTCAAACAAACCTGGTGTTCCTCTCAAACGATGAGTGTTGGCCCTGTGAACTAGTTTCAGTTTGGAAACTGGATGAGTGATGATGATTTTACTGCAGTAGGAAATGTCAACCTCCTCTCCACCAGATGTAATTTTTAGGAGTCATATACCACTTTAGTCAGATACCCTTATATTTTATCCCTAAAGATATCATAATCTATTATCCATCACCACATAGCCCTGTAGATAAAGACAGTCTGGTTGTTATTCTAACATTGCTGATCCATTAATGAGTCTGCTGGTGAAGTGTTACCAACTAATTGCTGCCACTTCAAAATCTTATCATCCTGCTGAGTTTAGAGATCCAGTCCCACTGTGGCATCCCTGCCTTCAACCCACGTCTGCAGTCACTCCTGAGCTTCACAAAGATGCCAGAGCCCATCTGACCATTGCATTTAGTACAGTGGCAGGGTTGCCTTTTGGGAAATCTTTAAAAGTCAGTCTCATATAATAAATATATGCTAACATTCCTACCTCCCTGAGCCATCTGGGACCTTCTTTAATATTTTGCAAAGGCAATTCCAGTATCTCTACTAACTTACTGCAAGTCATCATTGTGGGTGTCTAAATTTCAAAGAGTTATCATAACAACATATCACAGCTGCCTTACAGATAATCAAAACCAGGTTGTGGAAGAGTGCTTCCACTTCAAATTCTCCCTAGTACAACACTATCAAAATCTAGACTCATACATAGTAGAGATAGCACAAAATCCATTAGCTAAAGCCAAACACATGAGCAAGAGCAATTCCAATGGGAGAGGCAGGAATGATCTACCTACTGTAATTAGGTTACTGCAATTGTGTAATGATGGCAGCAATACTTAGAATTATTAATTTTATAAAACATTTTTATCAACAACTCAATCACAAATATGATGATGATTTACTCAGTAGTTACTTTTTGTTAGACACTCTGCTAAATAATTTACATTTACATTTACAATTACAATGTAAATTACATTTACATTGACATTTAACTTAAATTGTTTTTTAAAATTTATTGATTTGAAAGAGAGGGAGAGATGGAGAGATTTGTTATTCTACTTATTTATTGTTAATGCATTTATTGGTTAATTCCTGTATGTGGCTTGACCTGGGATCAAACCCATAACCTTGACATATGGGGATACCATTCTAACTAACTGAGCAACCTGGCCAGGGTGACATTAACATTTCTTGATGTGTATAATGTTTCTTCTAAGCATAAGACTGTTCATGGAATTAAATAAAAAATAAGTTCCAAATTAACTGAAAATTAATTCACATCTTCAAAGGAGCAAAAATGAATAACTTAATGAGGATTTTCATTACATTTTTTAAAATCTTTGAATAACGCTGATGGACTGAGAATAAAATTCTGCAGTTTGAGAGTAAAGTTTTCAACCAAAAAAGGCTTTCTATATTCCATATAAAATGCAGTAAAGACAAAACTATTTGAATGTATGATATAAACCATCAGAAAGGCTGAGAGGGCTTCCTACTAAACAAGCTGTGTGAATGTACTTACCCATGAATCATGAATGCAATAAAGCTGTATTTTGCCACAGGGGTGAGACACAATGGGTATGTGAATGAGGGAGAGACTTTGAAAGTAGCAATTGATATGGAATTTGTGATTACTAAGTATTTTAATACTTGGCTAAAACCTTTTCCCATATCCTTTCCAAAGGTTCATTGAAAAAAAAATTAGATATTTTTTGTTTTAGTTGGAGAGTCTCTCACATGATGTAGCAGACAAGATCTAGTCTAGACAGATTTATTACAGATTTTAAAAGGTGAATTATATTAAATTCTTTAAACCATGAGAAGGAATAAATGTAATGTCTGATGATCTCTGAGCCGACAGCAGATCCTAATTCTGCCCATTTAATTGAACATAAATCAAAAAATCTAATGTTTATTTTTATGTGCATACAGTAATAGTATTTAAAAAAAATAATAGCTGAACTAGAAAAAACGGAAATATGAAGCAAGATACATAAAGTATTTGTAAACAACAATATGCAGATAGCACTAATGGTTTCAGATTGAAGGACCTGTTGCCAAGTTGTGCTGAAATTTCATTATATGATTATCACTTTAGAATCTGCATAAAAAATAATAAGAATAAAAACATCAGTCATCCTACAACAATCTTAACAGACAATAATGTATTTACACAGCAATCAAATTACTGATTATGATCCTATTAAAATTAAAAAAAATGGACTTGCCTAATTTTTTTTATCCCAAAAGCAAACACTCCTAGGGATGAACTGTAAGTAACTAGTATACAGTTTTAGAGCTTCTTTGTGTTTGGATATACATATGTGTTTTAAAACAGTAGTTTTTAGAAGTACTCCAGTGACGAAATATATTATTCAGATAAAATCTTATCCAGAAATCCAACTCATAAAAGTAGAGCTGTTTTGATTGATGTACTTTTTCTGTTTGTTTTGTTTGAAAGAGAAGGAAAGGTCAGTATCTTCCAGCCTTCCAAATATGCCTACCCATGTTTCTTTTTAAAACAAATTCAAACAACCTCACATACACAGGTTATGATAAAACTGCATATCTATCTGAGAAGTCCAAAATATTCCAAGTGTCCTAATAAGAAGTTCTGTGTAAAAGTTTGCTCTCTTTTCTACCATATGGTCTCACTCCAAGAACAATGCAGTATAATTAAAATCCCAACATTTATGTGGGTAGGAAATGTAAAAATAGTATTTCAAATTCATATAGAAGATAAAAATATTTGAGGCTAATCAAGGCAATAATGGCAAAGAAGTGACTTGCTTTCCTAAATACCAAAATATATTATAAAAGTCTGGAAATTGAAATAGCACAACATGGTATAAAGAGGGATAAATAGAATGATTGAATATAATAATATGTTTAAAAAACTGTTAAATACAAGTATGTCTTATGTCTAATGTTAATAACATTATGTAATTTAAATATTATTTAATAATGTAAATATTATTAAAATGTTTTTTAAAAGTTCTCATCACAAGAAAAATGCATTGAATCCTTACTTTATACACCTGAAAGTAATAGGTACTTGATACAGTAATATATCAAGTACTCCTCAATTAAAAAAAAAAAAATTGAGAGAAAAAATAGCATTTTAAGGCTATAGGGTGTAATGTTGATTATCCTGTATGGGTTAGGCTAGAGTGAGAGAATAAGGGAGAGAACACTATATTAATATTTTATACTATGGACAAAACTATTTCTTAATGATTAAATAATCAAATACATAAATAAATATGAGTTGTTAGATAAAATTCACAATACAAGATGTATTCATAATTGAGAATAAATATAGAATTCATCAGCCCCAAAATAGTAAAGATTAAATAATTCATCTTTTAAAAACAAAGACCCTGAATAAAAATAACATGCACAATATTAAAAGATAACACACTAGAAGGTAAGATTTGCAACATATGTATCAGATATTAAATTTAATTATATAGTACATAGAAAGTTGCACAGGTCTACAAGAAAACAAGCTGCAAACCAGTAAGAAAATAGAAGTAGATGAGAACTATCAATAGGAAAAGATGAGAAATGATTGATATATTTGTGCCCATGTAGGAAAATGTTAAAATTGCTGATTAAATAATGCAAATTTAAAGGATACTAGTGTGTAATTTACGTTCATATCAAATTGGCAAAATCTTTAAAACATTCCTTAGTTTGCTAAGGAAGTAAGTAAAAATCACTTTCTAGTTTGTCTAAATAATTCTATTTTGACAAGGAAACTATCCTACAGCAATGCTGGTATACGTGTATTTAAAAAGATGTACACAAATCAATTAACATAGGCATTTCGGAATAATGAAAAGAAAACTTTGTATTAATATGATTTGAGAAGCTGACAGAAGGCAGTAATTAAAAGGTGAATTGTCTGGATGTGAAAGGAAAAAAAAAGTACACATTGGTGGTTACAGAATAAACGGGGATATTAAGAAGAACAGAGGAAATAGAGAAGCCAAAGAACTTATATGCATGACTCAAGGGCATGAACTAAGTGGGGCATTGCTGGAGGAAATAGGGTACTGGGTGAAGGGGGGCAAAAGGGGGAAAATTGGGCAACTGTAATAGCAAAATAAATAAAATATATTAAAAAAAGATGTACATAAAGATACACATATAACAATGTTCATTAAATTATTATTTGCGATCATGAAATCTTTAAGAAGTTTGATTTGAACAGAATGGCAGTAATGACAAATGTTTAATGAACCCATACAGTAGAATGCAGTGTACCCATACAAAGTACAATCCAGCCTTTGTGAAGATAACGATCTAAGTCGATGGCTCAAAATTTAGCTTGCATCAGAATTATCTGGAAGGCCTACAAGAACACAAACTTGTTGTTGGCCTCAAAGCAGGAGTTTCTGATGTGATGAGCCTGAAAATTTTCCTTTTCAACAAGTTCTTTCCAGGGATCACACACCAAGAACAACTATGCTGGAGTTATACTTGCTCATTTGAACACATAGCCAAATGAAAAATTCTACTCACAGATTAATACTTTCTATTATCTTTTTTTTTATGATTGAACAACTCTAGTTAGTGTGGCTCAATGAATTGAGTGTCAGACTGCGAACTGAAAGGTCGTCTGTTGGTTTCTCAGTCAGGGTACACACCTGGGTTGTGGGCCAGGTCCCCAGTTGGGGGTATGTGAGAGGCAACTGATCAATATATCTCTCACACATTGATATTTCTCTCTGTCTCTCTCTAAAAATAAGTAAAATTGAAAAAAAAATAAAAATGAACATATATAATTATATTTATGCAAATGCACTGAACAGGGCAGGTGTTATATCAAACTATTTTATATTTATCTCTGGGAGGTGGGTGGGACAGTGAAAGGGAATATTCATGTTAAATATTCTAGCATTAAAATAATTTATGAGGTCTATATTCATAATTCACTTACTATTGCTATGATAATATTAAGTGAAAAAGAGAAGAAAGGGAGGGAGGGAGGAAGGAAGGAATGGAGGGGGGAAGGGAATGAAAAGAGACTGGGCAGCAGAGCCCTGAAATTATGGGTGTCTGGAGGTTAATGTTAGATTGATAGATTTACTGGCAAACTCCTCCTTCCTTTAACTCCCCATGTACCTTTCTAATAAGCCCTCATTAAACAAGATAATCTGAAAATAGTTCTAGTTCTTTCAAGTTAAAACAAAAAGCTAATGAAGAGCTGTTAAGACTTTGCAGAGCATTAAGACACAAAAATATTAAAATTTATTAATGCTAAGAACCATTTTTTTGAAATCTACTTATTTACACACCTACACATTCAATCCTAGGACTTAGGGTCTAAGCATAAATTACTTAAAACTAATAAAAAGCCAACATATTTCTTACAATGGACATTATAGTGTTTATTATATGCCAAGTATGTATAATATACATTTAACTCTCAAAAGGAATTTATGATAAAACATAATGAACACTATCATCCCTATTATACAGAAAACTGAGATGCAGAGGGCAGAGAGCAACTTCCCCAAGGTCACACTAGTAGTCATGGTGAACCCAGAGGCATACACAGGCAGTCTGATTCCAATGTTCTACTCCTAACTACTGCACTGAATTGACCCCTCCTTCATTTACTGTATGTCCCTTGGATATATCAATATCCCCAGGCCACTACACATTGCTAAGCAATATATATATTTAACTTTTTAAAACATAGAAAAACATGCTGCCTTTGAATATTTTTGAAAATGGAAATCTTTATGATTCTCATTGCCCCAGGAACATGCAACAGCTTAAGAAATCTCTCCTCTACTGCATTTTCAACTCTTATCATATTCAGATTTGACAAAACAACAAGAAAACCATTCTAGCCATGGTATCAGCCAAGAAAAACCATCCTCAGGACCAGCTGCCAACAGCATGCCCTTCATTGTTTGGCCAGGTTGCCAAGTCCCAGCTGTTCTTTCAGCCTTCTTTATACAGTTTGTTGACAAAGAAGAGGCTCAATTAATTTTTCAAACAGGCAATATGAACTGAAATTGATTCACCTACAAACATGAATTACTTCTAAGAATGAAGAAATAACAATACTGAAACAATAAATTTTTGTTAATTTCGGAGCATACTGAAACATTTCCAAAAATGAAATTGCCTAGGAAAAATAAATAAGGCAATAATCTACCCCTTTGTATCAGAGCTTGTTTTGAATTGGCCAGATATCAAAGAATGTACCCCATCATGAAAGGGAAGATGTATGGAGAAAATAAGAACTTTCTACTATTAAGAGAACATAAGGATGGAGAAAGAGGGAGCAGAACAGCTGGGATAATTTAAAATCAGAGCTAAGAAGTTGCATTTTTAAGTAAAATTTGGAGTTCAGAAGGTGCAGAATTTGGCATACTCAGTGTGGGAACAATGAGCATCAATGAGTCTTCTCTTGCCATAAACTGCCTCTCCTAAAGCAAACTGTGGCTTCTTTTAGGTTTGTTTTGATCGCACCTTTTTGATTCTGAAATTCTTATTTAATATACATAAGTGCAAAAATTGTAATCACATTATAACTACACTAAATTTTTTTGAGATATTCTCAAATTAATTTTTTATAAATTACTTTAATGGTTTTCCACATTATCAACAGCATAAGTTTTATAAAACATATTTTGCCATACTTAATTTTAATTTTTATTCTGGGTCAAAATGGTACAGCCATAATACTCTTGAGTATTAAGCATTAAGGAAGGCAAAAGCAAAAGATAAGCTTAAAATGATGAGTCATGAAATTTCCACATTGCTCTTCTTAATTTAATTTATTGACATGACATAGGTTTCAGGGGTACAGTTCTATAATACATCAGATGTGCATTGTATAGTGCATTCACCACCCTGAGTCAAGTCTTCTTCCATCACCATTTATTTCTCTTTCCACATTGTTCTTTACTTTTCCCTATGCAATTGTATTAGCTGGGTTTCTTTCTTTCTTTTTTTTTTTTTGTAACATAGAAACTTAAAATATGTAACTTTCTCAACCAAATGAAACTTTTCCATTATAATGTTTGTGTTTATTACCAATACATAATTTTGACTAATCAGGTTAAATATATGACATGATATATAAATATAAATAAAAATTGGCAATTCATGAATAAAATCTCATGAATATTCTGTATCTGAATTAAATTTTTATGTGACAGATACATAGCCTACCATATTATCTTATAGCTAACCCTTTCTTTTATTCCTACAAGTTTTTGTTTATTGTTTCTAATTTTAGTGCTCTTTTAAAGTCTCAATATCTGTTCCTGCTAATAAATTAGCTTTAAAAGCTGTAAGTCATGACTCAGAGAGTCTGAATATAGCATCTACAAACATTTGTTTTCCAAAAATTTTTATGAATATAATGACTAAGTGTAAAGAAAGTATGTGTGACCTCATGCATCACACTTAACAGAATAAATGCTTCCTCAGCAGCAATTATGTTATCATGAAATTATGTTCCACATTCTAAAATAAATGACATGCTATATGAATTGTTATCTTACCAAGGTGTTTTTGTAGTTTTCTTTTTAACAGCTTCTTAAAAGTGTCTTCTAAATTTCTCACCATACCAAAACA
Organism: Noctilio leporinus; assembly: GCA_004026585.1. Lineage (NCBI taxonomy): Eukaryota > Metazoa > Chordata > Mammalia > Chiroptera > Noctilionidae > Noctilio > Noctilio leporinus. The sequence goes on from PVIW01000247.1 coordinate 641,392, forward strand.
AAACTTTCTTTTTTTTAAATCCACATGAATACTTCAATGTTGAATATTCAGCAATCATCCTTATACTGTATGACACTCCTCCTACTTGAATTTCACACACACACACCAACTGAAATAGAGTTTTCCCCAATGTCACGGTTCAGACTCACCTGTGGACGGGGATGTCCAGTGACCAGACAGGTCAGTTCTAGGGTTTCTCCTTCCCGTATAGTGTAGACTCTTTCAGAGTAGCGCTCCTCCTCAATGTTACAGGCCAAGCCTGAATGTACAATACGAACCGTCGGGGGAGCTGTTGTGTCGGGAAGAAAGACAAGATACATAAAAGGATAAGTAAACCATCTTACCATGAATAATCCTCATCGTAAGAACAATTCTTATTAGAATTTACCAGGTGAAAGCCACCAATCTTAACACTTTGAGAATCCCCACAGGATTAAAATTTTTGCTGGACAGAAAGTTTGGAATTTATCTAACAGTTGAGTCACCAATACATTCAAAATATGGCATGAGGGAATAGAGTGGTGAGAGAAAACTGGTGACTCAGAAAGTCCCCTTCATTACAAAACTAAATAATAAAATTTGAAAAAAGAAGCGAGAGTTTGCTTCCTTTCTGAAATGCAAATTTTAATATAGTAAAGGATGTAGTCCAAATACTAGGTAGTGCAAAAAAAGTCCATTGGTAAGAAAAAGAGAATTTGAATGGAAGACTCCGTCATTTTCTATAAATATTATAAGCCCTGTAGTGCAAATAGAAAGCTAAGGCATGAAAAGATTTGATCAAGAACTGAACACTTATTTAGTTTTCAATATTTATAGACTCCTTTATTGATACAAGCAAATGATGATCATTGAATTAAGCCACTGACAAAGTCAATAAATCATTGATGTCTAAATATAAAATTCTGATTCAAAAGAGACTTAGTTCATATGAAGCTGATGAATAATTTCCTCCTACTTCAATGTCAAACAAGTCAATAAAAGTTGACTAGTTCTCATTGATTCATACATCACTGGAAACCTACCATATACAAAGACTCTTCAGAAAATGACCAACTTAGATAATAAAGTATTTTATTATCATCATTTACTAGCTTCAAAATGGAGATCATCTTCTTTTGTGAATGCAATATTTTTTAATAGTATATTTGGGAGTAAAGGAGGAAGTCATCGTAATTAAAAGCAAGTGGAAAGGCTATTATGCCTACATGTAAAGGTCAATAGTCATACCAAGAATTTCCTGGTAGCAATCTCAACTTAAACAGCAGTATTATTAGTAGAGGCTGTGATTACTTATAAATTAATGCAGGCATATTTGAAATTTTATTTTAACTTTAAATGGATCATTAATCCTATACAATTTGGAAGTAAACTTGGTGAGTCTATGGAAGGAATAAAATGATTTTATAAGTTTAACTTCTGGGAAAAGTTTCGGGAAAATCTTTGTTCTGAAAATTTAAAAATAAAAGGATTCTACTATGTAATAATTTATTTTATATGATGAAAGTATATAAAACAAATAGATTCTAATCACAGAAAGGGGCACATTGTAATACTGTCCTTCTCAATTTTAGACAAAAACTGAAAAACAGAAAAGCTACTTATAAATAATAAAATAACTAGAAATTTGATTTCTTTCTGGATATTCCAATAGACTCCTGTTTTCCAACCTTCAAATTCAGGATTTCATTTTCCAATACCAAGCATCAAATGGCATGTGAATATTTCCAACAGTAGGATATGAATGAAGAGTAATTTTAGAATAGTTCTTGTATTCAGTATGCACAATAAACTCTCCAGGAACTTGTTTGAAATACAGATTCAGAGTCTACACAGGGACCTGTATGTGTGCAGAAAACCCCAGGAATCTGCATTTTTACCAAACATCCTAGATAATGATATAACAGTGCTACTTAGATCAGATTATTAGAAATAATTTTCTGTGTCTTATACATATTTGATTAAAGTAAAATACTTAAAAGATAAATATCCTTTTACTTTTAACTTTTTAAAGTAACTAAACTTCATACTATGCATCATTTTACTAGTTTAAAAAATGAAGTGATGCTCAAACAAATTTTTTTTTTGTCAACAAAACCAATACATTAAAAAATTTTCTAGCATGCCTTTGGGTTGTGTCTAGACATTGTAATAATTTGTTTAGTGTTATGACATTAGAAATTCTTATTAACAGTATTTCTCTGGTGTTCTGATGTATTTCATACAATGCTTCCTACAACTCATTTCCTACAGTGATCAAATTTAAACTTCAATTAAGGCAAGTGATATTAAAGAGTAACTTATTTTAAAATAAATAGCTGTAGAAGTTAACAAGCTGATGACAGTCCATATACATTTGCAAAACATAAATAGAAATGAAAAATTGTTAGGTAGAATATAGATTCATTACCTTGAAATATATTTCTATACCAAATTTAGCTTAATAAGTGATAACTCACATGTTTATTAATAGATCTAATTATGTAGTAACATGACATCCTTTCCAGACTAATTTATACTTGTTATTTTTATTTTAATTTCAAGTCAATGAATAGTACTGCTATTTTTAAGATATATCTTTCCGAAGTATCATTATGCAAATAAGTAGCTTATTTAAAACATTTAAATTATACAGTCAGCACATTGTGTTCATTTACAAGGGTTAATTTTATGCTATTTTCTTCTATAATTTAACTCATTCTTGGAAAAGGTAATTGCCTATATACTGTAATCATCATAAGCCTACCACCTATTTTATAGGAGGCTGAAATATTCTCCCATATTTTAAGTGCTGAAGATGTATTTTTCCTAGTATGCATTAAAACATATTCTAAGTACTTCAGGTTGCAGGGAATGGGTAAAAAAAAAAGGTGGAAGGGATTAAGAAGAACAAATTGCTAGCTATAAAAACAGTCACAGGGATATAAAGTACAGCATAGGGAATATAATCAATATTGTAGTAACTATGTATGGTGCCAGATGGCTACTAGAATTATTGGGGTGATCACTTTGTAAGGCATATAAATGTCTAATCATTATGTTGTATACCTCAAACTAACATATTGCATGTCAACTATAACTGAAAAATAAATTTAAAATGTTATATATATGTATACTATGCTCAGTACTTCAGCTGCTCAGTGATAAGATGAACATTTTGGAAGCTTGCATTAACTTTTTTGTTCTGCAGAAAGCTCAATCTAAAAGGTCATAGAGCTCATGCAATCACTGTTCTTATTTCCATGTTAGGGAAATAAAATCTGAGCATATTTAAAGAAGGTAGGGCTTGCCACCCCAAAATATATCTTTTTGGGTTATTGATTATTTTAAGCTAGTTATTTTTAACATATTGTTGACCAACAATTTTATACAAAAGCTAACGCAAGTGCAAATACAGGTTAACTCGTGTAGCAAATTACATCCATCTGTTCACTAACACACTGTTGACTGGCAATTTTATAGCAGGAGCTAATGCAAGTGCAAGCACAAGTTAATTCATTATTGGTCCATATCATTTGGGCTGGAAAACTCGTTTTCTGTGACCGGTCAACAATGTGTTAAGAAACGAAGACTCAGGAAAAACCATTGACCTTCTCTCTACCTGTGTAATGGACTTTAGATAGAGAACCCTTTCAGAAATGCAGCTATCTTCATAGGTAACTATTGTATAGTGTAATATGCATCTGTGTGTGATTGACAGGTAGGAACTAGCAAGGCCCATCTGACCAAAGATTTCCCTGCTCCATTGTTAAAGATGGCCCAGTAAACCTTTGTTTACCAAGCTCTTGCTTTTGTATCTCATGTGAATTGCCTTCTTCCCCTTAGAAGCCCCAAACCACCTCTACACTGCTTAGCACAAGATGGCATTTAAGCCTTAACTCCAGGTCTATCTTAGGGTCGCATATGCATATGGAATCCTTATATGTATATGCCTAATAAATGTGGTTATTTTTTTCTTGTTAAACTGTCTCATATTAATTTGATTGTTAATCCAGCCAAGATAATTTAGAAAGTTAGAAAGAAAATTATTTTTTTGCCCCCATAACCTTGGGCCTGGTCACAGGCGTGCAGCTAGTCTGGCCTAAATGAGACCAGAATCAGTGGTCATTTGATCATTTCACTACATTATGTTGTGTAAACTATGTCTAATATAGTTGAATTAGAGGTCCAAATAAGTCCCACACTAGACTACAGTAATAAAAACAGATTGAGAAACTTTCATGAAATAGTTACAGCACCATGACTAGATCAGCAATAACAAATATATAATTGCTCTAAATTTGAGTAATATAACATTGTTCCAATTCACCAGTCCCTGTTAAATCCATGAAATCTTACAACTGCCAAAATATTTCTGAAATTTAATTCTCTTTGTATCTTTTTCCTGCTTTAGAATCTATAAGGTCTGCCAATGCCATTTCAGAGTCTTTATCTCTGTCACTGACATTTAGGTGCTCTGTAAAGGGTCCTTATACTATTTATCCTGAAATCCCACTTCCCTGTAACATCAGCCCAACATCAGTGTAAAGGTAAAGAGCCCTGAATTTTTAGAGTCTTTGTTTATGATGTTCCCTCATCTACAATGATCAGACTGATATATAGACCAATATTCCTGATATCTTCTTGAATTATTTAGCAATGGTTTTCTTTTCTTTTTTTCCAGGAGATGTATACTGCCCAGGTATTCCTTTTTTTCTTACTGTTCTTACTTGATATTAAGTTAGTACCTTGCCAAGGGAAGCATCTTTTGACATCTGTACCATATCACATAATTCAGAGCACAGTGTAGGTATTTAGTAATGAATTTATAATTTGTTTTAGCATGTATTAACTATTTGACATTAACCTCCTATTTCAGCAAAATATCAACTATTATGGTACTGTATTTACTCTCTTTAAATATAAATGCAATATGCAATACTATGTCTAAAGCAAGATGTAGTTTATCCTCTGCCTTTTTGTAAAAAGCCTCAATTTATCATCCTAAAATTAGACTAAAGGTTATGATCTTCTTTGCCCTGTAGAGTCAGCAATAAATTAAAATGTTAAAATATTGCATGAGACCCATATTCATCCAAATTTGCTTTCAGTAAACTAAATCCCATTACATAAAGTCTTTCCTAACACTAATCACATCAACCTCCTTTGGGTAAGCTGGTTTTGGGTTCAAGAGTTCAGCCTAAAAGGGCAGAAGAGAAACATTCTTTTATATTGTTAGAATATGCTTTTGAAAGTTAAACCAAATTCTTTCTGTCTTCTGTTGGAAAAAGAACACAAATAAATTATATTCTAATGGCAACCACCAGGAGCATTTTAAGCCTTTCATCTCATACACAGACTTTAGGGTATATATTTATTGAGCGACTGCTATAGATCAGATACAAGGCTATGTTCTGGGGACATGAAGATTAATTAGCGCTATGAACTGTGCCTTCTAGCTTACAGCCTATTTGGTCTGTCCAATTTATTAAAAACAAAAGCAAAAACCCACTATAGTAGAACAGGATAGGTATGCCAGCAGAAGACAGAAGTACTGTAAAGACAAAGCAGAGCAGGACTAAATCTGCCTGGGGGTTTCCAAAGCGTTTCACAAAGTCAGTGACATTTAACATAGCTGGGAAGATGCATGTGGTAGGAACAAAGGGGAAAGGACGTCCCAGAGAGAGGAAATGGTGTGTTCAAAGGCCTGTCTGTAAAAACTTGCCTGCAGTGTTTAGGAAATCACTACAGTAAAATGTGAACCATGTAGTTTTTAATTTGTTCCAAACCTTGACATTCTCTCACCTCACCATTAAGTCTCCAGACATAGAAGAGAGACTGCAGGGTCCTGAGAATGAAATGAGGAGAGAGACCTAGGTGAGGGATCTTGTTAGAAAGACTATGTGCTGACTGAATGCGGAGGTGAAGGAGAAAAACTTAAGATGCACTGAAGTTTATACTCCAGTTAACTAGGTAAAATAAGATGATTTTTAAATAGAAGGTAATCTCTTAATCTCTCTGAACCCTACATTACTCTCAGCAGGAAAGGCTTGCAATGGGGAACTCTGAGAGCAAATAATGGAGGGCTTTGTGAGTGCCATGACTTAGAAGTGAACTGTTTTGAGGGAAAAGCTTCTTCTAGTAAGAGCCACTATCCCTGAAGCACACACTGCTATTTGCCAGTAATAGGTTTAGTATTAGGAATTTTCTTTCTTCTAAGAACCATAAGAGCTTTGTACTTTGGTAAATGCCTCAAATACCAGATGCAACTATTCTCTGAGAGTTCAAATTAACAGTGAAATTGTGCCAGCTCTCTATAGTAGGTCAAGGTAACTTATGTTCCTGGTGCAGGTCACAGACCTTCTGGGACAGGTAGTGTAGAGAGAATTCTCATTGGACCCTTCTTACAAACCCTGGTGAGAGCATCAGTAAGCCATCCAGCCCCAGCATCCCTCACACACTCTAATTTCTGTAGAGCGAGACAGACCGATAGCGACAGAGACAGACAGACACCGAGATAGAAGACATCTCACATCTTACTGTTTGACCATGGCCAGAGATAGTAGAGTTGTCAGAGTTGTCACCTTTATGGAACAATATTCTTTTAGCAGTTGTTCACTTTTGCATGTAAAACAGACATAGTAATGATCACATTTCCTCCCACTGTTATATTGGATTAAGTGATTACATGCCTTCACAAAATACTTTTCAGTTTTATTTTTTTAAGATTTTATTTTTAGAAAGTGGGTCAAGGAGGAAGAAAGAGAGGGAGAGGAATATCAATATGAAAGAGAAATATTAATTGGTTACTTGCCTCTCAAATGTGCCCAACTTGGGATGGAACCCACATCCTAGGCATGTGCCCTGACCCAGAATCGAACCAGCGACCTTTCACTTTGTGGGACAAAACCCAGCCAACTGAGACACAGTGGCCAGGGCCACGTCTTAGTTTTCTGCATCTTACATATTGTCAATTTAGCTAATTGCTATTGGCAATAATTATTCTTCCTTGCTTATGTCACAGTTTTTAATACAGCACATATGTTTAGTGCACTTTTTAATTTTTATTGTTATTCTATTAAAATTGCCCCAATTTTCTCTTTTCCTTCCTCTAGCCAATCCACTTCCCACTCCCATAGTCAATCCCACACTTGTCCATGTCCATGGGTCATTTATTCATGCTCTTCAACTAATCTCTTCCCCCTTCTTTCCACCATTATCCCCATCCTCCATCCTCTTTGTTCACTATCAGTAATTTTCATGTTTCCATCCTGTGATTCTATTTTATTCATTAGATTTCTCTTACAGGTGAGATTAAATGGTATTTATCTTTCACAGGCTGGTTTATTTCACTTAGCATATTCTCCAGTTCCATCCATGCTGTTGCAAAAGGTAGGAGTTCCTTCTTTCTTTCTGCTGCATAGTATTACATTGCGTAAATGTGCCAGTTATTTTTGATATCCTTTTCTACTGCCGGGTACTTAGGCTGTTTCCAGCACTTGGCTACTGTAAATAGCACTGCTATGAACACAAGAATGCATAAGTTCTCTTGAATTGGTGATTCAGGATTCTTAAAAGTATATTTTCCTAGGCAGCAAAATTGCTGGGTCAAATGCAGTTCCATTTTTAGGTTTTGTGTTTTTTTTTAAAGATTTTATTTATTTTTAGAGAGAGGGGAAGGGAGGGAGGAATAGAGGGGGAGAAACATCAATATATGGTTGCCTTTTGCATGCCTTTAGATGGGGACCTGGCTGGGGACCTGGCTGGAGGCCTGGCTTGCAATCCAGGTACGGGCCCTGACTGAGAATCAAACCAGTGATCCTTTGGTTCGAAGGCCAGTGCTCAATCAGCTGAGCCATACCAGCCAGGGCTCATCTTTAGTTTTTTGAGGAAATTCCAAACTGCATCATAATTATCATAGGGGGTTTTAACATTTCACTGTCAACAATGGATAATTCTTCCAAACAAAACATCAACAAGGATATTGTAGCATTGACCAGCACTCTAGATCACATGGACATAACTGATATATACAGAATCTTCTACCCCAAGAAAACAAAGTATATATTCCTTTCAAATGCACATGGAACATTTTCAAAGACAGACAACGTGGTAGGAAATAAGCTAGCCTCAACAAATTCAAGAAAATTGAAATCATAGCAAGCATCTTCTCAGATCACAATGGCTTGAAACTAGAAACCAAAACCTCAAGGAAAATTTAAAAAACACTCAAATACATGGAGACTGAATAAATTATAAGTTATAAAATTTGAATAGGTTAATAATGGCATCAAGGAATAAATCAAAAAGTATCTGGAAATAAATGAAAATGAACACACAATAGCCCCAAAACCTATGGGACACAGCAAAGGCAGTCCTGAGAGGGAAGTTCATAGCAATTTGGACCCACCTAAACAAGACAGAAAAATCTCAAATAAACAGCCTAACCCTACATCTACAAAAGCTAGAGTATCAACAACAAAACAGCAAGTAGAAGGGAGGACATAATCAAGATTAGAGCAGAACTAAATGCCATAGAGATAAAAAACAATTCAAAGGATCAATAAACCCAGGAGCTGGTTCTTTGAAAGATAAACAAAAATTACAAAACTTTAACCAGACTCATCAAGAAAAAGAGAGAGGACCCAAACAAATAAAATCAGAAATGAAAGGCAAGTGGTTACAACCAATACCACAGAAATACAAAGGTTCGTAAGAAATACTGTGACCAACTATATGCCAAGAAATTGGACAACCTGGGCAAAATAGACAAATCTCTGGAAACATACAATCTTCCAAAACCGAATTAAGAAGAACCAGAAATACAGAATAAACCAATAACAACTAATGAAATTTAAACAGTAATCAAAAAACTCCCAGCCCATGAAAGCTTTGGACTGGATGGCTTCACAGGTGAATTTTACCAAACATTTAAATAACTAATGCCTATCTATCTCAACCTATTCCACAAACTCCAAGAAGAAGGGAGACTCTTAAACTCTTTTTAGAAAGCAAGTATCATCCTGATTCCAAAACCAGTGCTTCTAAAAGATGGTGTCTTCCATTCTTTTTACTCTCTATCTTTCCTATCTGGGTTACTAATTTAAAATACTGTGTGAACCTTCTCCTCCCTTTTTCCAGAACGATCTTCTAGTTTGACTGTTCAATCGAGAATTGTGCCTAAAGGCCTCATGCATAATTATTGCTCTCGTTGTTGACAAATTCTTCACCTAGTATCTCTGTCCTTATAGCCATTATATTACATATTTTAATGTTACAAACTCAGGTAAGAAAGAGAAGACTCTGAATATTTGAAAGACAAGATAGAGAATTCTGTTTTAGGTGCTGATAGTGATCCAACCAATAAGTAACAAGTTGTTGCTGGAAATAAAGATTTAGAGCTTTTAAATGGCAGTGGAAATGGACAAAAATCTCTAAAATACAACATTTAAAGTATAGAATGAGAAATTAAGGGGATAATGACAGAACCATGAAAAATATAATTAATACAAAGAGAGGGATCGGATTGACTCCTTCGTTGGAAAGCCATTCATTCATTCAGCAAATATTCATTTGCTTCTTCACCCTGTGTCAGGCTCCTTCCAAGGCTCCCGGACATAGTGCTGGTCTCCATGCCAGATGTAAACCAGAGTGAGAAAACAGGTGAAGCTGGGGGAGAGGACCTGACCTTGTTTGGACTCAGGGGCTCCAGGACCTGGTTACCATGCTGAAACTTCTCTCTTGCCCACCAGGATCTGGAGCAAAGGCAACATAGACCATAAAGGGTGAACAGACACCTAAACTTTTTCTTTATTAATATTGATTTCGCTTTCTCTTGTGAATTTCTCCCTTTTTTTCTTTCTTTTTTTTTTTCCCTCTGCTAAAAGCCCTCAGGTCCAGGCTCCATCTGGACCAGTCAGGGATTATTAAGGTTGAACAGCCATCTAAACCCTTTCTTCTTATTATTATTATCGTTTTTATTTCTTTTTTCCTTTTGCATTTTTTTCTGTTTGGTTTGGTTTGGTTTGGTTTGGTTTTTTGTTTTTGTTTTTGTTTTTGTTTCTACTAAAAGCCCACAGGCTCAGAATACAACCAGACAGCCCAAATAAAAGACACACCAACAACAGCAAGTGGAGAAAATCGGGGGATGGCAACATTGAACTCCACAAATCTCCTATCACAGAAGGGTGCTCAACTAAGGCAAGGAAGCAAAGTAGGTTAACCCAAGGAAAGAACAAAAATAAATAAAGAGCAAGCAAGAACAGACACCCAAAATGGGGAACAAAAGAATCAGTCCATCACCAAAAGGAAAGGAAGAATCCCCAGAAAGAACACAAAATGAAACAGAGGCACCTGGAATATCAGATAAGGAATTCAAAAGAATGATGATAGAGAAGCTCAGTGAGCTCAGCCACATCAAAGAAAACTGTAAACAACTCCAGGAGAACTACAAAGAACTCCAGGGAAATTACAAAGAACTCC
>PVIW01000248.1:0-260703 GCA_004026585.1 Noctilio leporinus
TGAACATAGGTGTGCATAGGTTCTTATGAATTGGTGTTTCAGGATTCTTTGGGTATAGTCCAAGTAGTGGAATTGCTGGATCAAAAGGCAGTTCCATTTTTAGTTTTTTAAGGAAACCCCATACTGTTTTCCACAGTGGCTGCACCAGCCTGCATTCCCACCAACAGTGTATGAGGGTTCCCTTTGCCCCGCATCATTGTGCTTTTAATTTGCGTTTCTCTGATGAGCAGTGAAGTTGAGCATCTTTTTCATATGTCTATTGACCATCTGTATTTCCTCTTTGGAGAACTGTCTATTCAGGTCTTTGCCCATTTAAAAATTGTAAATTGTAAATTGTGTGTGTGTGTATAGTGTGCATATGTGTGTATATGTGCGTGTTAAGTTTTGTAGGTACTTTATAAATTTTAGATATTAACCACTTATCAGATATATCAGTGAATATGTTCTGCCATTCTATGAAAGATAAATAAATAAAAGTAATAGGTTAACCAAGAAGTTAAAACTTCCGAACATCGAAAGTGATGGTATTATGTAAGCAAGGTACTGAATATCTGTGTGTAACTCATTTTGTTATTTCTCATTTTTTTCATGATCTAAAGGACCACTTCATTTTGGGGAATTGTAGAGGCTGTGCTGAGTGAGATACAATGCAGATATACTAAGGCCCACTGCTTGACTTCAAATTTCTGGAGCCACCAAAGAATATATACTAGAATATAACTTACCAGTACAGGATTTTCAAATAAGTTTTGAAGCTTACATGTTTAAATATTAATTCTTGGTTTGACAGCCATAAAATGAAAATAACTAACAAATGTAACTGAAATAAGGAGAATGAGGCCTGTTAGTAAGCTATGTTAACTTCTAAAATGTTCTCAAAATATACCAATAATTCAATCCCTTCACAATATACTGCCCCTAAATTAAAAGAAAGAGGGGCAGAGTGACTTTTATTCCTCCTATAATCACAATATTAGGTCTCACACCAGCCTCCTTAGATCTGCCATGTTTCTCTTACTGCCGAGTATTTAAGAATACACTCTTGTTTTTAGTTTTTAAACTTCAGCATATAAAGAAATGAAGGGGGTTTTGTATGTACACTATCATGTCATCTGCAAATAATGACAGTTTTTCTTCCTCCTTTCCAATTTGGATACCTTTGATTTCTTTTTCTTATCTGATAGCTATGCCTAAAACTTCCAAAACAATGTTGAACTGAAGTGGAGAAAATGAGCAGCCTTGTCTTGTTTCTGATCTCAGAGGGAAAGCTTATAATTTTTGTCCATTGAGTATGATGTTGGCTGCAGATTTCTCACATATGGCCTTTATTAAGTTGAGGTATACTTCCTCTACTCCCATTTTGCTAAGCATTTTTATCATAAATGGTTGCTGTACTTTGTCAAATGCTTTTTCAACATCTATTGATATGATCATATGGTTTTTGTCTTCCATTTTGTTTATGTGGTGTATTGCATTTATTGATTTGCGAATGTTGTACCATCCTTGCATCCCTGGGATGAAACTCAGTTGATTATGGTGTATGATCTTTTTAATGTATTACTGGATCCAGTTGGCCAATATTTTGTTTAGAATCTATGTTCACCAGAGACATTAGCCTGTAGTTTTCTTTCTTAGTTGTGTCTCAACTTGGTTTTGGGATTAGAATTATATTGGCCTCATAGAAAGAGTTTGGGAGTCTTCCTTCTTCTTGGATTTTTTGGAATAGGTTGGAATGAATGTAATACAACAATAATAAAATTAAATTTAAAAAAAGAAAGAAATAAATAAATAAAGCGGGGAGGCCCTAACTGCTGTGGCTAAATGGATTAAGTGCCAGCCCACAAGCCAGAGGGCTGCCAGTTCAATTCCCAGTTGGGGCACAAGCCTGGGTTGCAGGCCAGGTCTGTAGCTGGGAGCATGCAAGAGGCAACCACACATTGATGTTTCTCTCCCTCTCTTCTCCTCTTTCTTAAAATAAGTAAATAAAATATTTTTAAAAAATGAAGGGAGGGTGTTACTTAATGAACCATAAACTTTTTTCATATAGAAATATGCACATTTAGTGAAAAATATGGTAAAATACATGATAAACCCATAAGCATGTAGTAGTCACAAAACCAAGCTCTTTTCATAACTGTCATATGTCAAACATTTAATAGTGACCCCTTAAGTATAAAATGCTCACATTTTATTTATGTAAAAGTTTTTCCAGAATAATTTCACTCAACCACTCTTTAACTAATATTTAAGGTAATATGAGTTATTTTATAGAAGCCCAACTCAACATCTTTTATTTTACTCCTAAGTCAGACACATTTCACTTTAATTACTTTAATTAATATCTTATTTTCAGAATATCTTACTGTTTAAAATAGCATTCACTTAAAACAAATGGCTAATTGAAACATTTTTTTAAACTTTGATTTTCAATGCATTGAAATGAAGTGTTTAGGAAAAATTATTTTTAATTCAAAGACACTAGTAGACAATATTTTTTAAAGTCAAATTTATACATTCACAAATCAATTTTCTTGTCTTTGAATAGTTTTTATTTTGTTAAGTGGTTTTCTGAAAAGAAGAATGATAAAGTCTTTGTGGCCTTGAATTTAATTTCAAAGTATCTTTAATTATAAGAGCACCAATAACTCAACGGCAGGAAGTAAAGCTCATGGGAACACTTCTTCCCTTTTTTGGTGATAAGTTAGTGTTGAAACATTCAAGAAATATCTATGCTCAAACAGCATTCTGGTTGAGACAGAAAGAAGTGTTTTCCCTGACACCCTCAACTTCTAGAATGGATCAATGACAATCTAAATGTGCTGCTCTTATCACCCAATAGAATGACAGGCCAATTGTATCAACAGAGGCTCAGTGGCAAGAAAGAAAGAGCAAGGCTGAGATTTCAAAGATGTTGCTATAAGAAGACAAATTAGAACCACAAATTCATAATGGAAATAACTGGGGGTAAGGTCCATCCTAAGGGTTGTGAGCTGGGTATTGCATTGCATTCTTTGTTCCTTGTAGGACAGCAGTGGTGATGGTGCAGCAAGCCACTTTTTCTCTGTAAAAAGTGAAAAAGTCACCTTTTCTCTGTAAAGGTGAATTCTTTGAGTGCTTACCAACAATGAGATTTTAGAGGTGACACAAAGAGACCTCAATTTTCCGAAATGTCCCAACCTAGTATTTAGAGCTGGAATAGAGTTTAGGTTTCATTGCATATTTTATTATCATCTTTATCCAAAGAACATATATATATAACCCAAGGATGCAAACAATGTGGTTATGTCCAGAGGGAAGGGGAAGCAGGGGCTGCGGTGGGAGAGAGGTAAAAATGGGAACATCTGCAATAATGTCAATGAAAAAATTAAAATTAAAAATATTAAAAGAAGTATACTACTTTTAAATTGGCTAGAACATCAAAACACCATTAGCCCACATTATTTTTATTTTGAATAGTTCTACTAGAATGCATATTTACTCCTAATATAATGTATTAATAAGCACATTTATGCATTCCATACATGTTAATTTTGTGCCTATATGACCCATGCAGAGAATTAAAAATAGTGAATAAAATAGAGATAATCTTGCTCTCCCAGAGGTTATAATATAGCAAAAAACATAGATATTAAAATAGCACATTTTATTTTTTTATTTTTATTTATTTTTATTGTTATTGTATTACATCCATCGCCGTTTTGCTCCCTTCCGTCCCCTTACCCACCCACCCATCCCTTCCAAAGTCAATCCCACCTGTTGTCCATGTCCATGGTTCCTTTATACTAGGTTTTTGTCTAAGCTGCTCCCCTTCCCTGCCTCTGCCTCCCCCCTCCCCCTAACCACTGAAGGCCTATTCACTGTATTCATATATTTGGTTCTGTTTTGCTTGTTGTTAGTTTTGTTCATTATTGTCCTGTAATGGGTGAGATCATATGATATTTGTCCTTCGCTGACTGGCTTATTTCACTAAACATAATACTCTCCAGTTTGGTACATTTACACAATGGAATTCTATATAGCAGAAAGAAAGAAGGAACTTGTACCCTTTGCAACAACATGGATGGAAAATAACATATTTTATTAGTTGCTATTTTCAGTTAATGTGTCATTATTAATTCTCTAAGTCTTTAGTCCTTTTAAAAATAATCACGTTTACTTTCTGCCTTTCTTTCATTAAGATAATGAACATAATAAATTGTGTCTCCACACTGCTGCCCATAGGGAATAATGGACATCAGCTGAAGATAGAGTAACGGTACAACTGGCTCCCTATTAGCATGTCAATATGACAGACAACTAGCAACACCAAGTCTTGCTCACCATTTTGCAATAATCTACCCATGTAGATAACAAAGCAAGTGGAATAGAGGTTGTTTTTTTGTGAGGACATGGAATTGTGGAATGCCAAGATAAACAGGGACAAAGTTTACTTAATTCACAGACTTTTATAGACTCAACTCTATGCTGAAAGGACTTGCTTACATTCTGTAAGCCTACCTCATAACCTGAGTTATATTAGAACTTCAAACACTATTGTTTCTTCTTGTATGTATCACTGGGGAGGATGAGAGGGGGCATGGAGGATCCAGCATATGGGTTATGAGAATCTATTCAGTATCAGTTGTATGCTTTCACTTAGTATTTCCTCATTTAATCTCCACTATAAGTAAACAGGTTGGGTACACATATCCTCATTTTTAAAATGGCCAAAATTAGGCCAAGAGATTTAAAAATTTGTGCGAGATAATAAGGAATAAAAATTTAAATCTGGATGTGGTATCTTATTCCATTGTGCCCAGGAAATAAAATGTTTTCAATAAGTTGTTGAATATTACATGTAGGCTAGTTGGTAATGAATACATTGTTCTTCCTATAATAAGGCAGAACTTGTTTGCATTTCTTATCTGTAGATTGCAGACCTGTGTTGCAATTTTTTCAAATTATAAACAAAATCTAATTGCAAAAATTTATTTCCCCAAGCTTTGCTGTAGGTGTTTGTTCCTGTCTAGATTCTCATGCGATGACAATGAAGTTATGTTAAAATCTGCAATGTGGAAATCATCCCTAAAATATGTTAGGTTTTCACTATGTCAGCTATGGGACACAATTCAATTAATCACAAGTAATAATAATAGCTTGTGGGCTTTAGGAGATAAAGCATTTTAGCTTAAATTAGCATATTTTATTATTTATTTAAATTTTTAAAAAAGATTTTATTACTTTTAGAGAGAAGGGCAGAAAGGGAGGAAGACAGAGAGAGAAACATCAAAGAATGATTGCCTTTCACCTGCCTCCAGCTACGGACCTGGCTGGAGACCTGGCTTGCAACCTGGTTATGTGCCCTGACTGGGGAATTGAATCAGTGACCTTTGGGTTTGTAGGCTGGCACCTATCCACTGAGCCACCAGCCAGAGCTAAATTAGCATATTTTAAAATGAATTGTTAATATACTTGAAAAGTATTCAAATAGGAATTAACACAAGGAACCTTATGTTTTCCTGCCAACCTTGGCTTATAAAAATGATTATACAACCAAGAAAATGAGCTAATATTTGAAGATAATAGAAGTTTGTAATCTCTACTAAAGAGGTAAATTATCTTTATGATAGATATGTTATCACAGTTTCTTAACATTTTTTAAGTTTATTTTTTCTAAAATATATTAAAACTGTAATAAAACTTAATGATACAGATGTAATAATAGGGTAATGATTGGGACAGAATATTACTCTCCAATGATTGCAAGAATAAATATAAGTTTAGAATTAAATAAAATTATCTCACATAAAAAAGAATCAATTTTTTAATAAAGTAGGTTAAAATGATTTTCTAGCCATTAAAGAGAAAAGTGGGCCCTGGCTGGTGGCACAGTAGATAAGGCGCCAGCCTGCAAACCCAAAGGTCACTGGTTCAATTCCTAGCCAGGGCACACAATACGTCTCCAGCCAGATCGCCAGCCAGGTCCATAGCTGGAGGCAGGTAAAAGGCAACCACACATTGATGTCTCTCTCCCTCTCTGCCTCTCTCCCTTCCCCTCTCTCTGAAAATAATAAATAAAATCTTCAAAAACAACAACAACAAACTTAATTTGTAAATACTATACACCAAATAAATTCAAAAAATAAAAAGACTAAAAATACCTATAAAATGCCAATAATAACATGAATGATTATTTATATAATCTTTACGTATACATTTTGTACAAATATCTGATGAGCTAGGACAGATCTCAGAGCCTGGCCTGGACTGAGTTCAAGGTAAGAGCCCCACCTCATCTCCCTTGGTTCCTATGGAAATGTGTCTGCATTTCAGCAGACCTTGCTACTTTCCTGGAATGTGAAACGCACCAGGCTGGAAGGAGACAGTAGAACTCAAGGCTCTACCTTATTGCCTATTGCCTGGGTGAACCCCAGATCCACACACTACATTTATTATTGTGTCATGCCTCCTACAAAGGAAATATTGACATAGTAAAATATGTAGACATTTTTTAATCCTTTCACATATCAAACAATGGTAATAATAAAATTGGCAAGTTGCAAGCCAGGGGCATAGCTGGAAGCAGGTAAAAGGTAACCATACATTGAGGTCTCTCTCCCTTCCTTCCTTCCTTCCTCCCTCCCTGTCCTTCTCTCTAAAAATAATCAATAAAATCCTTTTTTTTTTTTTTTTCAATTGGAAGTACTTTTGAAGTCTTTGTATGTAATAGACTTTGGGGATAAAATCAGCCCCTCTATTACTGACTGATCATACAATCTCGAAGTTCAAAATCCAGGCAAATATTAATGCTTTAGTCCTTCAAACAAACATTGTGACCTTTCCAAAGATCTTCAATAAAATCCTTCCCTTGTTTTTCTTGATAAATGCTGTTATTTCTTTGTTTTCAAATCCATATTTAACTCTCTTGTAAAGCAACCGTATTAGCACCCCTTTCAAACACTCTTCAAAATTGTTCATTGGTAAAGTGCACCTTGCCGTCCTATGCTGAGCTTCAGGGTGTCACATCACCCCTGTTCTCAAGAGGCTCCAATGCCCCGGTGGTCAGAAAGCAAATGTTGGAGCAAATCAGTCATAAGAGAAAGGTGGAGGTTTTGGTGTGTTTCCAACCACTAGCTAATACACCTTTCCCTCCTGCCTCCCTGCAACACAACTCTTGTAAAAGAGAGAGTTCGATTTTAAATTTTAAGTTGTTGGGATTTTGTTTTGTTTTTTTTTTATAACCATACCTATTCCTGAACTTGTAAAGACAAGATTTTAAATTATATTACTACCCACTCATGTCTCAAATCCCAAAACTCAGAGCCACTCTCAATTCACTTTTCTCTCCTCTCACTTCCCACATGTAATATATCAGCAGATCCTATCCAATCTACTTTCAAAATACATGGAGAACACAACCACTTTTCATCACCTTCACCAATTCCAGGTTAGTATAAGCCACCGTCTTCTGTTGTCTGGATTGAAATAGCTTCCTGAATGTTCTTTCTGCTTCTATACTGCTCCATCACTGACCGTTCTGCACATTAATGTCTGAGTAATTTTTTAACATATCATTTATCATCTTAAAAACCTCCTGAGCTTCCCCCTATAAATCTGAAGTGCTCACTCATATTTACAAAGTTTTAAATGATCTAGCTCATCATCAAGTCGGATCACTCTTATTTCTTTGCTATTTCTCAAAACCACCAAACATTCTCCATGCCTTTGCAGATCTGGTCCTTCTCCCTGAAAAGATTGTCATCCCCAAGGTTAGCATTAGCAGTATCTTGTTAGAACTACGAATTTTCAGGCTTCTTTGAAGACTTCTGGCCCAGAAATCCATGTCTTAGCAAGCCTCCAGGTGATTCTGATGTTACTTAAGTTTAAGACTCTCTGCTCTAAATATTCTTAAGGCAACTGCTGCATTCATTCTCATCCTTACTTAACCAGTCATAGAGGTCTTCCTTAGCACCTACCCCAAATAGCACCTTTATTCTTCTTCAACCATTTATTTTAATCTGCTTTTATTCGTAACCTTTATCTTTATCTTTATCTGATATTGTATTAAATAATTGTTTTTAATCTGTCTTGTCCCCTAACAAGCAACAGCAGTAGGACTTTTTTTTTTTTTTGATGCTTTACTGGTAGTATCCAGAATAGTGATTCCAATATGTATATGTATAATATGTATGTATTTGTTAAATAAGTGACTGAACAGATGGATGCTTTCTATTATATCTGGGCCAAACTGATTCAATTATATTGTATATCAAACTGAGGAAATTCTTGGAAGAACTGATTATGAAGGCAGGATCAGGGACAAGGAATCAGACCTTATAAGGAAACAAGTTCTAAGGTAAACATACATTATTAAGATTAGCAAGAGAAACATCAAGTCTCAGAGTCAAAGAGATTTTGGGTTGAATCGCTAAAATTACTTACTAGTCTTAGATAGTTTCACTGAGGTATTGTAACACAGTTCTCTTGAAAATAAATGTACCTAATTAATTGTGAGAAGTCAATGAATAAGTTCTACTAGTGCTTACCACAATGACTTGGCTGTTAATATTAGTATATTCATCATCTTTGTGTACTATTTTTGAATCTCATTTTCCAGAAAAGGAGAATATTAGCATCTCTCTATAAAAAGAAACATCAGAATATGAATGTTGCCTTTAAGAATGATAGTCAACTTTTTTGTCCTTAGAGCTTATTGTTTTCAATTAGTAATAATCATGCCTTAGATAAACCTCATTGGCTATGAGACTGCCCCTGTGCAAACCTGGACCTTATTGTGTTTACACTCCTAAAAAGTCAGAAGAATAAAACTAAAATTCTTCTAGTGTTACTAAATTTGGCAGTTTATTTTTTTTTTTATACGTATTGACGCTTCATGTGATTTTTTTTAGATGCTTCAAATATTCTTATTTTTAATCTTTAGATATATGTTTCTATTTGGTGTGTTATCTGTTGTTATATTTTAATTAAAACTAAACACACCCAGTTTTAAGATTTTAAATAGGTTCACTTTCACTTTGTTTCCCCAACCTTTCTAAACTGATTTTGTATTAAACTTCTCCAAAAATAAGTTTTCTGGAGAAACCCCTCTGTTTAAAACCAGATTCCTGGATTTGTTACCTGTTTCAGTAAGCCCACTGATCCTATTCTTTGGCTGGAATCCCTTTAAGCCTGTAGAGTCTAACACTAGAAAGGTAAAGTCTGGAGCAGATGGACTGCAGACCAGAGCTCTCCATGGTTCAGCTGGTGTTGCATCTCTCTCATGCATCCACTCATCTCAGGCAATGACAGTTGACATTGGTCTGCCTGGTTCAAGATGTATTGAATCCCATTGTCTTAATTTAATAATAACTACCAAATTCAGCTGCCTTGAATTTTAATTTTATTCAACTGGCCTCTAATAATCTAATCTCTCCACTCCTTAATATTATGTAATCGATTGTATGAATAATTTGTGAAACTGTTGGGAGACCAATGATGAATAAGGCTGCATATCTATTCTGACTAAGTGTTCATTATGGTGTATATAACAAGATGTCCATGCAGATGATTACATTTTAAATGAACATGAAATCAAGTAAAAATAATAGAGCAATATTTGGAATATATGGGGACATAAACACATATACGTTTCTGAAAGAATGATTTTAAAAAGGTGAAAATGGTGGAAAGTTGTATATTCGCTACAGAGAATTTCTAGTCAACATTTTAATTTTTGTATGAGTTTATTTTTAATATGTTTAACACTTTTTGATAAGTTATAAATCCTTAAAAAATAAAAATTATGTAAATATGTGAAATCTACTTTAGACATGGGCAAAGGCTAAGAGCTATTTTGATAACATGGAGAGTAACTCATTTTTCTATGTAATCATATCAATGTTTATTAATATTTCAAAGACCTGAATTCTAGGTCTTTTCCTACCACATTCTCCTGCATACCTCTTTTGACCTTAGTTTTCTTACTTTTAAATTGAGAAAGCTGGACTACATGATCTATTAGTTGCATTTTGGTTGAGATGACCTACAAAGTCTGATTTAAAAGGTGCTTTAAAAATACTCTCTTTATAATATTGCTATTTATACAACCTATATTGACAGATTATCAAAGGCACATAAAGTTATTAAACTTCTTAGTACATTTCAAATTGTAATTTTTAAAACACATAGCATAATAAAGTAATAAAATGTTTCAGTGAATATACTATAAAAATTTCACAAGTAAATTTTATTCAACAGGAAAAGTTTAGAAAATAATAAGAAAGTCAGTGATGTAGTGGTCAGCAATTTGAGTGAAACTGTAATTTCTTAACTTGAATCTATTTATCATATATCTATTACTTTTAAAGATGATGGATTATATCACCCAAGTTATGACAAATATATCACTTATTTTCTAATTTTATTGGAATTAAAAGGTTGTAGCAATAAACATTCTCCCCATAGAAGATTCTTCAAAACTTTGACCTGAATTTGCCAGTGTTTTCTGAAGTTATCTGGCAGTTCTAGAGACCAGAAGTCTAGGATGAAGGTGTTTGTGGGTTTGGTTCTCCTAAGGCCTCTTTCCGTAGCCTACAGTGGTGACCTTCTTCTCACTGTGTCCTCATGTGGTCCTTCCCCTCTGTGTGTGCAACCCTGGCATCTCTCTCTGTGTTCCAATTTCCTCCTGTTATAAGGCCCCCATTCTGGTTGGATTAGGCCTCACTTTAACAGCCTTATATTCACTTAGCTGCCCCTGTACAGGCCCCATCTCCAAAATACAGTCACATTCTGAGGTGCTGTGGGTTAGGATTCAACATGTGAATTTTGCAGGGAGGCGGGGTGGAGAAACAATTTAGCCGTTGATACCTGGGGCAGAAGGTAAGGGTCTCAGCATTCCCCAGTTTTCAGAATGTGTCTGAACCTTCTGTTCTGTTTGATGTGTCCAGGAACAGATATACTCTTCATATTTTCTAGAAATGAAACTTACGGTTTTCTGCTGGAATGGCTTTACTGCTCAATGTGCAAAAGGATCTGGGCATTTCTTCCTAATATCATTTTAAATATGTTTTAAGCAATCTTTGGATCAGTTATTTTCTAATGAATCCCAATTTTATTGCCACTTCCGAAGTTACAAGTGCTAGCAACTCTTGTATGGTGTGGTTATTATATGGTATTTAATTGATTGTATCTTGACTGTCTAGTCTGGCTTTGAGATCAGAATTATTTAGCCTATTGATCAAGGGCATTTTGGCCTCCTGTTTTTTAGCTCCTAAAATTGTGTGACTCTTTCAGCCTTCTGTCTTTGACTATTCATTTATAAAACTCCTTCCCTGTCTAGCATTTGAATGGGCTTTCTAGATGGAATAAATGTTTTTGTTCAACTTGCCATCTTAAGTCAGAGTTATGAAATTTGTGAAATATTCTACTAAAAATGAGTATTTATAAAATTTATATTTATTATAACATAATTTGCAATACTATTATTGCATTTCTATTCAATGCAGATTATAAAGGTTTCCTAAAAATTAGGTCAGTAAAAATTAAGAGTTAAAAATTTACTCATTTCTGTGGTTATTTTTATTGGTTAATCTTTGCAGTTAGAAGAAAAGCATATATTCAACTGTCAAGGAATTGATTACTATCTACTATGACTTTATATAATTTTACTTTATACCAGTTATAAAGTAATTTTATAGTACTAAGTACTTTTGATAAAGTTACTACCACAAAAAATGTTTCAGAAACAATATTAAGTTGATAATTTTCCATCTCAAAAAGTATTTAGTAAGTGTTTATTGAGAGTACTGATAAAGGACAAACACTTTTTTTTTTTTAAACAAATGGAGCTTTTATTTTAAGATTTCATTTATTATTTTTATAGAAAGGGAAAGGGAGAGAGGCAGAGAGGGAGTGAGACATCAATGAATGAATGGTTGCCTTCACCTGCCTCCAGCTGTGGATCTAGCTAGAGACCTGGCTTGAAACCTAGTTATGTGTCCTGGCCGGGAATCAAACCAGCAACCTTTGGGTTCGCAGGCCAGTGCCCTATCCACTGTGCTACCAGCCAAGGCTAGGACAAACACTTTATATTTTTAAAATACTTGTGCTATCAAAATTATTTCATAATTGGAAGGGTCAAAATTCAACAAAATTTAGTAGTTATCTGAAGGAATAATCAGTATATGTTGTCCACAATTAAATTATATAGTCAATTTGGTCCAATCTGGGATGTCTATGAAATGACTTGGTAATCTAATTCTTGGATTTTGCCTAAGGTGTTACATAAGATTATTTTCATTACTAAATATTTGAGGTTATGATTTCAGACCAGAGGTAACACACAGCATAATAATATATATTTAAATCAATAAATTTCATTGCCATTGATTTTTAAGACATCGCTTGTAACTAAAATCTGTCTTCTTTACAAGATGCATAATTCAATTTTGAAATTTTATGGTCAGACTGAAAGCCACTAACTGTGAAAGCATAAGAATTGTGTGTTTTAGTTGAGTAAATCAAACTTTCAAAACTGCCATGGCAACTTAATTCTAAAAAGATGATTTTTTTTGGATAAGACAATTAAAATTATTTTAATTGTTAATTAAACAATTTAATATAATACATGATTATATATATAGATTTTTATATATGTATATATAAATATATATTGAGAGACAGAAAGACAGAGATAAAAATATGGATGATAAAAGAAATATTAGTGAAAAATGCATCTTGCTATGTGTCAGGAAGCCAGGAAAAGGTCTGAAATGTACATAAGAAAGATGGAGTAATAGAAATATTCTCTTAAATTACTATCTTATATGAAAACAGTGCTTAGAAACTTGCTATTATTATTGACATAGAATAAGCATTGGCACAGAGGTATTGACGAAAGCCAAGAAATTGCCATGATTTTGTTTGAAAAATCACATTGACTACTGTGTTGTTTTTCAAAAGAAAAATGTTATGTATTTTCTTTTAAAATTTGGAAAATGTATCTCACTAATTCTAATTAAAGAATCATAATTTGAAGCTCTAGTTTAAAAATAAGCTACTTATACTTTCTAATATTATAATGAAGACAAGAGAATTTTGATACATTTGGTCCCTCTTTTTTTTATGAAGATAAGAATGTTTATAACACATTAGAATTTTTTTTCACTTTCCTTTTCCATCTGGAAATAAGTATTAGAATTTTAAAAATAATACCTATTCAAGGAAATAGGTAACAGAATTTTTAAAAACCATACGTACAGTTTTGAATGCTAAGCAAGGTCTATTTGAGGACAAGGACAATGTTGGCTACAGCAGTGACTTCTGAAAAGCATCCAGGAAAATGTTCAGAAATAAATAAATGGCGTGTTATAAAATTTCCCAAGATGGCTCAGTGCATCATTTTATATAACTATATATTTTTACACCAGCATTTCTGCAGTTGCATGAGTGACAGAACATTCTGGTGGATGGTGTGACTGACATTTTGATCACAACAGTCATTTTTGTGCAAAACATTCAAATTTACACAAAATTAGGCACTTCAAAACATCTTCTAGGTCCAAAATGACATACCCAGGTTTCCTTTACTTAGATAAAAAGTATTTTCATTTTAATATAAATTTAAATCATATATATTAGACGGTATTTGTAATTTGAAGATAGGTAACAGGCACAAGCTATTTACGAGTGGGCAAATTTTCAAATCTCATTTTTTCTACATGTTCCCCAGTGTTTTACCTCCAATCTCAGAAGAAATAAAACTATCAAGAAGGGTCCTTCGTCCTTTAGGTGATTTCCTAACCCTTAATAGAAGAGTATGACTTCATCCATTAAGTTATATATGCATGCTAAATTTTTTAAAAATATTTTTTATTTTTAGAGAGAGGAGAAGAGAGAGAGAAAAAGAGGGAGAGAAACATCAATGTGTGGCTGCCTCTCGTTTGCCCCACCTGGGAACCTGCCTGCAACCCAGGCATGCGCCCTGACTGAGAATTGAACCAGTGACCCTTCGGTTTGCAGGTCAGTGCTCAATCCACTGAATCACACCAGCCAGAGCCTTGAATGCTAAATTTCTTAAATGTCATCTCACATGAAATATCTAGTAGTCCACATTCTTCAAGGAATGTAAGCTTTGCTGCATATTTGGAAAACTTGGAAAATGAGTCACTGAGCTGATTTCCTCTCTTGCCTTCTCTACTGTGTAGGTGGGCAAATGAAAGAGTAGAAGAAAACTTCAGTAGACAAAAATTGAATTAAATAATTACATTTAATAAGGGTAATAATATTAAGTTTTTAAAATATATATATATAAACATCAATGACTATCAGAAGACGAATATCTAAAAAAATTCTATATGCCTCTGTTTTTGAAGATTGTGGGAATATTGCAAAAGAATCCAGAGGTCACCCTTATAAATTACAGTATCAACAGTACCATGATTATTAGGAAATATTTTTAAGATTTCTCCTTTCTCTGATTCTATCAGTCTCTTATATTTGAAAAATGGTTGATACGGTTTACTTTACATGAGAATTAAGAGCTTTAAAAGCTTTAATTAAAAATCTGAGTGCTTATTTTAATACAGAGTTGTGGGCCTGAGCCCATCAAAAGAGCAATATAGAATTATCCACAGGAAAAGAGAAGCTACATAGGGAGGGAGAAGCGGGGTGAGAAACCACAGAAACTTCCTTCCAATGTTGTACAGTTAGTACACATTTTTTTGAAAAGGTCTGTATTTTTTAAAATGTGTGTTTCTTTAAGAAGGAAAACAGTTGTTAGGAAATAAGGTCAGGATGAGAAGGCAGGTACTGAAGCCCTTAGGCTTCCTGCTACCCTGGACTGTGGATACTACAGCAATAAATGGACAGTGGTCATTGAAGCTGAAAATGCTCCCCCTTAACTCGGGTCCCGTGGCTGGGCCTACCCAGGCACAGTGCGCTTCTGAGTGGGAAATGCTTTGAGTTCTTTAGAGAGATATGTTTTATCAATGCTATCATTATTAAGGCTATCATTACAGCAGAACCCTGTTTTTAGCTGATGTGTTTTTTTTGGGGGGGGGGGGGGGCGCGGCAACCCATTCTACCACCCTGCCTTAGACACTTAGCATTCTCTTTCCTTTCCTCTGGGCTCTGAATCTCAGTCTGTTGTTTTTAGTTTTCCGAGCGGTGACAAGGAGCTCACCCTCCCAGTTCTCACAGAAGGTCAATTCCCAGAGAGGGGGACATTCAGGCAGAACATCTCAGAAGAATGAACAAAGTAGCAATTTCAGTAAAAATAGCTGGAGTTAGCCCATGATAACTTGTTCTTTTACAGAGTGTGCTTGACGCACACATTCATTACTCTACGTCTCTCCCACACACTGCAGGGACCAAAGGTGTCAGCTGGCAAGGAGTTTAGGCTCTCCTCGGGCATTCTTGTGATTCCTCCAGCTGTCTCTTCCCCGCCTGCACTGGGCTGTGCGGTGAGCACTTAGCAATTGCAACCTGCCTCCATTTGTTCGCTCACATTTTGGCTGGTTTGCATCTTCTGCATACTCAAGGAAGCGTTTTATAGAAATGCTTTTGGATTCTTTTATTTCTCTGTTTTAAAAAAGTGTTTGAAACGCCATTTATGATGTCCAAAATTTAATGTCCTCCCACACAGATTTTAATTGTAGCTTGTACCTAGGATGACTCGGAATCGTCATTGAAGCATGTATAGAGATAGGGAAAAATATGTCAGTAAGGGCTGGTTTCCACAAGAAATTCTGGAATGAGAAATTCCTTCCAAAAGATTAAAATTGATGTTGGACTCTGCCACGTTCACCACACTGTAGTTTTAGAACTAGATATTTTTTAAAATTTTGGCTACTTGGTTGTCATTATTTCAAACAAGATCCAGAATACACAGTACACAATAGTAGAGCAGCACTTATGTGATGAAAGAACTTTTAAGTCCATGATGAAAGAACAGACCAGTTAGTTCAGAGATGGAAGAACTGGAGCCCAGAAAGGTGATATTCTTTCCAAATGTCTCTTAATTTATGGCAGAGCAAGGACCCAAGTTAGGGGTTTCTGAGTCAGTGAATTTTCTGTTCACTACTCCTTCCACTGTTACATTGTATTAGTTCTATTACTTTTGAGAAGCAGGAGAAAAATTTCTAACGAAAATGAAAATTTTAATATTAAAACAACAAATTGTATGAGTGGTTTTAAAGAGTTAAGAACTCTGTAGTTCCTATTTTGTTTTAGATTAATATGTTTGTGACAAAATATATAAGATAATTGGACAAATTTTGAAAATACAGAAAAAATACAAAAAAGTAAATTTAAATAAAATCACCTCCCAAAGAGAACAACTGTCATTTTGATATATAGTTTTTCCAACTTTATCTCACTCTCTCCCATAAGTATGTATGAATATATTTATAAATGTCTGTCTATATGTGCAAACGTATAAATAACATTAAGTTGACATTGGAAAAATAATTTTATATATTATCTCCCATGAATTTATGTATTTAAAAAATGTTCTAAAATTATATAATACATTATTTTCCATTCAACCAAAACTTCAAAACATCTTCCATTTAAGGTATATTGTATTTTATACTTATCTTTTTATTTCCTGTTTCCAAAAAAAGAAATAATACCTACAATGAACAATATACTGCTGAATTAAAAAAGATTAATTTTGCTTTTATAAAAAATCTAAAACCTACAAATTCACATTTACATTGTGGTTTTAATTTGCATCTCTCTGATGGCTAATGATGTTGAGCATTCTTTCATATGCCTATGGGTCCTTTGTACATTTATCTAATATTTTTAAATAAAATAAATAAATAAATGGGAAATCTGGAAAAATAAGTAGATCAATGCACTGTTAAACCAGAAAAATAGAAACTTTAAGAAGTTTTTATAAAATTTAAGTTCTAACTAAATAACATGGTAATAATATCAACAAAATATCATTGCATCTATAATATTCCAAGCATGGCATTAGGTGATAGAAACATAAAAGATGTATAAAATATTATTCTAGGCCACAAATAATTTACAACCTAATAATAGGAGATATATATATATCAGTTACTATCAAGTTGCCCAGCATAATAATGGTATTTCAAGTGGTATGGAATGATGAAGAAATAATTCATTTTGACTCATGCAAGGGGAAGATATAGAAGACTTCCCAGAAGGAAGGAGTTACAAAGTACTACCCCAGGAGTAAGAAACAGCATGTTCTTTAATGAAATTATTATGAATAGATAATAGGTTATGTGCTGGAGAAGTGACAGAAGATCTATCATTTATTTAACAAAAATGTACAGAGCACATACTACACCCAGGCACTATTCTAGACATTAATTATAGAACAGTGAATCAGGCATTCAAAGCCCTCCACCTTCTGAAGTGAAAGAAAAAGTCTTGAGTCTCAAACTCAAGGTAAATTTTCAGTCTAGGCTTGTAACTTTGAAAGTGAGTCATCATCACATGGATTTTCATTTAAAACCACATCACAAAGTAATATCATCTAGGAGTGAAGAAAAGCTAAAAGAGAAGAGGGATCAAATGTGAGTCTTAAGGCTCCACATATAAAAGATAGAAAGAAAGACAGATGTGCTAAAAAAGACAAAAGAAATGTCCAGTGAGTTAGTTCAGGAAATGCCCAGGAAAAGGGGAAATGATGACAGTGAGGAATTACAGAAGACAGGTGATAAAAGTGTTTCAACAAGGAAGAAATGATTGATGAGTCAAATGTAAGTGTGTCAAGGGAGACAAGGACATAGAATTCTCCATTGAATTAAATAATGATGAGGTCACTGCCCATCTAAAGACTTAGTTTGTAGGTGCATGTATAATTTATTTTATTTATCTACTTATTTTAAAAGATTTTATTTATTATTTTTAGAAAGAGGGGAAAGGAGAGAGGCAGAGAGGGAGAGAGACATCAATGTTGCCTACCACCTGCCTCCAGCTATGGACCTGGCTGGAGACCTGGCTTGCAACCTGGTTTTGTGCCCTGGCTGGGAATCGAACCAGCAGCCTTTGGGTTCACAGGCTGGTGCTCAATCCACTGAGCCACCAGCTAGGGACAGTGTGTGTATAATTTAACTAAAATCATCTTCCCAAGAAATCTTAATCTCTTAACAAGGTAGAAATTGCACAACGTTAAATGATGTATAAAATTTGGGTAAATCAGTATTTAATGTTGATTTAAAGAAAAAGGTGAAGAATTTAAGCAAAGAAAAACTCACAGACACAGACAACAGTTTGGTGATTACCAGAGGGAGGTATAAGAAGGTATAAGAGGGATAAATGGTGGTAGAAGGAGACTTGACTTGCACTGGTGAGCACAAAATACAATATACAGATAATGTATTATAGAATTATATGCCTTTAAATTTTTATTAACTAAACATCACCACAATAAATTCAATTAACTAATTTTTAGAGAAAATTGTTTTTGTCATTGAAAACATTGATAAGAGGGTTTTTAATGGAGTGTTGGGAAGGCTGGATTAGCTTAAGAAAGAATGAGAAGTAGCACAATGAAGGCAAAGTATTAAAAACAATAACATGGAATTTTTCTATTTTCTCCTTTCCATAAAGAGGAACAGAGTGCAAAGGATAAAAACAAACATGGTAGAGGCCCCCAGTTTCTCTTGCTTCAACAGTTGCTTCTGCTCCCTGTTCTTTTTTTTTAGCTCTTTCATCCCTCCTCCTTTTTCTCTTTTTAGCTCTTTCATCCCTCCTCCTTTTTCTTTTTTCTCAACCTTCCATGGTTAACCCTTGTTTAGCCAACAATCCACAGACACCAAACAACTGGGGTGGAGAAGGGGGCTGTCCTGACAGCTGCTGGGATGTCCACATGCCAACAACACTAAAGAGGAGCAATGGCAAACTGTAACAATCTCCAATGGCCCCAATAGCAAAGTTCAGGGAATTGGAGGGAAAACTGCTTCTAAGCCAAATCACATGCCCCCCTCTGTTCTCCCTTAAAAAAATGCTGCTTTGACTCAGGGGGTTACCTTGACTTACCTAACCTTCTTTTCCCCTTGGCAAGAGACATGGAGCATTACAAAAAAGAGATTTGCCATCCAGGGAGACATATAAAGATGAAAGCCATTCTTGTTTGTTTCTAATTAAAACAACCCTTACTGTAAAGAGGGAAAGATTCATGATGTAAAAGAAGTGGATTATTGCAGGAGAATTGTTTCTGTATCCAAAAAGAGGTGGGATCCAATAGAAAAGAGCAAAGTAGAGAAAGAGCAAGGAGAGCTTACCTATTGTTGGAAGAGAAAAGCAGAGATTTCCATTGCAGAACATGAGAGGATTTGGTCATGGAAAGATAGGGAATAGTTTTCTGAAGGCTCCTATTTACTTGGTGAAACAAAGTAAGTTATCACAAAAGAACAAGGGGAGAGAATGGTAGTGTTAGCATTTTAGAGATGAGAAGATAAGAAATTGTATCTGGTTCTGTTTTGCTTGTTGTTAGTTTTGTTCATAATTGTCCCGTAATGGGTGAGATCATATGATATTTGTCCTTCTGACTGGCTTATTTCACTAAGCATAATACTCTCCAGTTCCATCCATGTTGTTGCAAAGGGTACAAGTTCCTTCTTTCTTTCTGCTATATAGAATTCCATTGTGTAAATGTACCAAAGTTTTTTGATCCAATCATCCACAGTTGAATAGGCCTTCAGTGGTCAGGGGGAAAGGGGTTGGGGGGAGGGGAGAGGCAGAGGCAAGGAAGGGGAGCAGCTTCGATAAGAACCTAGTATGGAGGAACCATGGACATGGACAACAGGTAGGATTGACTTTGGGGGGAATGGGTGGGTGGGGAGGGGGACAGAGGGGAGCAAAAAGGGGATGGATGTAATACAACAACAATAAATTTTTTTTAAAAAAGGAATTGTATCTGTGTACCATTGATATCTGATGTATTCAATTATTATCCTGCAGTTTGGGCTTGTGAATTTGGAAAGCTAGAAGACCACTGAGAGTGTGTGCTGGGGAAACATATTTCAGATTCAGATGAGAAATAACTGAAAATAGTGTTTGAATGTTATTTCATAGCTGAAGAGGACATATGCTTTTTAAACAAGTGAAGCCTGGACTGGTGCTATTATAAACATGCCACTGCTTTATAATTTTTTGACAATAATTTGTTCTTAACACATATTTCATTAATTCTCTCTGTAAAATAATTATGATATTCACTGTATCTTTGAATTTATTAATTACATATTTTCTCATATATTCCCTTGAATGTCATTTGGAAACATTAAGATCTATATTTTTCAGGAAGTATATTTCAAAACATTATATCTTTCTGATCACAAAAAAGAATAATGCTAACTAGTGGTAATTTGGGTGATATAAAAATTTATAATAAAGAAAATAAAAACTATACCTTAAGACACAAATATAATAATTTTAAAATTATAGCATGTTTTGTTATATAAATACATCACCATTTACTTAATTGGTTATACAAGTCATTTATAGATGTAGATTGTATTTATAAAGGAATTTGCTAATGGACAATTGGAGGGGTGGGTAAGGGGGCTACATAATTGCAACCCAAAGCAGATACTTTTAAAACTACAGCATGTTAGACAAATAAAGGGATGTAAAATTATGACACAAGCATCCAAAGATTTTTCAAGGTTTTTATGGGCTCTCAGAGTATAGCTCACTTCCCTACCTTCCCCCACATTAAGTCTCTCTCATGACCTGGACCCAAATCAGGAATAAGCCTTGATCCTCTGTGAATCATAGCAAAAACATGTATTGTATTACTTTGGGAAACTTCAGACTGAATAAAACCAGGTCAGGTTAACCAGATGGCAGTGTTTTTTGAGCTTGCTGCAAAGTTCTTTTATCAATGTAGCTTATTATTGTGGCAGGGCAAGGTTTTCTGAGTCAGAAACTATGTATAAACTGGGCCATGGTTTTCATATTTTGAAGAAGTTTTAAAGTTAAACTATTATATACAAAATAGAAAGACCAAACATAGTTTAAAATAACATTTGGAACCACCTTCTCTCTTCAAAAGTAATTACTATATCTAAAGGGCCTGAAAAAAATAGGTGTAGGGAAAAGTAGGTTCAAATCAAAATCACTTATTTTCTTTCTATATGCACCTCTAATTAAAAGAGAAATACATTAGGAGAAATAAGTTACACCTTAATTTTAAAAACTATACTTTGTCTGTAGACATCAGAAGAGGCAATAGAAGACAAAGAAGTAAAATAATAGTAATGTCACTGCACATTTATTTGGGAACTGTGAAGATCCCAAATAAATTTAATTTGATATACTACTGATTATTTAAAATCTTGACTTTTATCTGAAGACACAGAATGACAAACCGTCATTAGTTGATATTCCTTTTTGCCTTCATGACAATAGAACTACTAAACACAATAACAAAAAATAACAGCAACAAATTCTGGTTAAGATGGAGGCATAGGTAAACACGTCTTGCCTCCTCAAACAACTACAGGAAAAATTACAACTAGAATACAAAACAGACATCACCCAGAATAGTCAGAAAATGAGCTGTATGAAAGTCTGAAAACCAAGGATTTAAAGAAGCCACATTCATCCAGATGGGTAGGAGGGATAAAAATGCACGCAGAAGGGCAAAGTGGTAGATTGGAGTGCCCCAGAGAGGCATGGAGGTGCAGAACAAGTACCACATCCACATGTCGTGGATAAAAATTGGAAGGGGTACCTCAGGAACAAGAGATTCTAGTCCCAGACCACCTAGCCCAGGGTTCCAACACCAGGAAGATAAGACCTTATAACTTCTGGCTGTAAAAACCAGTGGGGGTTGCATGGCAGAAGTAACTGTGGGATTCTTATGAGGCTCTTCTTAAAGGACCCACAACAAACTTAGGATTTCCACTCCCTCCAAGATTCAGCACCAGGGCAACAGCAGGAACAGCACCAATAGTGCCCATACAGGAGAAATTGAAGTGACTGGCATCATGACAAGTGCCAGAAGGCAGCTTCCTCACAGGCAAAACTTCAAGGCTAGGCAGCCATGTTTTCCCTTCTCTGAGCCTTCCCCAACACAGAGCAGTAACAGAGTGGTTGCCCTGCTTTGGCAATTACCTAAGGTTCCAGCCCATACAATTTAAAGGTGTGTTTTTCTATGATAGGTCACAATACTAAGACAAGGAATCAAAGAAGCTCTACCTAATACACAGAAACAAACACAGGGAGGCTGCCAAAAAGAGGAGACAAAGAAATATGGCCCAAATGAAAGAACAAAACAAAAATCCAAAAGAGAACTAAATGAAATAAATATAAATAACCTATTAGATGCAGAATTCAAAATATTGGTTATCAGGATACTCAAGGAACTCATTGTGTATTTCAACAGCATAAAAGACAAGGGCAGAAATAGAGGTTACATGAAGTAAAATATAGAAAAATATGCAGGGAACCAACAGTAGAGGGGATGCAGCCAAGAATCAAATCCAGTAATTTGGAACAAAGAAGAAAAAAGCATTCAATCAGAACAGCAAGAAGAAAAAAGAATTCAAAAATAAGGATAGGCTAAGGAGCCTCCAGGACATCTTCAAATGTACCAGCAGTTCAACATCCAAATCATAGGGGGACCAGAAGGAGAGAAAGAGCAAGAAATTGAAGACTTATTTGAAAAACGAATGGAAGAAAACTTCCTTAATTTGGTGAAGGAAATAGACAAGTCCAGAAAACACAGAGAATCCCAAACAAGTTGGACCCAAAGAGAACCACACCAGGCTACATCATAATTAAAATGCCAAAGGTTAAAAATAAAGAGAGAATCTTAAAAACAGCAAGAATAAAGAAGAGAGTTACCTACAAAGGAGGTTTCATTAAATTGTCAGCCAATTTCTCATAAGAAACTTTGCAGGTAAGAAGGGGCTGGCAAGAAGTATTCAAAGTGATAAACAGCAAGGACCTATAGCCTAGATTTACTCTATCCAGCAAAGCTAACATTTAGAATGGAAGGGCAGATAAAGTACTTCCAAGACAAAGTAAAGCTAAAAGAGTTCATCATCACTAAGTCATTATTATATTAAATGTTAAACGGAATTTTATAAGAAAAAGATTAAAACTATGAACATTAAAATGGCAATATATTCGCAACTATAAATAATTGAATCTAAAAGCCAGACTAAGCAAACAACTAGAACAGGAACAAAATCATAGGTACAGAGATCATTTGGAGGGTTATCAGTTGGGAGGGCGAGGGGAGAATGGGGGAAAGCATGCAGGGATTAAAAAGTACAAATTAGGAATAAACGTTGCAGTGGCAGGTTTGGTGGATGTGAGCTGCCTTGTGGTGCTGGGAGGACCTCGGAGACCAAGGTGGCTGGTGCAGGAGGAAGAGGATGGCTCTCTCAACCACAGTCTCTCAGAGGAAGTGGGTAAAGTGGAAGGCTTCCCACATCTTTCATAAGCGCATTTTCAAGTGACAGAAGCCTCACCTTCGTCTGGAGACAAATTGCAACTTACTGGTGTATCTGAACTGTTTACTGTTTATTTGTCACTTAGCTGAAGAGTCCAGAGCAAATGCCTGTATGAATAAATGTGGGATCACTGAAGACCATCAAGTACTGCCTGCAGCAAAGGTTATCCTAAAGAAGAGCAGAGGGTAGAAGTCAAAGAACACACTTTTGAAATTACATGATGTATCATTTTTTAAGTTTAGTTGGTAACAGATTATGAAAGTTCTTTTTACACATCAATGTGTATTATTAAAGTATTGGCTGCTTGAGGGATATGTACATTTGTATATATTTTTTACTGGTATTGAAATATCTCACACTTTGAACTATGTAACTTTATTTTGAGGAATTATGTTTTCACTCACTTTAAATGGACTTGAGTTCCTTACTTTTTTTTCCCCAGCAGTTCAGCTTTATTTTCTGCCGTAACAATTAAGAATTCCCTTGTCCAGCAACAGTGAGACAATGTGGTTGAGAGTGCAGAAGGGCCAAAACAAGCAAACGATTTGCCCTAATAAAGTGGCAAATTCTGTAAAAATCAATGCCTGAGGAGAGGATGTACTGCCTAGAGTGGGACTGGCTCTAGGTTAATCTTAGCCTCCTTTCTCCAGGGTAGACTTAATGAAAAACCTTTGGGGGAAACCAACAGGGAATGCTGGTGGAGACAAAAGATGACAGAATTTCTGATTTCAACAAGGTTTTATCAGACAGTTAGAAGATCACCAGACACTGTGAGCTCCTTCACACCCACTTCTCCATGTGTCTGGGCATGTGGGGCCAAGGGCTGGCAGGCCATCTCTGCCTCCATGGATGATGTGAAAGGCCCTGTGAGGGCACACTGGAGCAGTTGTCCTCTTGGCCTTCCATCTATGGGCCCACTGGGCCCTGGCATGACAACCCAGGGGCATAGAGAACCCATGCCACAGCCCTGGCCTGTCCTGTGCTGCCCCGATGGGGTGCCCTCATGACCTCCAGGGCCATCTGAGCTGCCAGGGTCCCAAACTACCTGGCCTTTGGCATTCTTGGCCACACCACTTGGGCCTTGATCTTCAGTCAACATGGCTGCTCAACCTGAGTCCTTTACTTTTGTTTCATTGGTATTGCAAATGCTTTACGCATCAAAAATAAAATCTTACCATATGAAGTAGCTTGAAGAGATTATTTCTTGAAATTAAGCTTACAGGTATTTAGCTTTAGACATACCTATAGAATCAATTTGCTCTCTGAAAAAAGACTATACAGTCAAATTTAGGTACATTTTAAATAAGTAACTTGAATGCCTTTGTTTAAGTAATACAGTGTACTTTTTATTACTTAGTCATATTCTATGGCATTTATATACCACAGTTTGTACAATTAACTATTCACCCCTTAAGGACTATTTTGATTGTCTCCAATTCTTGACTGTTGCAAATAAATCTGCTATGAATAATTTAAAAAAGTACAAATTAGTAGATACAAAATAGAGAGGGTATATTAAAAGCAGTATAGGAAATGGAAAAGCCAAAGAACTTATATGCATGACCCATGGACATGAACTAAGGGGGTTATTTCTGGAGGAAATAGGGGTACTGGGTGAAGGGGGACAAAGGGGAAAAATTGGTTCAACTGTAATAGCATAACCAATTAAATATATATTTTTAAAATTATAAATACCAACAATAAAGATCACTTAATAGGCTTTGATTTGTCTTAACACTCTTCTAAGAGAATTACAGAAACACGTCCTCTGCCCTTTAAATGTTCATGATTGAATTGAATTGGATAACAACTTAAAATCAAATAAAGATATACAACAGTATTATAGTAACTGACACACACTTTTCTTTATTTTTGTATCCAGACAAACCTGAATCAATTAACCTCTCTGCTTGTGACTTTTTAGTCTAAGAGGAAAATAAAACATACATATTTAAGTTATACTAGATTATAAATTCATAACAACAAAACTACTCGTGTAATCTATATGCCTGATAGAACATGCTGAATAAATGAAAGAGCTGGTACATAATTTTTTTTTTTTTTTTTTGAGATTTCTAAATGGCTTCTGTCCCATTTTGATCCAGGTGTAGTCACACTGAATTTTCCTTTCCAGGGTACTCTGGTTTAGTAAGGCTCATGTAAATTTTGAACAATTTTGAAAAAGACCTTTAAAGAGCACTAGGAAATAATATGTGAAATGAGACATTACTTTACATTTAAGTAATTACCTTGTGGGAGGTCTGGTGCATGTAATTTAAATTGCCCTGCATACTGGCGGTGGCATCTTCATGATTTTGAAGATTACCAGTTTCAGTAATTAATGGTTCTAAGACAGCAGTCTTTCAGGTAAGTTTGCCGAATTGTCTTATTTTTGACACTAGCTAAATTTCTTTTGTGCAAGTTTTTATTTCAAACAAATTGTACTTCACTTCTCTAAATTTCCTTTCCAAGTATTATTCTGCAGCACAGTATGTCCTTGTGAATTTTCCTCACAGAACACTATTGACTTAGTACAGATGTTGTGGAGAAAGCGGAATGCGACTGTAACCAATAGTGCCTCACATTGTCAGCAATATCCTGTTGACTCCAATGGTATTATAATTATGGAAAACAGAGGCTACATTGATATTCTTTCTGTAACATACAATTATGATACATTAAATAAATCACATATCTGCACTCATCTGAATGTAAATAAAATTCAATTAATTTAAAAAAATGAAAGACACATGAAATAGCCTTTGTTTATACAAACTGATGTCAAAAGAGACCATTCCTTTTCCGTATGCTTGTTTATTTATTAGGCATTTTAGTTTTTTTTCCCTTTAAGAACAAATTCTCCAAACTTAGTAAGTCAAAATTTTGGTAGTAAATACAAATGCTTCTTCTTTGTAACGTCTTTCTTCCTTTCCCCTATGTCTTTGTGATCTTTATACATGTGTACCTTCTATTTAAAAAGTGTTCTGGATTGCATTGAAGGAAAGAGAATGAAAGGGGTCAGAGGCATGGTAAATCTTTCCTTTGCTTTATTTTAAGTACAATATTTTTCCCACTCAGATATGTTTTCACAGAGCATGATGCTTGTCATTTAAAAAAAACTATGAAACTGAATAACACAGACATAGGAAATGACGAGGATGTGTCTCATGGAGCATATCAAGTACCCATTTGAACACTTGGAAGGGTTCAAATTATTTTCTTGTTGAATAAAACTAACTGTACATATCTATAATATAACTAAAGATATTTGTTTTAAACCTATAAAAAGTCCTGCCTTGTTTGTAAAAGTAATGCATGCTAGGCTTCATTGCAATTTACTTTAAATATCCACAGTTGTTTTGTATATGTTGTCAGAGTACAAGATTAATTATTTCTAAAAGAAATGAAACTTTTGGAAAAGTGACAAAATAAACGTAGCACTCCTTTTATTCAACAGAGTTATGGGCAGGATAAAAATAATCAAGAGAGGGACACAGAGGACCAAAAAAGGGAGGGAAAGGGAAAAGGACAGTTCCTAGTGAGCTACGGATCTGGGTAGAGGGTTGGTGGAAATTGAGGTTGATGGATGAGGGCACAAGACAGTAGTAGCTGAGTGGGAGAGGAGTTCTTAAGGGCATCAATAAGGGGGCTGGAAGTTAGAAAATGGTAGAAGTAAATGAGGTCACATGTAAAAAGAAACTTGTTCTTAAGTGTGGTGCATAGCATCTTTTATTTTCCATAGGGATATGCATGCGCCTTGCAAGTTTCCTTGCAGACTATCTACAGTGTGCCTTATATATATATTTTTACCATTGTTGCATTATAAATTACTACAAACTTAGCCGCTTAAAACAAAACCTGGTTATTAGCCCCAAATCCTGTAGATCAAAAGTTTGGGTGGGCTCAAGTGGGTCTCAAAAGATTGAAATCAAAGTTTCAGCCAGACTGGGTTCTTATCTAGAGGCTCGGGAATAGTCCACTTTAAGCCTCATGCAGGTGGTTGGCAGAATCCAATTCCTTGGGTGTGTAAGATCTGAAGTCATTTTGCTTGCTGGCTTTCAGCCAAGGGCCACTGTTGTCTCTTGGATGCCCCCTGCATTCTTTCTCATGCTGTCCCTCCAGCTTCTAACTAGCAATGGCCTATCAAGTCCTTTTTGTGACTTAAATCTCTCAGGGTTCCTTTTCTGCCACCAGAAGCAAACAACTTCTGTTTCCATAGAGCTGCCCTCATTAGACCTGGCCCACCTACCTAACCTTTGTACCTTAAGGAAGCTGGGTCAGCCGACTAGTAACCCTAATTCCACCTGCAAAATCCCTTTGCCATGTAACATGATCATGGGAGAAATGTTGCACCATATCACAGAGGAGGAGATTACACAAGAGCAAGGATAACTGAAGGTCATTCTCAGAAGTTGATTGCATCCTTTCTGGAATTTGGATGATCAGGTCACTTCAGATATTTATACTGAACTCCACCAAAGCATATATTTTTAAGATTTTATTTATTATTTTCAGAGAGGGGAAGGGAGAGAGGCAGAGAGGAATAGAGACATCAATGTATGGTTGCCTTTCACCTGCCTCCAGCTATGGACCTGGCTGGAGACCTGGCTTGCAACCTGGTTATGTGCCCTGGCTGGGAATCGAACCAGTGACCTTTGGGTTCACGGGCCAGCGCCTTATTCACTGTGCCACCAGCCAGGGCCTTTTTTTTTTTCTTTCTTTCACAAAAGCATATTTTTAAAAGTGCATTCAACACATTGATGATTCCAAATGTTCATCAAAGACTTCCCCTCAAATTAAAACAAATAAAATAAAATTGTAATTACTGTGAACTAGCGAGTAGCAAAAGAAGTAAGATACTTCTGTACTATAATATTTGACAACTATGTACAGGGCGGAATAACAAAAGATTCCAGAGTTTACTACTCTTTCCCATATTTCTTTTTTAAAATACATTTTGATTATGCTGTTACAGTTGTCCCCATTTCCCTCCTATTCCCCCCTCCACTCAGTACCCACTTCTCTCCAACAATACCCCCTTAGTTCATGTCCATGTCCATGGATCATGTGTATAAGTTCTTTGGCTTCTCCCTTTTCTATACTATTCTTAACACATTGTTGACTGGCAATTTTATAGCAAAAGCTAATGTAAATGCAAGCACAAGTTAATTTGTTATAGATCAACAATATTTGGCTTGAAAACACAAGATTTTTCATGACTGGTCAACAATGTGTTAACATTCCCCTGTCTATTTTGTTCCTAAAAATTATGCTGCTTAATCCTTGAATCATTTTCTCCATTCTCCCCCTGCCTCTTTCCAACTGATAACCCTCTAAATGATCTCCATACCTATGATTCTGTTCCTGTTCTGGTTGTTTGCTTAGTTTTTGTTTTTTAGATTTAGTTGATAGTTGTGAGCTTGTTGTCATTTTAATGTTCATAGTTTTGATTTTCTTTTCATCAAATAAGTCCCTTTAATATTTCATGTAATAATGGCTTAGTGATGATGAATTCCTTTAGCTTAACCTTGTCTGGGAAGCAGTTTATCTGCCCTTCAATTATAAATGATAGCGTTGCTAGATAAAATAACTTAGGTCATGGGCTCTTGCTTTTCATAACTTTGAACTTCTTGCCAGCCCCTTCCTTGCAAAATTTTTTTTGAAAAATCAGCTGATAATCTTATGGGAACTTCATTGCAGGTAACTCTCTGCTTTTCTCTTACTGTTTTTAAAATTCCCTCTATATTCTTAACCTTTGACATTTTTATTAATTATGATGTGTCTTGGTGTGGTCCTTTTTTGGTCCAACTTGTTTGAGACTTTGTGCTTCCTGGACTTCAATGTCTATTTCCTTTGCCAAATTGGGGAAGTTTTCTTTCATTATTTTTCAAATAAGTTTACAATTTCTTGCTCTTCCTCTTCTCTGGTACCCCTATGATTTAGATGTTGGTACATTTAAAGTTATCTCAGAGGTTCCTAAGACTTTCCTTATTTTCTTTTTCAATCTTTGTTGCTTCTTTCTGTCCTGGTTGAATGTTTATTTATTCCTTTTGTTCCAAATCAATGATTTGAACCCAAGCTTCCTTCCCTTCACTGTTGGTTTCCTGTGAATTTTTTTTTTATTTCACCGTGTGCAACCTTCATTTATTCGGTTATTATTATTGTTATTATTATTATTATTTTGCAATACTCTATGAGCTCTCTGGGCACCACTAACATTTTGAATACTGTATTTGATAGGTTGGCTAGCTCCATTTCATTTCATTCTTTTTCTGGGGTTCTGTTCTGTTCTTTCATTTGGACCATATTTCTTTGCTTCCTCAATTTGGCAGTATCCTTGTGTATATTTCTGTGTATTAGGTAGAGCTGCTTTGACTCCAAGTCTTAGTAGTGTGGCCTATGTAGCAAAAACACCTGTAAATTATGTGGGGTGAAACTTGACATATTTGCCAGGGCAGGGCCACTGGGGCACCGCTTTGTGGCTCTATTTGTGGAGGGAGGGCTCACCATCACTGCCACTTCTTGGCTTCTGGTGATTTACCCAGAACTCACCCTGTTTCCAGTTACTTTACCTCCTTCCCATATGTGATTGGCACCATTCCTGCTGCTGTGTAGTTGGCATACATAGGCCCTTTCCTGGAAAAATTCTGGCAGTTTTTTCTGCCAACCCAACCCCCACTAATTTTTACACCCAGAAGTAATGGGGGTTTATCCTTCTAGTACCAGAACTCTGGGCTTTGTAGTTTGGCTTGAGACAGGGGTCACTTGATCCCAGGGTATTCCTCCCAATTTTTATCAACCACATATGAATGTGGCATGTCAGTTCCACTGCCACCACCACTGCCATTTCCCCAAGCCACACTACCTCTCTGCCCCATCTGCATGATTCCACCCCTCCTGTTCATTTGAATGAATATGGCTTCGTTAAGTCTCTGGTTGTTGGGCTTCCATATAGCTCAGTTTTCTGACAGTTCTGGTTGTTAAATATCTATTTATTTTGAGATCTGGTTGTAATTCTTTCTATGGTTGCACATGTAGGTGAAGCATGTCTACCTATGTCTTCATTTTAACCAGCAGCCCTCCCTTTCTTTCACACCTTTCTTGTCAAAGAAAGCCTGCCTGGTAGAGGTGAAGATAAGTGCATAAATATTCCCCAGTTTGGGGAAAAGGTAAATGGCAAGGTGTGGAGAAAGCCCAACAAAAATATGCAGGTAATTTCTTTAGTGCAGAAACCATCCTGGATTTAACACTTAACAGTCAGAAAACTGCCATGGCTTGCTTTTTCTCTTTTCAGACTGGGAAGCAGGCTAGAGGGAGGAAATCTTTTTATCCTAAGTGCCCAGAGCTAATTATTTCCAATAGTTTAAAAAATCTACCAAAAATGAAGAAGAAAAAAAGGCATCTTATGAAAAATATCGTGTCCTTGAAGGACCTGGATGTAACTAGGTAAATATTAACAGAGTCAAGGGAAATTCTACTCCATTGTAGGACAACAAGAGGAATTAATCTTTATTAACACATAGTTGACAGGTCATGAAAAACTCATGTTATTGATCAATAACGAGTTAACTGGTGCTTGCACTTGCATTAGCTTTTGTATAAAATTTCTGGTCAACAATGCGTTAATAGTTAGGAATTTTTAAATAATTGGTGTAATTTAAATACTTTTCACAAAGTTCAATTAATGCAACACTAAATGTAATCAGGAAATGAAATGTTCTATATGTTTGCATAGAAGAGAGAGCAAAGAATAGCTAACAAGTGTGGTTAACCTTGTCATTTGTCCTAGAGCACATGAAACTTTATATGCTTAGAATTATACACATTATCATTTTACAATGCCCCTCAAAATGTAAGTCTGTAGTAGCCTGGAGTCCAGATCTCTCCTTAACATATTTTTTAAATTATCTTTTTCAATTACTCTTTACATTCAATATTATTTTGCATTCATTTCAGGTGTATAGCGTAGTAGTTAGATAATCATATACTTTACAAAGTGTTCCCCTTGATATTTCCAGTATCCACCTGGCACCATACATAGTTATT
The DNA here is from genome assembly GCA_004026585.1 of Noctilio leporinus. NCBI lineage: Eukaryota > Metazoa > Chordata > Mammalia > Chiroptera > Noctilionidae > Noctilio > Noctilio leporinus. The sequence goes on from PVIW01000248.1 coordinate 31,479, forward strand.
ACAATATTATTGACTATATTCCCTATGCTGTAATTTACATCAGCATGCCTATTTTATAACTACCATTTTGTACTTCTCCTTAATCTGTTTTTAAAATGCCTATTATTTTTCTAGGTTCATTATCTATGTTGCTATTTTGTCTATGATTTTTAGGATAAGTTAACATTTTGTGAACTTGCATAAAGCTTTGATTTACTTTCGGCGGAATTGCTTATTCTCATCACCACTTCTATAAAATACATAGATTGGTATTTAAGTATAGGTTTTTCTTCACCATCACGGTTTAGAATAAAAAACTGAAAGCTATTGTGAGATCTTTGCCCTAAGAATTTCATCAATATTATTAGTGGTTAAGGTAAAAGTAGACCCTCTCACAAAACGTATGTTTTTTTATTTCAGGTAGAGTAAGCAAAAGCAATTTTCCTTGGTTTATACCAAAAGAAAATGATGGTTGGCTACAAACCACACAATTACACTAGGAAAAAAACAAAGAAAACAAATTAACATGATATGTATTGAATCTATTTTGTATCTTTAAAGAAGATTCCAAGTGTTATTAAAACATTTTAATATTGTCAATGTTTTAGTACTTTTGTAAGCATTTAAATTATACCCTTAAAATCAATAACTAGGTTGAAGATAATGTTAGAACCAAATAGATTATAAATTAGTTGAATTAATAATACTCAGCTCGAATCTTCCACCTATGCCAGAAGACTCTAATTTTTAATCTAAACTGAAGTCACTGAGTTACATTTCTTTAGCAAAGGGAAGGACAGAGTAGGAAGCAGGAAATGAGTGAGCATCATACCAGCTTTGTTTTACATCCTACATCTTTGCAAAGCACCAGTTGAATTCATGGAAATGATCTTTTTGACTTTATTATCTTTCTGATTTAGTAAGGGATGGTGTTAGAATATCAGGCTAAATAGGTAAGGTAGCCATGTCAATAGGATGCTAAGCAATTCCAATTAAAGTTGAAAAAATTATGCCCTGGCTAGTGGCATAGTGGATAAGGCGCTGGCCTGTGAACATAAAGGTCGCTGGTTTGATTCCCAGCCAGGGCACATAACCAGGTTGCAAGCCAGGTCTCCAGTCAGGTCTGTAGCCGGAGGCAGGTGAAAGGCAACCACATGTTGATGTCTTTCTCCCTCTCTGCCTCCCTCCTTTCCCCCTCTCTAAAAATAATAAATAAAGTTTTTTTTAAGTGAAAAAATTAAGTTGTTCTTTTGCACACTTATCTAAAGTCTTTATTACTGAAATGATAATTTCCAAACTTCAGTTTAAAGATCTTTTATAAACAAATAATGTTTTCCTCTGAGCATATACTATATAGTATTAATACATTGATATTAAAATTTTAAATAATCAATATATTACATAAATGAGGACCAATAATACACAGCATATTTTCTCTTTAGGATAGATAATATTACTGATATTTTACAGTAGCTCTTCTCACTATTTGTATCTCTATTTCTATTTTTGCTACTATATTCTCCAAGTGTGTACAAATAGACAGTAGGAATGGTTGATAGTTAGAGAAAAATAATAGTTATGTGCACACAAACACAAGATTATTAGAGTTTATTTATTTTGTTATCCATGCCTAATCTATTGATGACTACACAAAATATTTTTTAGAAATGTAGAAAACCAGTCTCAAAGCTTCCTATTAATTTCTAGAATAGTTTTATACATAAGTCATGTATAGTACTGAGGTAGCAAAGAGCTAACACAGTAAAATACAATAAATTGCACTGTCTGATATGAATCTCAACAACAAAATTGTAGCATGGCTCTCTAATTGTTAGCTTCTGGTTCCAAACCTGGTTTTATTTTTTAAATGTGCTTTCAAAATTTGCTTATCTCTGTGATATCTTACCCACCTAAAATTTACCAGGAATGATTCATAAATAGAGTGAATAAGTGGATTCAAGATGGAAATACACTCATTTTATGAAAGTGATGATAACAGATGATTCATTTTCTTTTCAGTTCTAGGACATAATTGCCTTGTTAATATAAATAAAATACAATAAACTTACTGCTGTATACTCTAAGGGATTATGATGATTTTTGTCCTATATTGTTATGCAGTGCAAATCATAATCAGGACATAATAACCATAAGAAATTAATGTTTCCTAAGACATAAACAGATCAGTCATCAAAAATTGATAATGCTATTTACTATTATACAGGAAAGAATATTAGACATAATATGCCAAACATAAGAAATTGCTATCCTAGGGGACAGAGGGGAGCAAGAAGGGGATGGATATAATACATCAACAATAAAATTAAATTTAAAAAAAGAAATTGCCCTCCTTTTTAAATTTACATAGATCTCAATATTCTGAAGAACAATGCTAATGGAAAATTAACAAAACTATTCTGAATTTCGTTCAACCACTACCTCCTAATTTTTCAGCCTTCAAGTTCTTAGAATTTTTTAAAGAAAGTTTAACAGCTCATATTTATATGTATTTTTCTTATTTAAAAACAAAAACAAAAATAAGGGATTCTTTGGCAGGCTGGATAATATTCAAGCACAAAAAAACAGTACTTTAAAATGTGTTCATAGGAAACCTATAAGCTTTATTTTTGGTAATACAAGTCAACATGCTGTTAGTTACCTCCTCCAAGATGCAATTACAGTCAGCACTAAATAATTTTGAGCATCCGGCAAGAAGCTATATTCAAAAAAGGTTTCCACAGACTAATAAACAAATTTACTTCTAGAAAAAATAGCAGAGCAAAATCCCACTTAAGTTATTTGCTGGCAGTTATGGTAGAAAAGTTTGGACATCAGCTGGTTTTTATTATTGAACATTTCTTCAAGAAGCAAAAACATTAATACTAGTTTACTTTTATAAATTGCCAAGAAATTCTTTGTCACCATTTTCAAATTTTTTGAGAAGTGAGAGTAAATTTAAGAGCCACCTGCAGTTTGTTGTAGCTTTTATACTGTCTTACTCTTCTTACCATGTTAAATTAAATTACAAATCATCTACCTAACTTCCAGATGCTTTAAAAAATGTGTGTATCATCCAAACATCACAAAGAAGTTATGAGATGACTACTATTATTGCCCTAGTACATTTTGGGGAACTAAGACAAGAAAATAAAATTTGATTCATCAAATTTCTTCAAGATTTTTAGTGCTACAAGTGGTAATTCAACCCCTGTTTTCTGCTTAAATCCCCAAACCCAACTGTCATTGTCAAACTAGTAGTAAAATGTACTGGGGAGAAATTGTTTCAACAGATGTAAGAAAGACGATAATTTATGACTGCAGTTGACCCTTGAACAGTCTGGGTTTGAACTGCTTGGGTCCATGTACAATGGACTAGTTTTTTTTAAAAAATGGAAAGTCTGATAATACCACATGTTAGCTGATGGGAAACTAAAATAATACAGTACCTTAGCATTATGTTGTGGAGTTGAATTATGTATATGCAAATTTAGGACACAGAGCTATTTATAGGTAATTACCTAGAAAACTCTTGGGCATGTCTCTCAAGTGACCTGAAGAAATTATGTATGACATTACTGGACCCCAAATTACAAAAACTGAAAGTGGCTATAAACATAAGAATAAAATGTTTTGTTTTTCTCACACAATGCAATACTATATACTAGTGAAAGTGAATGGTCTGTTCAAATACCTCAGAATATCAGAAACATATTGCTGAAGGTACAAAGCAAGATATAGAGTATGATAATATTATTTATTGTGTTAATATAAATTTCAAAAGCATACAAACTCAATAATAAATGTTCATAACATACACCAAAACTAAAATAAAAAGAGAGAAAAATACAGAAGTTTTACCATTATACTTGTGTTGTAGGGAGACAATATGAATATATGGAATGTCAAAATTAATAATATTCTACTATTAATTAACAGTAGTTGCTAAAACTAATTTATTATTCTTTTATTTTTATATATTATGTTTTTTTATTTTGTTCTAACTGCTTTATATATATTGAATCCTTATAACAACTCTATACATTGGTACAATTATTATTTTATTTCACATGAGAAAATAGGCACAAAGGTATGAAATAACTTATAAGTCATTCTGCTTATAAGATTTAAAATTAGAATTTGAACAGATAGACCAGAACCTGAGGATAGCCTTGTAACCATTGAACTGTAGTAATTCTTTGCACTAAAAATGATGTAAACAATAAAGTAAAATAGTATCATACTCTGACAACTTATCAATAATAACTTAAGCATATAGGTTAATAAAACAGAAATACTTAGATAGTCTTGAAATAATATATTGCAATGCAATGAGCAAAATATCTTTACTGTGAAATGCAAAATTGGTTTGATACAGAGCATTCAATATCTCTCTTCAGTAGAACCAACTAGACTATGAAAAGCTTATACTAAAGACTACTAAAAGTCTCACATTGACCTTCTCTGGGAACTTGGGGAAAACAATGAAAATTATAAGAAAATACAAACTGAAATAAATGTATAATCATATTTCAAAAACAATGACCATAATGAATAACAAACTTGTGAAAATAATAATTAGCAATAATTGCTCAAGTCCATGGTCTTCTCTGTGTCAGGTATCATGCAAGGGTAAACAGTTTTAAAATGAAAGTCATTCTGTCTAATTCTACATTCTGCCCCCTGATATCTAGTCAGGTAATCATCTTACTATACCATATAAATACATAATTACTTAATGAATTTTTTTGATAAGAAAATAACACTCATTTATAAGTCAAGATATATTTTATAGGCCCTGAACTCTTTAGTGCAATGAGCACTAAAAGATTGGGGTAAAATTCATATAACAAAATTAACCACAGTTTAAAATTAAAAAATTTTTTACTATGTTGTTGTTTAGTTACAGTTGTCTCCATTTTTCCCCCATTGCGCTCCTCTGCCCTGTCCACTCCCACTCCTACAATTAACCCCCATAATGTTGTCCATGTCCAAGGGTCCTTTATAGCAGTTCTTTGACTACACCTTCCTCTTCTTACTTCCATTATCTCCTAACCCCTGTCCCTCTAGTTTCTATCAGTTTGTTTCTTATTTCTAGGTCTCTGTTTCTATTTTGCTCATTTGTTTGTTTTGTTCATTAGGTTCTACTTATGGTGAGATCATATTGTATTTGTCTTTTGCTGCCTGGCTTATTTCACTAAGCATAATACTCTCCAGTTCCATCCACACTGTATTAAAGGGTTCTTTCTTCCTGCTGCATAGTATTCCATTGTGTAAATGTATCAAAGTTTTTTGATCCACTTATCCACTGATGGGCACTTAGGCTGTTTCCTGCACTTGGCTATTGTAGATAAGGTTGCTATAAACATTGGGATGAAGAGGTTTTCTTGAATTAGTGTTTCAGGATTCTTAGGGTATAACCCCAGCAATGAAATGCTGGATCAAGTGGCAGTTTCATTTTTAGTTTTTGAGGAAATTCTATACTACTTTCCATAGTGGCTGCAACAGTCTGCCTTCTCACCAATAATGCCCTAGGGTTCCCTTTCTCCACATCCTCCCAGCACATGTTGTTTTGTTGACTTATTAATGATGGCCATTCTGACCAATGTGAGGTAATGTCTCATTGTGTTGAATCAATAAAGTCAGGAGCTGGATCTTTGAAAAAATAAACAAAATCAACAAGCCTTTAACCAAATTCATCAAGAAAATGAGGAAAGAGTCAAGTAAATAAAATTAAGAATGAAAGAGGAGAAATTGGAACCAATACCATAGAAATACAAAGGATTGTCAGAAATTACTACAAACAATTATATGCCAAGAAATCTGACAATTTGGGTGAAAAGGACAAATTTCGAGAAATGTATACTCATTCAAAACTGAATCAAGAAGAAGTAGAAAGCCTAAATAGACTTATAACAGCTAGTGAAATTGAAAACTCCTGGCACACAAAATCCTAGGACCACATCACTTCACAGGCAAATTTTACCAAACATTTAAGGAAGAGCTGATTCCTATCCTTCTTGAACTATTCCAAAATATCCAAGAAGAGGGAAGACTCCCAAAATCTTTTCATGAGGATAGTATTATCCTAATTTCAAAATCAGTTAAAGACACAACAGAGAAGGAGAACAATAAGCCAATATTGCTGATGAACACAGATGCTAAAATCCTGAACAAACCATTGGCAAATTGGATCCAGCAATACATTGAAAAGATCATACACCATGATCAAGTGAGATTCACTCCAGGGGTGCAAGAGTGATACAATACTTACAATAAAAAAATGAAAGACAAAGTTACATTATTATGTCAATAGGTGCTGAAAAAGTATTTGATAAACTATATAACCTATTTATGACTAAAAAAACACTCAGCAAAGTGGAAGTAGAGGGAGCATACCTCAACATAATAAAAGTCATATATGAGAAACTTATAACCAACATCGTACTCAAGGGGCAAAAACTAAAAGCTTTCCACTGAGATCAGGAACAAGACCAGGGTGTCTGCTTTCACCACTTCTATTCAACATAATATTGGGTTCTAGCCACAGAAATCAGACAAGAAAAAGAAATCAAAGGCATCCAAATTGAAAAGGAGGAAGTAAAACTGTCATTGTTTGCAGATGAGATGATAGTGTACATACAAAACCAGATAGACTCCACCAAAAAACTACTTGACCTAATAAATTAATTGGGCAAAACACAGGATATGAAGTCAATATCCAGAAATCAAGGGCATTTCTGCACATCAACAATGAAATATCAGAAAAAGAAAAAAGGAAAAAATCCCACTTACTATAGCAACAAGAAAAATAAAGTACCTAGGAATAAACTTAACCAACGAGGTAAATGAGCTATACTCAGAAAACTATAGAACACTGAAGAAAGAAATTAAGGAAGACACAAATAATTGGAAGCATATACCATGCTCATGGATTGGAAGAATTAACATGATTAAAATGTCCATAATACTCAAAGAAATCTATAGGTTCAACACAATCCCTATTAAAATACCAATGACATATTTCACAGATATAAAACAAATATTTCAAAAATTAATGTGGAACCATAAACAACCTCAAATAGCTTCAGCAAATTTTAAAAAGAAGAACAAAGCTGGAGGGATCATAATACCTGATATCAAACTATATTACAAGGCCACTGTAATCAAAATATTCTGGTACTGGTGTAAGAATAAACATATATATTAATGGAACAAAATAGAGAGCTCAGTAATAAACCCAAGTCTTGATGGTTGGTTAATATTTGGCAAAGGGAGAGGGGCGTACAATGGAGCAAAAATAGCCTTTTCACTAAATGGCGTTGGGATATTTGGACAGGTACTTACAAATGAATGAAAGTAAACCACCAACTTGCACCATACACCAAAAAAACTCAAGATGGATAAAAAACTTAAATATGAGTTGTGATGCCATAAAAACTCTAGAGGAAAACATAGGCAGTAAAGTTCCAGATATCCCACACAGCAATATTTTCACCAATAGATCTCCTAGGACAAGGGATATAAAGGGAAGAATAAACAAATGGGACTTCATCAAATTGAAAAGCTTCTGCATGGCTCAAGAAAACATCAGCAAAATGAAAAAGGAACCAACCATGTGGGAAAACATATTTGCTAATGATACCTCAGAAAAGGGATTAATCTCCAGACTATATAAAAAACTCATATGACTCAACACCAGAAAGGTAAATAATCCAATTAAAAAATGGGCAAAGTACCTGAACAGATACTTTTCCAAGGAGGCCATACAGAGGGCCCATGGGCATAGGAAAGGATGCTCAACATTACTAGCTGTCAGAGAGATGCAAATTAAAATTAACCACTTTAAATGAACAATTCAGTGGCATTTAGTATATTCACATTTGGAACCACCACCTCTTTAGTTTCAAAACATTTACGTCACTCTAAAATAAAACCTCAGGCACATTGAATAGTTTCACCCATTGTTTTCCTCTTCCTTTACTCCTGATCACCACCAACCTTTATTCTGTCTCTGCAGATGTGCTTATTCTGGACATTTCATATAAATGGGATGATACAATGGGTGCATGTCTGTGTCGAGCTTCTTTCACTTACTTATAGAGTTTTTGAGGCTCATCCATGTTGTAGTATGTATCAGTATTGCCTTTTTATGGCTGAATTTAATATTCTACTGTATATATACACCACAGTTTGTTTATTGGATTGATCCTTGGATTAACAGTTAAACTATTCCCACCCACTGGCTATTTAGAATAGTGTTGCTATGAAGTTTGAGTAACTGTTTTCTGGGATTTTTGGTTACGTATCTAGGAGTGGGATTGTGGGATTACATAACAATTTTGTTTAATTTTAAAGGAACCAACAAACTGTTTTCCACAACGGCAGGACAATTTTATATTCCACCACCAATGTATGAGGTTTTCAATTTTTCTACAATCTTTCCAAACTATTTTTTTTAAATTATAGTATCCCCTGAAATTTTGCATGCTTTAAAATCCAGTTGTTGAAATCCTAATTGCTTTTAAAGGCAAAAACAATTAAAAAATAAAAATTAAATTAAAAATCAAGCCACATTTCCTTACTAATCCACCCAAATCTATTTCTACTCCAGTATTTCAGAATTCTCATTTAGATAAGCACATGTGATAAGTAAATGTGTGTTAGGATACTTCCTTTTTCTCTTTTAATGTGGTTAGCAGAGTATTATATGTGATGTTAAAAGAAATGTAAATGCCTTCAAAATAATTAAAATGTTTATGCACTCTGGTCAGCTGTTTCTATGGCAAAATGAGGTTTAATTAGCGCTCATTGACTGAATCCAAGTTAAAAGCAGTCTTTCAGTTAAAACATGGATGTTGCATTTAACAAGTCAGAGCTTACACCTACAGAACCTAAATTGCACACCAGTGATGAGTAACTACCCCTTTACAGTAGATTAACTTACCAGGCTGTGTCTGTTCAAAATAGAAAGCTTTAAGAGCAAAGAAAAATAGAAAGAATTAGCAACCATGACAGAGCTGATAAAAGAAACTTGTCAGTCGGCCAGGAGTTGCATGCAAGTGTAAGAGAATATGATGCCTTCACATTTCAAGTATTTGAAGCAGGTGAATAAATCAAACACACATATAAAATGGTAACAGTTTTCTGAAAATACCCAGGTACAAATTAACTGCTCATAAGCCCTCCCTTTTTATTAACTATCAAAGCCTAGTATTAAAGTTTCACCACTGTGCCCATAAGCTAAATGACAATGGCATCTTATTAATTATGAAGGTGTGCTATCATTATCACAGTCCAAATAAATTACTTTAGAGGATTTTCTAGTAGATCCAGAACTACTTAAAAGAGCTGGAAGTAAACAGACAGTAATATACTAAATAAAACATATTGGACTCCTACCCAGTGCTGATGACTATGTGAAATACAAATATTTGATCTTCACAAGTATTCTATGAGATATATGATACAATTATTCCAAAACTACAGTTGAAGAAAACAAATCTCAGTAAGATTAAATAAGGTCTATAGAGTCACATAACTTATAAGACATACACTAGTTTTCAAATCCCATCCATCTGACTCCAGCATCTATGTCATTACCATCTGAGCAGTTTAAAACTAGTAGTCCCACACTACCATGGCCACTATTGTTTTATTATTAACCAGGATCTTATCAGTATAAAAATAAAGTATAATGAAAACAGGAAATGATAACCTATAATACCATCACACAAAGGTAATAAACACTTTAATAAGTAGTCACATTAATTTTTCTTCTAAGGAAAAAACACATGTTTTTGAGAGGGGGAGATAGCCTGGTACATATTTAATAACTGATATTATTCACTTTTTGAAAGTTATTATGGCTACATGTAGCACTTATTTATTATATTTTTAATTTAAACTTTAAAAAAAGATTTTATTCATTATTTTGAGAGAGAGGGGAAGGGAGGGAGGACGAGAGGAAGAGAAACATCAATGTATGGTTGCCTTTTGCCTGCCTCCAGCTATGAACCTGGCTGAAGACCTGGTTTGCAACCTGATTATGTGCCCTGGCTGGGGAATCAAATCGGTGACCCTTGGGTTTGCAGGCTGGTGCTAATCCACTGAGCCACACCAGCCAGGGCCAGTTCATTTATTTTTATTGTCATAAAATACCCTAGTGTATAGATATACTGCAATTTACTTATAATTTCTGCTTTAGATGTAAGTTTAGATTTTTTCTAGTTTGAAGTTATTTCAAATACTACTACTATGGACATTCCTTTATATCTTGTTGTACATGTTATCTACTAGTTCTCTAGGAGAAAAATTCAATTTATCACATTCAACAAGGTTTTAATGTAAATACTACCACTATGACCAATTACAAGCTACTACTGCATATAGGTTTAAGGGTCAGGTCCCAAAGTTTTTGAAAATTTCACAACTGGCTTTCTGAGCCAGTGCTAGCTAATTGAACACATCATTTTATAATTTTCCTGTACCTCACTTTCAACTATTCCAAAAGGAAACACATAATTGAGATGTCTAAGGAACATCTAACATTGTATAGTTCCTGTGGTCTATATATTTTTTCAAATAGCTTGAAATACCCTCTTCCACACAGAATAGCAAATCAATACACTGAATTTTAATTTTACATCTGCCTATTTAAAATGGTTTGAGGCCAGATCATTTTAAGTGTTCCATCTAATAACTATGTACATATTATTTTGTTGAATAGTTACAGTGAAGTCACATATGTGAGGAAAAATAATGACATAACATTAAACTGCTTCTAAATGATATTATCTAACACTTATTGAACACTTATCACATACCTGATGTTTTTCTAACCCATTTACTTATATTAATGTGTGAAACAAGGATGAGAGGAAAGCAAAACACAGAGATTTAAATAACTTGCCCAAGATAACCATGATTAAACTGTGAAAAGGGAGGGTAGGGGGCTAACATCAGGGCTGACATGTTTTTGTTTGTTTGTTTTAAAGATTTTATTCATTATTTTCAGAGAGAGGGAAAAAGAGAGGCAGAGAGGGAGAGAGACATCAATGTATGGTTGCCTTTCAACTGCCTCCAGCTACAGAGCTGACTGGAGATCTGGCTTGCAACCTGGTTATGTGCCCTGGCTGGGGAACCAAACCAGTGACCTTTGGGTTCGCAGGCTGGCACCTTATCCTCTGTGCCACCAACCAGGGCAGGGCTGACAAGTTTAACCATGATGCTATAATGATTTCAGGTATTTAAGAGTGTTCCAGAGGATGGTGTTCAGATCAGTTTAAAATTAAGTCAAAATCACAAATCACTATTTATATCTAATCTGTTAAAATAAATGATTAATGGAACTCCAGGACTATCAAGAAGAGGTTAAACTACATAAAATATTTGAAAATAATGTGTGTGTATTTTACCCCAAATTACTTTGATTTGATCATTTATGAAGTGACCTTTATTTATTTTTTAGATTTGTCTATTCTTTTAAAATTAATTTTAACATTAATATATTTTATTTATTTTACTATTACAGTTGTCCTAATTTTCTCCCCTTTGCCTCCCTTGACCCAGTCAGTACCCCATTTCCTCCAGCAACATCTCCCTTAGTTCCTGTCCATAAGTCATGCATGTAAGTTCTTTGGCTTCTCTATTTCCTTTGTTCTTCTTAACATCCCCCTATCTATTCTGTAACCACCAATGTGAAAATTACTAACAAACTCTATATATTACACACCCACAAATAAGCACATATTTTGTAACAGTGAATAAGAAAGATAGCATGTCTTCTATGTAATATACATCCACGTTTTCTTAGGTTTTTCTTCTTCCTTCACTGCATTAGATTTTTCTGAGTAATTGCAAGTAACTTGATTTTCCCATATTGCAAAATTATTCCAATCTAAGAAAACTTAACTTGCAGTAATGCAGATACAAGTAATATACAAAATTGTATCTTATTTAGTAAAATCTATTTATAACAAGATCACTTTAAAGCATTCATAAGTTAAATTTGGTTCTTATCCATTCAGCTGCCCTATGACTTTTGATTGGTGCATTTAATCCATTTACCTTTGTACCTGCCGTTCCTATCTGTCTCTCTTGTTTCTTCATCTTCTTAAAGCAGACCCTTTAGCATCTCTTGCAATGCTGGTTTGGTGGAGATGTATTCTTTTAGGCTTCTTTTGTCTGGGAAACTCCTTATTTCACCTTCCATTTTGAATGACAGCCTTGCTGGGTAGAGTATTCTTGGTTGCAGGCCTTTGGTTTTCATTGCTTGAAATATTTTTTGCCATTTCCTTCTGGCTTGTTGTGTTTCTGTGGGGAAATCAGTTGATAACCTTCTGGGAGCTCCCTTGTATATGTTATTAGCTGTTTCTCTCTTGCTGCTTTTGCTGCTTTTAGGATTCTCTCCTTGTCTTTGAAATTTGCCATTTTCATAATGATATGTCTTGGAGTGGGCCTGTTTGGGTTCATCTTCCATGGGACCCTCTGTGCTTCTTGAGTTTGCATGACATTTTCTCTCCTCAAATTAGGGAAGTTTTCTTTCATTATTTTTTCAAACAGGTTTTCTATCCCTTGCTCCTCCTCTTCTCCTTCTGGTATCCCTACGATATGGATGTTATTATGTTTCATGTTGTCCTGCAGCTCTCTTAAAACCTCTTCATTCTTTTTCAGTCTTTTTTCATTTTGTTGCACTGCCTGGGAATTTTTTCTACATTGACCTCCAGCTCACTGATCCAATCCTCTGCTTTCTCTAGCCTGCTTTTGATTCCTTCTACTGTGTTCTTCAATTCAGAAATTGTATTCTTCATTTCCTCCTGGCTCTTATTGATGGTTTCTATGTCCTTTTTAATGCTGGTGTAGTTCTCAGTAAGTTCCTTGTAGCTTTCCTGGAGTACTTTATAGTTCCCCTGGAGTTCTTCATAGTTTCCTTGAAATTGTTTGTAGTTTTCTTTGAACTCCCTGAGTTCACTGAGTTTCTCTATCATCATTATTTTGAATTCCATGTCTGAGAGTATCCGTGCCCCTATTTCATTTTGCACTCTTTCTGGGGATTCCTCCTTTCCATTTGCTGAGGGTTTATTTCTTTGTCTCCCCATTTTAGGTGACTTGTTTGTTTCTGCTTCTTGGATTGCTCTGCTTTGATTTACTGTCTTAGTGGTGTGACCTTCTGTAGTGTAGAGGTGCACTTTTTTTACTTTCTGGATCTGTGCTTGGTGACATCAGTTCGTGTCCCAGTCTGGTCCCAGTCAGCCAGTTGGAGACTACCAGAGATCCACTTAGTCTCCTTTCGCTGTTAATCCAATCAGTCTGTGATCAGTGGTCAGCTTTAGGCACCTCTGGGCAGGTCAGATGAATTCAAATGTTAATCCAATCATCTTGTGATCTGAGGTCAGGTTTAGGCACTGCTGGGTGGGGCAGATTAATTCCTATGGGTGGGGCTGTGGCTTCCCCTCAGGCTCCTGCCCTTTGGAGGAGAGTGGTCTGCTGGCTCTATAGGGGGATATGTCAGCACTGGACTCCTGGGCTGCTCGCTCAGCTCTCCTCCTAAAGCCACTGACCCAAACCCTCCTTAAGTGTCTCTTGTCCACTGTGCCCTCGTCTGCTGCAGCCCATGGTAAGTGGGTGCCACTGTATTTTCATGCATGGTCCCTTTAAGAATTCAGTCTCTCTGTCAAGCCCACTAAAGCTGGCAGCTTTTTGCTTTTCACAGCTGGTGCTGTTTTACTCTCAATTATGTTGGTGTAGGCTGGGAAGCCCAGTTGGGGGTTTAGATCCCACCCTTCTCAGGTGGAACCCCGGCTGCTGAGATGTTTCTCCGTCCCTTCAGCTGCTGCCTGTGGGAGCCCCTCCAGCCTCTTGCATCTCCACACTTTTTACTGGTCACATTGTGATGAATCGGCTCTTCTGTTCTGTCCCTGATAATAAGACTTCTCTCCAGTTGGTGTTCTGTTGGTTATTCTGGATGAGTTCTCCCCAATGAAGTTGTAATTCCAGTTTGGTGTTGGGAGGAGATTGCTGTAGCTCCTCTTATGCCTTCCCCATCTTGGTTCTTCTGTCTAAATATTCTTTAGGTGTGGTCGTTTACTTATGATTGCTTTCCTTTGTGAGAGCATTCCTCATTGAAAAACATACTTCCCAGGAGGGCTGCACACCACAAGGGTTTTACAGCCTTCCAAAAGTGGCAGGAACTTTGGAGGTAAAACCAAAAACTGGATACACGGACCTTTCATTTTGGAGAATAGGCTATAAGTATTGGACTCCATGGTTTTAGTTAACTAGGGCTGCTATCTGAAGGGAGGTTGTATGTGGGAAAAGATACTGTGAGACAAATACAGGAGCAGCGGGCAGCCAAAGGGACAAGAAAGACTCTTTCGGAAGCAGCTCAACAAACATATACAGAGGACTTGGTCCTCTGATATTGCGCTGTAAAATCAATCGTACGGCTGCTGCAGCTTCATCCTGCTGCAGCCCGCTCTCCCTAACCTGGTCTCCTTATCATGAAAACATTTTTTTTTCTTTCTACAACCCAAAGTTCTCTTATCAGTAAAAATGAGCCCCAGGACTGCCAAAGCACGTTAGGTACTGAGTTGCCGTGTGCAGGGGGAAGGCTATGCCGCACAGTACCAATGTCTCCCTGAAAATTCACCATCTCCCGATGAATGCTCACTGATTCCTAATGGCTCCATCTCACAAACCTCCAATTCTTGTTCTTTTATTTAAACAGGCTGGTCATATATATTTAGGTATGTATGATATCTTCAACTTAAAAAAGAAAAAGAAAAAGAAAAAGAAAAAAAGAAAAGAAAGGAAAGAAAGGGAAAAAAAGGGTGTCATCTGAAGAGTTTACGGAACAGTAATAGGCAAGGAAAAAGACACATATAGGGTGGCAGAAATCTAGGTCATCTGCTTTGCAGTGTGCATATTGCTCACTCCAGTCTATTATTACCATGTGGCTTCTTCCTTCCAAGCACCTACTTTCAGGAAACAGAGGCTGGTGTAGCTTGTACGAGGCTCAAGTTCTGGGCAGCAAAGTAGTAAGACTCTATGCTCACAATTTTCTCTATAACGTGGCAACCTCAAGATTTATGTAAAACACATATACTCAAAATAACTGAAGGGGAGGCTTGGGGGAAGCTTGGAAAATAATGCCCTTTCCTTTTCTTTCCTCTCAATTTTTGGGCAGCCTTTCTGGTCAGAATGTGGTTTTGGGGAAAGATGAGCAGAGACCATGAATGTTTTAAGTCTTGATCCATGTCTGATGATATCATAGTCTGTATAAAATAGAACTTAAATGCAATATGTAAGGCAACTGCTATTTAAACCAGTTTAAACCATGGATGGAAAAAGAATTATTAGGGCCCCTACTTAATAAAAGTGATAGGAGTAAAATAAAGAAATATTAAATGACTAATGGAGTGAATCCCTGATCCTGAACTGGTCTGATAGTCCCACATGTGGAACAGAAGGTAAAGAAGAATCCATAAGCACTGAGCTTAAGAGTGTGATGAATATTAAGTACATCCTTAATGTAATTATAACTCCCTCTGCAGCTAATAACAGCCTATTATGTGTACTAAGGACAGAATGAAGCAGCATACCATGGACTCCCCAAAATACTTGAAAGCAAAATTAAGAGCAAAACATCTCAAATGCAGAATGTGAGATAGTTGGTAAAATTGTAACACACAACTTGAAAATAAACTAAGACCAAAATTCCAGTCACCATTTAGATACTACTATGAACATTGCAATTTGTGGAAAAAAACAAGCATCTAGATTTTCCTATCTAGATTTTCCTAAACGCCTGAAGAATTATTTTACAACTGAGAAAGTGACAGCCAATTTGCTGGGGGATATGATGAAAACCAATGAGGGCTGAGGCAGCTGAGGGACAAAGGTAGTGGGTAACATGGAATGATTCACAGAGCTCTTAGAGCGAGACCAACACTCCAAGTTAGTTCATTCTTACTAATAATCTGTGAGGTTAACAATAGAAAAATGTAAATAGTGACTAGGAACCTGGAAAGGGGTAAAATAATAAAAAATGCAAGCTAATCAATTTGGGAAGATTGATGTAGGTTGAATTGTTGGATATGAAAATAGAGCTAGGACTTTAATACAATGCCAAAGTAGGAGCAGGCAGAGACGGAGATTCTTTCTGAACCAGTAATAGAAACTACAGCTTGTTTTACTACATATTCTGGATTCTAAATGGATTGTATGGAACGTGACGAAAAAGATACTATTTCCAAGTTATGTTCTCATGTGTGTACTTACTCCCAAGCCCCTGACCCTACTTCTAAGTGGCCAACAGCTCTTGAATTTTCAGACTTTCTAGTTTAGCCTGCTTTCTCTTATCTTCATCCGAACTGCCTAACACCATGCATGACCTTCCTTGTTTGGAACCTTCTCTAAGGTGATGACATAGCATCACTGCACCTCATTCATTTGTGACGCCTAGAGAAATCTATTTACCTAGTTGTCACATTGAACCTTCTTTCCTAGTTTCTGCTCAGTTATCAAGGGTTAGGTCCAGAACTTAAAACCTAATACTTACTTTCACAGCGTGACACAGATTCTCTTTCTTTTCATTAGTTTTTCAAAAGCAAAAGTGAAAGTCTCAAAAGTATGCTACTTGACCACTAGATCATTATTTACTCTAAACCAAATAGTTATTAATTACATATTTATAAATTACTTTGAAAACTCATTGTGAAGAATTAATGTTATATGTGGACATGGAGGAGGCACCAAGCTGTAGAGTTACCCTTGGAATTTTGATTTTCTGAGTTGTTGTGCAGAAATTTGTTAAATGGGTTCTGTGACTACACTGTGCATAAGGGGTTTGCAAAATAATAATAATAATAATAGTTAATCTTTAGGCACATAAATTATTTATTTTCCTTATTTTAAAGGACATAATGACAATGACAATATACTTAGACCTAATGGTGATATAGAAAGTTTCCAATGCTTTCATTCTCCAATGGAAAGAGACCATCTCATTCCCAGTACAGTCCAGGACTCCCTAATGAACACCTTTTAGACTTCTGTCCTGCACAGCAACCTGTCCTAGATGCCAAACACATTCATTCACCTGCCTTGGGAACACTGGTCACTCAGATCCTCAGACATCATGCTCTTGATTTTGTGTCACCACTTCTTGATATGGTGATAAGCCACATGATTGGTGCCGCCTCTGCACCACTAATTTAAGGGGCACATGTGAGGTCTGTCCAGGACGTATTGACTAAGCAAACTGTTTTAATGGCATTGACATTGGCTCGATACTTTCAGGACAGAACTTCATAGTTATAAGATTGGGGAAATAACAGGGACAGTGTGTTTAAAAAATTGGTTTTGGCCATATGTTTGTGTGTTCTTAGATAACTGTCATTGAGTAATAAATTTTAGGAAAATGTTTGACTTCTTATAAACACTGTACATGAGATATATACAAATTAAATTTAGAGATACGAGGTCTGTCCCAAAAGTATTGAGCCAATGTCAAAATAATTAAAACAGTTTGCGTGGCCAACACTTTCAGGACAGACTTCATATAAATTATTCATCTATATATAATTTATATATATATTTATTTAAAGTATTTAATATATCTATTTAAAACATATATATTATAATTTATTTAGTTATTACATGCCCAAGCCTGTGAAAAGTAATTTACATGCACCATCTTATTTTATGCCCATGAAAACACTGTAAGAAAAGGGGTTACTGAGGCACTGCAAGATTAAACAACTTGCCCAAAGTCACACAATTAATGCAGAAGTCACTACACTGTGTTGAACGTGTCAGCAAAGATGGGTGCTAACAAGTGGGGTCTGCAGCAGAATTTCATCACTAGTCTTAGAACACCCTGACATTTGACATACAATTGCTAATAGTCCAGTATATAACCCAGACATCATCTAGCACATGGAATTCACGGGCCTGTACTCTGATGGGAGGTGGTCTAGCGTAGGGCTCTCCCTGGTTTTTGAAGCTACTAGCTTAGCAAGAACACAGTGTTCTCAGAGGCAGTTACAAATAATTTTGACATTTCAGTGACCGTGTATTTTCCAATGTCATGAGAAAACTGTAGTTATATTTGATAAATTCCCCGTAATTTACTTTCTCAAAGTTTTATAATGACAGGTCAAAATAAACCCCACTCAAAACAAACTAAAATATTGAAAGCCCACACTAACTAATTCATTATGAATACAGGATCCTATTCTCGAAATTGTAGAAGTTATTTTAGTCTGTACACTATACTAATTTGCTGGCAAGTAAAATACAGTACAGTAGTCGTCTGTACTAATACTACATTAGTATTCACATTCTCTGCCAGGGAGAGATTCGAGGAAGAACACACTGGATGGCCTTCTGATTTTTACCACATTGATATAACCTGTGCCTCATCATATTAGAAATATTTACTCAAGGTCCTTCAGTAACTATAATTTTTCTTTGGAATTGTTGAAAGGATCCTTCCAAAACTCTGAAATGCCAGTGTTCTAAGTGAGGATTTATTGGTGTGAAGTCATCTTAAATGGATCATTGCATTTATTTCACCTACTTAAAGAGTTACTGAAAGTTTCTAATATAAATTAGGTGGCAACAGTATTCAGTAAAAGTAATAAATTAGTATTTCTTATTTCAGCAGAGAAAATTTTTAGCTAAACAGGTCTGGACCCAAAGCCTTTATTTATTTATTTATTTATTTATTTTTGCTTTTTGAACAATGTATTTTCTTTTTTTAATTTAATCTTTATTATATATTTTTATTACTGTTTAGTTCCCTTATATCTTGCTGCCCCCAGCAATCACCACACTGTTGTCCACATCCATGAGTCCTTTTCCTTTTTTTGCTTAGACCCTCCTCCTCCAAACTCCCTGCTACCAGCTGTCATCCTGCTCTCTATTTATCAGTCTGTCTCTGTTTTGCTTGTTAGTTCAGTTTGTTCATTAGATTCCACATATGAGAGAAATTATATGGTATTCCTCTTTCTCTGATTGGCTTATTTGACTTAGCATAATGTTCTTCAGATCCATCCATACTGTTGCAGAGGGTAAAACTTGATTCTTTTTTATACCCAAGTAGTATTCCATTGTACAAATGAAAAGAAAGAAAAAAAAACTGGAGTAGCAGTACTTATATCCAACAAAATAGCCTTTAAAACTAAGGTTATAGTAAGAGACAAAGGACACTACATAACAATAAAGGAAACAATCCAATAAGAGGATATAACCCTAGTAAACATTTATGCACCAACATGAGAGCACCTAAATATATGAGGCAATCTCAATGGACAAAATAAGAGAGGTGGATAGAAATACAGTCAGAGTCCATGACTTCAATGGATAGCTCTTCCAGGCAAAAAATCAACAAGGAGACAGTGGCCTTAAATGACACACTGATCGGATTTAATCGATATTTTTAGAGCATTTCACCCCAAGCAACAGAATTTACATACTTTTTAAGTGTACATGGAATGTTTTCTAGGATAGAACACGTTAGGACACAAAACAAGTCTCAATAAATCTAAGAAGATTGAAATTCTATCAAGCACCTTCTGTGTCCACAATGCCATGAAATTAGAAATCAATCACAAGAAAAACACTGAAAAATACTCAAAGACATAGGAGCTAAATAACATGTGATTAACAATCAATGGGTCAACAATGAGATCAAGGAAGAAATCAAAACATACCTTGAAACAAATGAAGATGAGGACACAACAATTCAAAATCTGTGGGATACTGGGAAAATAGTCCTAAGAGGGAAATTTATGGTATTATAGGTCTATCTAAAAAAAAAAAAAAAAAAAAAAAAAAAAAAAAAAAAAAAAAAAAAAAAAAAAAAAAAAAAAAAAAAAAAAAAAAAAAAAAAAAAAAAAAAAAAAAAAAAAAAAAAAAAAAAAAAAAAAAAAAAAAAAAAAAAAAAAAAAAAAAAAAAAAAAAAAAAAAAAAAAAAAAAAAAAAAAAAAAAAAAAACAGAAAAATCTCAAATAAATGATCTAACTTCACACTTGAAGGAACTTGAAAAAGAACGGCAAACAAAGCCCAAAGTGAGTAGAAGGAAGAAAATAATAAATATCAGAGCAGAAATCAAGTCTAAAAAGTGATACAAAAGATCAATGGATCCAAGAACTGGTTCTTTGCAAAGATAAATAAGGAACCCAAAGCCTTTACCCAGTCAAAGCCTTTACTCTCTCTTAATAAGTAAAAGTGTTATATTACATACTCATATGTATGTTTATGTGACATAAATACATTAAAAAGACAAAATCATTTCATTCTAGCCAATGTAATGCCAGTGTCAATTAGTTATATTTAATATCCGTAGGTGTTCTGCTTTGTAAAAATGTTAGAGGAGAATGAAATCAGATGGAATCTTAAGAAGTAGAATAAAATAATGTATCTCAAAGACTTCAACCCAAGAAACATATATACACCAGCAACAAGAGAGTCTTGAAGTTTCAGAGGATGAAAAAATATTATTTTCCATCAACACATTTGACAGATGATTAAACTAAGGTTACATTTTTCAGAAAAAAAATAATGTTAAGAAGTTAAGTTCTGGCCATCATCTTTTCTATAAAATCACTATCTGTTGTGAACAATGAAGCAATCTTTACAAGACAGTCCATTACAAATACTCTTCCTTGACATTTAAACTGGAAGTATTATAAGAATTCATGGACATGAACTAAGGAGGGCATTGCTGGAGGAAATGGGGTACTGGGTGGAGGGGAACAAAAGGGAAAAATTGGGACAGCTATAATAGCAAAATAAATAAAATATATTAATAGATAAAAAGGAAATAAAGAATTCAAAGAAGAGAGATTAGTGTGGCAAAATAGGACTTGGGAAAGCTCCTGAGGGGTAGGAATAATTTGAATGGAGAGAGAAAAGGACATTTCAGTAGTTCAAGTACTATTGATCAAAGGTGGGTTGGAAAATTATTGATTTATTTATTGGAGCAATAATTTGTACTAGAGAAATAAGAATGAAGAGCTACAGAAGATGTGTCTCTTGGTATAATAGAGGATTTTGAAAATTTAGTTGTAGATTTCTGAAAATAACAAAAGTAAGAAGATTATTAAGTTTTCAATAGGTATAAATGACAGTTAAATATGCTATCCAGTTACACAGTCCTTTTGTTCTCTTTAACTTTTCTCCTTTCAAATATTATGTTCTTACCTTACTATTTTTTCCTGTAATTTTTGCTTTCCAGTAAAAACATCTAAGGTTTAAACAGCCACTCTTTAGGTGACAGTTTTGAAACTTTCCTTTTAAACCTTTACCAATTACAAATGGGTGAAATGGTAGATACATCAGAACATCAGAATGCTCACACTGTTGCCACTTCAGGCACTTTCATGGTAAGAACTCTGCATGATGACTTTTCAAATACATTTGTCTGGAGTTTCCGAACTCCAGGGGAGCTACTTCAAACAGAACAGCTACACTTTTATTTATTTTATATTGAAACCCTCGATAAGTATTTATTTGGAAAAATTCTTTGAACACTGGCTCATTATTATTCTGCCGTAAATTCAATACTCCCTATCATCTAGGTTTTGTTTCTTTAAATGCTTCAAATATGGGCTCAGACTTTCAATTAAATCTTCAGCCAAGGAGTATACAGTTAGGACCAACTTACAACACAAGCCAGATTTCATCTCTTTGACGTCTTTGTTAAAGGATAGAATACAAATCTGAACACATAAATAACACGTTAGAGCAAGGCTGAAGACACGTACTAATTATAATTAATAGGCAGCAAAAAAGCGCATTTATTGGAATTTTGCTAGCGCACAATTCCTGCTTTGAATAAAAATATTACATGTGCATGTAAAATTTCTAGCTTACGCACTGAAAAAGTAAAAGTTAAATTTGAGTTTCAAAAGCAGAAGATGGAAACAGTTGAGTTAAACGAAAAGTACAGCCAATCAAATGTATCCAGGAGAGAAAAAAGAAAGACATCAAATAAAAATAATAATAATACTAAAAAATAAGATAAAAATATTAAGTCTCATTATCCTAACAAATTAAATGTATTATACACTTTAATTTTTAAAAGTTTTCAGACCGAAAGTTTCTGATATATATGTTTTATAACAGTTATATAAAAATAATTTTAAAACTATAAAGCAGAGTGGGTAGGTGGGGAAGGGGACAGAGGGGAGTAAAAAGGAGATGGATGTAATACAACAACAATAAAATTAAATTAAAAAAAATATAAAGCAGCAAAACATTACATTGCAATCACAAATTGTAAAATGCAACAGCATGATGAGATTTTACTATACTTCTCTTGGTAATTACAGACAAAGCAATCAGGAAAATACATAATATTTTAACTATATAGTTAGCAAATATGACCTAATAGGTACATAAAATATCTTGCACCAAGTATTTGGAAAATATTATTTTTCAGGTACACAGGCAAATGAATAAATATTGGGTAATAAATCTTAACACCAATCTCAACATTTTTCACACACTAGTATGATATGAACCACTTTTGAACAATCAAATTAGGTTAAATATTTAATGAAAATGTAAAGAAACAAATTGCATTTGGAAAAAATTGAAAGCACTTTCAAAAACTGATTGGCTAAAGAAGAAATCATAATAGTAATTACAAAATAACTTGTTTAAAAAATTTTTAAAGATTTTATTTATTGTTTTTAGAGAGAGGGGAAGGAAGAGAGGTGGAGAGGGAGAGAGATATCAATGTATGGTTGCCTTTCACCAGCCTCCAGCTATAGACCTGGCTGGAGACCTGGCTTGCAACCTGGTTATGTGCCCTGACCGGGAATTGAACCAGCGACCTTTGCTTTTGCAGGCTGGAGCCCATCCACTGAGTCATTAGCCAGGGCTACAAAATAACTTATACTAAATAATAATAAATTATTACATCTCAATACTTCTAATCTGCATCTAGAATTATACAGAGAAAAAGCTTAAAGACTTTATTACACAGATTATATTAGAAATAGTAAAATGCTGAAAATTAATGAGTTTAGAATGTGAAGTATCAAAAGGGATGTAACTACAGAAACAGCAGAGATGGAAAGATAATGACAATTAATGTTTATGACCATATGTTAATACTTTAGGAGAAACACATCTCAAGAAATATGTACCATAAAATACATAATCTTTAATAATAACTGGTATGTCTGTAATACAGAGAAACTCACATTTATTCTTTAGCAGATACCTCCCACCCCACCCCACCCCCTAAAATGTATACTCATAGGTAACACTTTTTGTCATAGCAAAAATTGACAACTCAAGTACCCATTAATAGAAGATAGATATAAAAATAATAACATGCATATGCATACAAGGTACATAGCAGCAAAATTGAATGAACTACAGTATGTTTCCCTTAATCAATAAAGATGGATCAAATAAATTGAAAGTTAAGCAATACAGCAACTAACTCCTAGATTGCTCATGCAGCATGGTTTTGATTTATTCCAACTTTTAAAAGTGCCATGATAAACACATTATTTTAGAATGGATTCCCATTTGGGAAAACAATTAGGAGAAACAAGGAGCTAACAATACAAAATCCCTGAGGGAGAGAAGGAAGATGATGAAACTGGGAAGAGAATCAGAAGATTTAACTGCAATAGGTAATGTTTTGTCTCTTTAAGTTGTGTACATGGGTAATGGTACACAGATATTTACATTAGTACTAGTATTTAAAATGTACACATATGCTATAAATATTTTATATATGAGTTACTATATTATATCAACAAATTAGTTTCTTACAACTTCAAAGGTGATTGACACATTTACTAAACTTCCTCTTTTTATCTAATCCTTCTTCATTTTTCACCCCATAGCAGCCCCATTTTCTTTCTTTCTTTTTTTTTTTTTTTTTTTAAGATTTTATTCATTATTTTTAGAGAGAGGGGAAGGGAGGGAGAAAGAAGGGAGAGAAACATCAATGTATGGTTGCCTTTCACCTGCCTTTAGCTGGGGACCTGGCTGGAGAACTGGCTTGCAACCTGGGTATGGGCTTTGCTTGGGAATCGAACCAGTGACCTTTAGGTTCATGCAGGCTGGTGCTCAATCCACTGAGCCCCACCAGCCAGGGCCCCATTTTCTTAAAGGCCTCTCTGACTGCTAATTTAATAACCCCATCCCACCCAACCATCTCTACTACATGAGTAAAAGCATTTGGCCATTTTTACATATATCTAAGTATTCCTGAAGTCCTTTGTGTGCCTCTCTATCTTAATACTTACATCTTAATTTCTAAATATTGACTTATGTGCCTTTCTTTCCTGCAACATTGTGACCTAATTGCTCATGGAAGCTGTGCTTAAATTCATAGTTCTGTCTCTACACCCCCATAAGCGCACCTGATGAATAGCCAATGCTTGATAAATGGGTTTCCCGATGGATAGTCAAATGGTTGGATGAATGGAGTGATGGATGGATGAATGAGAGAAGCCATGAATGGTTTTGAGATTTTCAGTGTATTGTTTTATGTGGCTTAAATTTATTTTGAATAATAAGTACAGTTTCCACTAGCATACCTATCTATTGCAGTAGTGTATCGGTTGATCAAGATGTTTACTATGTGGTACAGTAGAAAAGTCTATAAAGGAATAAAAAGAAGGTGATTTTAAAAACTATATAGTGCATGCAAATTTCAGAATTAGCTTTTTATAGGGATTGTGGTGGGTTAAATCATTGCCTTTGGAAAAGCCATGTTTCAGTAAATTTGATGAAGAAAACTTTTCTAAATCCCTTTTAAAATGTTTAATGATTGTCTAGTTTATATATTTGAAAAGTGCCTCTTGTCCTTTAACATTTGAAAATCATCTACCATGAAAGTGTTGAGATTAATGCAGAAGCTATATCATAAACCTAGTTGGTGGAGACTATTTTATTTACCCGGTGTACATCTATCCAGCATTTATTACCTATCTCTTTGTATATGAAAGTTTTGGTGACCGCAAAAGAGGGTGATAAATTAAAACATAATTTAGCTGGGGGAAAAGGAACACAAAGTTGGAAAGAGGCATATAACCTGATCACAGAAGTAATGATTTTTACTGACACATGAAAACTTGAATATGTTTAACTAGGCAATAAGTGACAACTTTTATTTTCATTTTTGGATTGAACTTTCACAGTAGCCATTAATCTCACTGATCAGGAAACTGGTCTCAAAGTTGAAGCTCTTTCCATAATTCACATCAAGCAGAGAATTTTAAATCATACTTTCTGACTCTACCTTTACTTCTTGGTTTGAGTTTTCTTTTTGGTTTATAACAATGGTTTTCTTTTCTTCAGAATTTCTGTTTCAATACTTAAAACAATGTTTTACTTAACCTATTTGAATTCACTTTTCATTTAATAAATTGTCATTTAGTGACATGATAATAGGACTAAAGAAAACAGTGAAAGTATCAACTTTGAGTTAAAATTATACCTTGAATTTAGTAGCTGAGCTCTTTCCTGGTTTTGTGTGTGTGTGTGTGTGTGTGTGTGTGTGTATAATTTTTTCCCTTCTGTCCAGGCTTTGATCTGTTTCTACATATACTTGGTGATATGTTGTCCAGGAGAAAACTATGATTCTATAAATCATCCTAAGTAAGTTGAATATAATTGTGAGTTAGTTTATTTTTTCTCAAGACTACTCAGAATATTTTTCAAATTTTATCAATGGCCCAAGTAGACAAGATTGCTGATTAGTTACCTCTAAGTTAACTAATGAAATATTTATCTTTCCTAACTAATCTGATTGTAAGGATATACACCTGTTATATGATTTTTGTCAGCTATTTAGTTTCAGTTTCTCATTAATTTGTTCAACAGAAATGTATTGATATTAGAAATGTATTAATATTAGAAGTCTGAGTATGCAAGGAGTGACAAACCAGGTAAAATCTTTACTCTTTTTGAACTTAGAGTCTGGAAGACTGATTGTGAGGAAGACTACAGCAGCAAGAACAGCTAATCAGTTATTAAGCATCACTAAGGCCACTGAAAGCCAGAGCCATGTTAACTGTTTTGAATGCATTGTCTGACAATTCTTCCAGTTGCTCTGCTACATAGGAAAACCATTCCATTTTAGAAATAAGCAAAAGGGGCCCAAACATTTTTGTTGACCTTACAAAGTCATTCAGCTAACAGGGAATGGAGCTGGAATTCAACCCAGATTTTATTTGCTTCCACACTCCCACTCATACTTACTGCTCTATGAAGTTTACCTGTGTTAGAACAACTTAAAAATAAGAAAAATTGTTTTGTATGAATGAGTGCTTTTTGAGAGAGAAAAACAATAGGGATATATCAAATTAGGTATGTGTGTCTAATCTTTTCATAAAAAATCATAAAAAAGAAAACTAAAATAATTTTCCATTAACTACTGATAAGGACTATTACAAAATTATTGATATTTACAGATGTATTTTTTTTAGCCAAAAAGTGAACAATTCCAGAAGGAAACAACTAATCAGAGACTTTTAAAAGAATAGTATAAATTGCTTTTCCTTAAAAAGTTAGTTTTTTTATTTGATTTGATAAGTTTTACCTAGAATAGTATTGCAATTTGGGAGAATTTATAAAATAACATTTACTGTAACATTTTAATGCAATTATTTTATGAAATCAAAATATTTATTTTTTCTCTATTTTTTACCCAGTCAATAAAACTAAATTTTAGTACTCAAATGTCTGACTTTGAAGTCATATATTTTCACACTTAGTTTCTAGAACTGAATGTAAATGAATAAGTGAAGTCTGTTCAAAGATATATATATATTTTTTAAGAAGTCTTAAGAATAAATTAATTTGAAGGCTTGGTTCCCTACCCACTTAATTTTTATTACTCACTGAGAATCAAATGTGTGCATAATATGAAGCTAATTAATTAATTTTTATTAAACCACATGCCAGTCTTTATTAAGTATCTTTACTTAGCTTTCACTCTTTCCAAGCATTGTAGTAAAGACTGGGGATATCAAGATGAATATATTCACTCTTTTCCAGGCATTGTAATAAAGACTGGTGATATCAAGATGAATAAATTTACACACTCTATCTTAATAAAGAAAATTAACAGAATGATAAACTGCTAATACATTCTAATGCAGTCTAATAAAGACTGTCCATGGAGATGTGTAGTAGATATGGTGGCATAAAAAAAAAAAAAAAAGATTGTGTGTGTCCATCAGCAGTCATGTGGGGAAGTGAAGAAAGCATCATAGAAATATGCTTGACCTGGACTTGATCTACAGTGAAGGATTTGCAATTAAAAGACTATAGGACAGAGAGGCAAAGGCCCAGACATATCAATGAGCAAACCTAAGAAACTGCCAGTCAGTCCACAGCACCAGGGACTACAGGACATGAGGAAGGGATGACAGCATCTGTTGAGATTAGAAAGGCCATACCAACCTCTGCCTCTGTTTTAAGTGTTTTCAGGAGTAACTACTAAAATAAAAAAAACAAGAGCTTGCTTGGTTGCATGTACTTCTAAATTTGGGGGTTATGAGGGGAGGAGAAAGAGAAGGGAAAAGGAGTTTTTTTTTCCCTAAAAATAGCATTTACATCTTCAAATGCAATTGGGTCCCCAAAAAGTTACAGCACAGTATCTGGGGTTTGTACAATATCTTTTCTGATTTTGGAGAATTTGATGCAAGACATAGTCCTGTTGCTACCAGCTGTGTGTTTTGGAGGTGAGGGAAGGTTGGAAGTAGTATCTAACACTTGCAATGAAAAACATTTTTAATTTAACTATAATCATTTAAGTACCTAAAGAGCCATGGCTCAAAGTGTATTGGGATGCTTTGCCAGTCCTAGACATATTCAGCTAAAAGAGTTCTTTGGTCTTATTTCTATTAAGTAAGCAAAACCCTAGAGCGCAAGTGAAATTTCAGACCATTGTTTGTAAATAGTTGGTACATTTGAGTGCTCTAAAAATCTCTGAAGAGCAAATTTGCTACTGTGTGAGGCGTAAGTACTCTGTACAGAGTTGGCTGAATTGTAAATAGATGGAATAAGTTTAAGGAGATACTCAGTGATTGGCTTGGGACCCTGGAAGAACTGTGCTGATGATTACCCTGAAAACTGACTCATGTATCACAGCATGTAGTCTACACAATGCTTTTATGGGCATGATTTTACTTAGTTCTCATGAGCATTCTATGGGATAAGCATAATCACTCTGTCTCCACAGTAAAGGAAACAAATTCAGAGAGGGTGCTGCCTCCACGGTCACATAGGAAATAAGAGGCATAGCCAGGTGTTGTGTTTCCAAGCCCGGGGCTCATTTCCCTAACTCTAAATCCCTGAACAGGGGTGTTTAAAGGTGTTTTTTATTTTTTTACTGCAAATAGATTAGGTACTCAGAGAAAGTTCTGTGGGTCCAAGATGGCCAAGAAAAACTGGTTGGGAGGACACGTTGGACCAGAAACTATGCAGAAGCATTGGCGGAGGCTTGAGATGACTTGAGGACACATTATGCAAGAGAGAGTGTGTCAATACAATCATCATGGGATTTATGGATAGCAGATGCCAGCAAACCATGTTCATATAGAGGGATCTTTAACATGTATCACTGAAGTACTGACATCCACTTTTCTTTATTGGAGAGCAGTTTTCAGTGTACTGATTTTGTTTGCATGAGCACAACTTCCCATCTGCATACTGTGGACCAGGGGTTTTGCAAGGACAGCATTGGCATGAGCTGACAGAAAGAATCAATGGAGCGTGTTCTCCAATGTCCATGTGGGACTGGTGCCAAGAGAACTGGGACACCCTGCAAACTAAATGCTGTCACTCTGTCACTTCTGTTCTGAGCTACCAAAAAAAAAAAAAAAAGCAAAATCTTGAAGGGCAAGAAGCTTTATTTGCTAGCTGAGCATTTTATTTCCATCATGGTAGGGCTGTGAACATGACATAGCTTTCACTTAAATATTAAATTAAAATTGAAATGTTCTTTATCTCACAGATTTTCTTTCAACACCTTATGTATTAACATTTCCTTTCATTTCTTCTTCATTGGGTTTATACTAAATCCTTTGGCAGTGAAATTAGCTTTCCCAGATAAGGGTTCTCAGATTTGCCCTTTTAAAGTAAATTTTCTATTTTCCTGAAAAAAGTGCTCCTAATGTCACCTTCTTTTGTTCAGCTGCTTTTAAAAATTTCTTTCAAACAATTTGGTTGCATTATCAGCTAAATTAATACACATGTGTGTGAAATATATTAGCATTTGAACATGCACCTGCAGGGATTTCTTTCTATTGCATTTTTATCAAAGGCTTTCAGAATTTCTTTGAGCAATGCATAGCCTTCAGTGTACTTCTTATAGGGTAAAATGTTTCTTGTATCTTATTTCCCAGTCTTTTAGCGTCCCCTATTATATTGTTTCGTGGTGGTAAAAAACCTCAAACATTATATCAGCTTATTAGGTATCAGAATTTTTAAAAACAATTAGCTTGGATGGCAAAAGATGCAATATGAGTATTTAAAAGAAATGGAAGTTGGTTGAAAGTCCATTTCATGCACACACTTTTCCTTATACAATTTAATCAATTTAATTAATTGACC
The DNA here is from genome assembly GCA_004026585.1 of Noctilio leporinus. NCBI lineage: Eukaryota > Metazoa > Chordata > Mammalia > Chiroptera > Noctilionidae > Noctilio > Noctilio leporinus. The sequence continues at coordinate 61,056 of PVIW01000248.1, forward strand.
TTATAAATTTTTAATTTCTTATTATAATGAGACCAGGAAAGAATTTAAGATAGCAATGAAGTTGTTATAGAAATGAATAATAAAGACATTACATGTAACGAGACAGTGAAAAAGAAAGAAAAGGATAATAGTGATTATGATCAATACTTCCAAAGAGTTTGCTGAACTATAGAATGGAGTAAGTAGTTAGAGGTAAAGAGAGAGTAGAGAAGCAATAATAATAATAATAATAATAATATTGCAGGAAATAGGAGAGAATAACAAAAGAATAAAAAGAACCTGAAAGCTCTTCAATAGACTATTTAACTAAATTATGGTATACCATATAATAAACAATATACAGAAAATTTCCAACACCTAACATCTAGTAAAATAAACAAGATATAAAAGAATATATTAAATAAAACTCCCATTTGTGTAAAACCATTTTGCTTTTCCTGAGAGGAATGAGTGTTTAGAGGGACTTACTTTTCACTCTATGTACCTTTGTACTTGTAGAAAAGCATTTGCTTTTATATATATATGTCGGGACCCCCTGAGTCAACGCATGGCCGGACTCAGGGCTTCAAGGCAGGTTGATGGCCAAAAGGTCAACAGCTTGGCTGAGAAGAGTTCCAATGATTACAAAGTTCCACATCATGTTTAGAGGACAAGCTGACCTTCAGCAAGAGTAAATAGCAGCTGTGTAGTGAAAGACATAAGTAGTATGCTTTGAAAGTGATAATAATTAGTTACCAAGAAATAAGCAAATGTCTTGTGGGAAAAAGTACTTCCAGCCAAAATAGTTTCACTAGGAGATAGGTTTGAATGCTTGAAAAACCTATATAAGTTTTGTGTGAACAGTAAAGTGGCACTGTCACCACGAGTGGCAGTCCTCCTGACCCCAACTTTTTTGTGTCTGTCTTTTCATTACGAATCCTACCCCGTCTATCATTCCTCTGGCCCAGCAGGACCATATATATATATGTTTTATTTATAAATTTTAAAAATTTAAAGAAAGACAAGAATAAACCTTTGATTCTACTTTCTCAAAAATCACCTGAAAAGAAAAGTGTTGTGGAATTCTGCACCTGAAACCTGCATAATTTTAACCAGTATAACCCCTATAAATTCAATAAAAAGGGAAAAATAACAAAATTGTAACTCTAACAAAAAGAAAAGTTGAACAGGAATCAATTAAGAATCAAAATGCAAAGGATAAAAAGCAACAATTGCCCTAAAGTTGAAATGTATACAGGGGTGATTTGGACACTCCTTTGATTTTATTTTTTAAATTTTATGCTTTAAATTTTAATATACATTTTTCCTCTATTTCTTTTAATGTCCTTTAAAAATATTTCTTCTTTCTTCATATTGTGCATTTACCACACCAAGTCAGGTCTCTTCCTATTACCATATACCATACGGTGACTCTCCAAATTCACCTATGTCCTCTATTTTCTGAATTTCCCTGAACTCCAGTTTTTTTTTTATAGCCAACTACTAACTTGACATTTCATTTGCATTTCTAAGATACAGCTTTAATTTTGCATGGCAAAGGTGCCCCTTTCCTAGTCTGTGTCATCATCTCCCGTAAAATGCAACACTATTCACTCATCGGCCCAAGCCCACACCTAGGATGTCCCTAAAACATTCTACTCATTTCCTGACTTCACCATACACTCATGCTTGCTCTTCCCCTAAAACATACGCCACTTCTGTTCCATTCTGGCTGGGCAACTGCCACTCTGCTCCAGATGCCCATCATCCTCTCCGGACTGACCCCTCTTGTCCACTCTCACTTCTCTGTCATTATTCATTATCTAGGCACCACCATCCTGCAGCCATAAATAAACCCCCAATTGATTTCTGCCTTCACTGATAGCCTCTTCCCAAGTGGCCAGAATGATTATCTTAAAATAAAAACAAGATCATGCAATGTATCACCTTAAAACCCTCAAGGATCTCGCATCATGCATACAAAGAAAACCCAGGCTCCCCACCAGATAGGAGAAGGCCTTTCTGATACTGACTGCTTCTATGACATTGTTTCTCCTTCCCCTTTCTCTTCCTTTCTCCACTCCATCCACTTGGAGCCTTGATTTCGTTCTGTGAAGCTGTGTTCGCCTCAGCTTTTTTTGCATGAAATATGGTTTTTGTCCTGAAATATTCTGTCCTCCTATCACCTCTCAGAGAGGTTTTCCTTGACCACCAATCTAATGACACATCACCCCTTGCGCCACTGCCCTGTTTTATTCCCTTTATTGGCCTTATATAACTATCCACTATTTTTTTTTTCTTTTGCTTTAGTATTTAAACCAAGGAATAAGAATAAATATCACCTAGAAAATGTAGACTCTGCATTTGTTGAATAAATGAATGAATTCCTTTTGTAATCTTAAAATGTTAAAGAGCCCAAATATAGTTCTATAGGCACAAAAATAGCTCAAGAAGTAAACAAAACACAAAAGCTTGTGATTGGCCCTGGGAAATTAAATAGCGAGGCATGAAACGGGCACTTTTAATTTATATGCTTTGAAACTAATTTAACTTCTGCAAGGAAAATGGTATTTTTTTCTTATTTAATAAATGCATAAAGGTTTTACAAGTAGCAAGCTCTGCTCCAGAAAATTTTAAAAATCCAGAGATTACTGGACAGGAAACATAATTGGAACTTGTTTAGCTGAAAATGGGTGGGTAGCCTGTAACAACATCTTTGTTAATGATCGTACTTTATTCTAACCCCATCCCTTTTTCCTTTATACAATAAGCTTTAGATAAAATTTAGTTGCTCAGCCCTACACATTGTCTTTATAAAATTAGGTTTGTGAGATTTAAAACCAAGATAGAGAGGTTTTAATATCAGAGTAGCTTTGGTAACTATCTGAATTTAGCTAAATTACATTAAGTGCTTTTGACATACCCACACTGAATAAGAATATCTTTCAAGAAGTGATATTTTGGATGTCTTCTCTCTCTCTCTCTCTCTCTCTCTCTCTCTCTCTCTCCCTTTCTTTTTTAGATTTTATTTATTATTTCCAGAGAGAGGGAGAGAAACATCAATGTATGGTTGCCTTTCACCTGCCTCCAGCTACAGACCTAGCTGGAGACCTGGCTTGCAATCTGGTTATGTTGCCCTGGCTGGGAATTGAATCAGCAACCTTTGTGTTTGCAGACCAGCGCCTTATCTACTGCACCAGCCAGGGCTGGATTTCTTCTTAACAGTCAATGGAAACTCCTTTGATATGGTAAAGGATAAGATGGCAGAATTATTAGAAGTACCTTTATGTGTTATCTGAGTAACGTCAGAAAATTCATAAGAAATTGTTACATTTTAATATCAGTATCCAATTTTTTCAAGTAATGTGGGATGTTACAATCCCAACATAACTACACAGTAACAATGGGGAAAATAAAAATGTTGCATGATGTTATGAGTAGTTAGATGTTTATGACAGTTGTTACTTTTATAATGACCAGCATAGTTAAACTGCTGGTTTAAAGATAGAAAACCTGAGTTCCTCTCAGGGAGGGAAGCTACAGGCTCTTAAAATTACAGTCACGTTCTGCTAATGACGCGATACTTCTGAGAAATGCGTCCTTGGGTGATTTAGTTGTTGTGTGACCATCTCAGGTGCACTTACACAGACCTAGATGGTTAAGTGACATAATCTACTGCATTGTCCGGTAAGAACATCCAAGCCTGTAGAAAATGTTTAGGAAAGCTTATTTCAGCCAAACAGAGGATTCACCTGAAAGCAGGATTTCAACAGACTGAGATAAATCCTTCTGAGTACAAATTTGCAATTTTTTACGCATTTGAGATTAAGGAAGGAACCTAAGGAACATTACATGAAGGTTGGATTACAGGATAGTACAATGCTTGAGAGTGGGCAGGCGTGGATGGGATTACAGGTGCTGTGACGGAGGCGTTAAAAGGAAAACTCTGAGAAGAGGCATTTCAAGTGAGTTAACCTGGATACACGGAGACGATGGACAGGGCTTGCTTGAGGCAAAGATAAACCTTTTCTAAAGAAGTGGTAGGTTGGACACTGACTGCACCCCAGGACCTGCCCAGTTAGGAATTTATGATCAGATCACCTTGCAAAGTTACTTTCAGGAGAACCCTGTTTTCTTCTGTGAACCCCGAGAAGAAAGATGCATTTGATATAAACCCTGAGAAGGAATTTCTCTGACGAGATGGACTCCCTGTGATCAACTGAGGGCCCAAATATTATATATATAAGAGCCTTGCGGCCATTGGATGAGAAGGGCTTCTCGTGTATTCTGCACACCAGGGAGAACCTCACACTGAGCTCTTGGCTTCCCATATTATGCCATTCTTGCTTCACCATTTGAGTCAACCACTGCAGAGAAACTGCTTTCTTCTTTTCTACCCATGGACTGAGATCACCATACCCAACCAGAACAGTACAATTTAGATGCCCCATTTACAGGAAGTGGACCTCATTGAGAACCTGGGCAAAATTTTGCTCTGAAGGCAGCCTCCTCTTTGCCTCAGCAGAACACAATTGAGATTACTACCTGAATCTGTGTCTCCTGGGCGATAGCTCCTTTTTGCTCAAATAAGTACCTTTTATTCTTTATTATTCCAAAATTAATTTTGGTTTACACCACCACACCATGGTAGGAGAGATGGGCACTTATTTTGCTGACTACAAGTGACAAAGTAGGGCTACTAATCGCTCAAGTTGTACCTTTGCAAGGATTTTAAAATGGGATTTCTTCCTTAATTTGTTATTTACTTCTATTGGGCAGGAGATTTATTATAGCAAACAGACAAAGCCATAGCATTTATAATTAGAACAATGCTCCAACCTGTACATAACACTCAGTGTCTGTGTAATTTAGGAACATTTGGCAGAAGCGATCACAGGACATTCCAGTTCCAAATTAGGATATATTTCTAACATAGTTTTTGGGGGGTATTTTTTGTTTGTTTATTTGTTTTTGTTCTTTAAGATTTTATTCATTATTTTTAGAGAGAGGGGCAGGGAGGGAGGAAGGGAGAGAAACATCAGTGTATGGTTGCCTTTCACCTGACTCCAGCTACAGACCTGGCTGGAGACCTGGCTTGCAACCTGGTTATGTGCCCTGGCTGGGAAACAAGCCAGTGACCTTTGGATTCACAGGCAGGCACCTATCTACTGAACCACCAGCCAGGGCACCTCACAGTTTCTAACAGTCAGGATGAACTGTTTCATTACCTTCCAAGTGCCCTATCCCTGGAGGAATTGAAACCTTGGCATAAACTCACATGTTAAGTGGAAGTTATGGGTAAGATTTTGAACATAAATGATGGTTAGACTAGGTAATCTTGCAGGATATTTTCAATCCTAGAATTCAATATTCTCTTTCAAAAAGATTTACTGAAACTTTAACAAAACAATATATAGTAAATCTGCTCATATATCCAGGAAAGTATCAGTCATAGCTTTAAGAGGAAAAATAAATCTGGTTTATTTCTTTTCTTGAAGAATGCTTTCTTAATGTCTTGTATTTATAAATCACTTGTATTACTCTTCCTGCTCATGGTTCTGCTGTTTTCTGAAAACATGGAGAAAAGAAGAGCAGGTGTTAGTTAATTCCATGTTGAGGTGAGCAAGGCAGAGGCTCAGAGATGTGGTTTCACAAATAAAAGCTGAAGGGAGTCAAACTCACATCCTTTATTTCCTGTCCTCATTCTCTGTGTACCCTTCTTCCTCTAGAAAGTTTTAAATTTAATTCTGGCTTTCTTGTGTTCAAAAGCAAAATATGGAAATCCAATAAGTCATGCAATTTTCATTATGTGAAAAAAAAAAAAGAAGTTTGATAGGCATCAAGTGAGATAAATGGTTTTACTACTATAATCTTTTTGTTCACTCATTTGTTGACTCTCTTTCCAACTAGAATGTAAGAGCGATGTGGAAAAGGAGTCTGCCTCTCCTGTTAGCTAGTTTCTACCATCTAGTCACTCACATATCAGCTGTTTGAATGAATAAATGGTTTATATAATTAATTATGTGGTCTGTATCCAATAAACCTGAGATAAAACATAAAACATTCAATAATAGATTTATACATAAATCCATCTTAAATATTTAATCACAATCATAGGTTTAATGAAATTCCACAAATAGGACAGCCTAAATATCAAAATTAACTATGTGCAGCAGACCTGATAATTAGGTGATGGACTGCATAACACCTTTTAATAGGCTGTTTGAATTGAGGGTACACAAAGGGGTTTTTTCTCACTCAAAATTGAATTTCAGATCCACAATCTTGAGCCACTATTATTTCCCTTGGGAATCATCTCATCTTTCTTCTCCTCCATATTATTAGTTTCCTATTATCTAACAGAACAGGAGGAGTATTAATCCTGATTAAATTCAAGAGATAAAAATATTTTAACCTGTTGGATGTACTAAATAATACACAGATAGGAAAAAAATGTCATATGCAAGTGGCTCCAAATAGGATAGGACACAGTGGCTAAACTGGAGAGTTGAGAAGCTACTACCAAACAGTACATTGTAAATGGGGCCTGGCATTGATGCCAAAGTAAAGAAGAAGAGAAGGTTTCATTAATTCTTCTTCACATGGAATCAGGTCTTCTTTCATTTGGTTCTATGAGGAGAAATTTGTTAACTTAATTTTTTTGAAGTATTGTTATTAAGACCTTATCTTTCTAGAGCAGTATTGGATTCACAGAGGAATTGAGAGAATGATACAGAGATATTCCGTATATCCCCTGCCCCTTCCCACACATAGCCTCTTTTGTTATTAACATGCCCTTTAAAGTGGTAGCTTTGGCCCTGGCTGGTGGCTCAGTGGGAAGGTGCCAACCTGCGAACCCAAAGGTCACTGGTTGATTCCCATCCAGAGCACATAATCAGGTTGTAAGCCAGGTCTCCAGCCAGGTCTCCAGCCAGGTCCCCAGCTGGAGGCAGGTGAAAGGTAACCATACATTGATGTTTCTCTCCCTTTCTTCCTCCCTCCCTGCCCTTCTCTCTGAAAATAAGGAAAATCTTTTAAAATTAAAAAAAAAAATAAAGTGGTATCTTTGTTACAAAATGGTCAGCCTTCACTGACACATCTTAATGACCCAAAATATGTAGTTTACATTATTGTTCACTCTTGATGTTATTTTGTACATTCTATGGATTTGGATTAGTGTATAATGACATAAATTCATCACTGTGGTATCATACATAGAACTTTCTGTGCCATTAAAATCCTCTCTGCTATACCTATTTTCCTGTCTTTCTCTCCCCAGCTCCTGACAACTAATTGATTCCTTTTGAATTATATTTTTCCATTACTGTTTATCTCCCCTATACCCTATTCTACCTCCACCAACCCCTTCTCCCCTTCTCATTCACCATGTTGTTATCCATTTCCATGAGTGCTTTCTTTTTTCTGTTTCTTTTTTGCTCAGTCCTTCCACTTTTATCCCCCAATTTACCCACCTGGACTTGTCAACCTACTCTTTATCTATGTCTGTCTCTATTTGCTTATTAGTTCAGTTTGTTCATTAGATTCCACATATGAGTGAAATCATATGGTAATTGTCTTTCTTGACTGGCTTATTTCACTTAGCATAATATTCTCCAGGTCCACCAATGCTAACACAAAGGGTAAAATTTTCTTCTTTTTGATGGCTGAATGGCATTCCATTGTGTAAATATACCATAGCTTTTTTTATCCACTCATCTACTGATGGGCATTTGGGCTGCCTCCAAATCATGACTATTGTAAATAATGCTGCAATGAACATAAGAGAGCATATATTATTTCAGATTAGTTTTTCAGGTTTATTCAGATAAATTCTCAGAAGTGGAATTGGTGAGTCACAGGCAGTTTCATTTTTAATTTTTTTGAGGTAACATCATACTGCTTTCCACAGCACCTGCACCAGTCTACATTCCCACCAACAGTGTACAGAGTGTTCCCCTTTCTGCCCATTCTTGCCAACATTTGTTGTTCATGATGATAGCCATTCTGACAAGTATAAAGTAATATTTGCATTTCTCTGGTGATTAGTGGTGTTGAGCATTTTCTCATATCTCTCTTGTCCATGTGTATATCCTCTTGGAGAAGTGTTTATTCAGGTTCTTTGCTCATTTTATAGATTGGGTTGCTTGATTTTTTTGGTGTTGAATTTTAAAAGTTCTTTATAAATATTGGATATTGATACCTTACCAGATAGGTCATCAAATATGTTCTCCCATTCAGTGAGTCACCACCACTCTTATTCAACATAGTACTGGAAATACTAGCCACAACAATAAGACAACAAGAAGAAATGAAAGGTATTCCAACTGTAAAGAAAGAAGTACAACTGTCATTATCAGCAAATGACATGATACTGCTGATACCCTAAAGAATTCCACAAAATACCTGCTAGAACTGATAAGTGGATTCAGTAAAGTACAGGATACAAATTAATATCCAGAAATTAGTTTCAATTTTGTACATCAATAATGAACTATCAGAAAAAAGTAAGAAAACGAGCCCATTTACAATTGCTCAAAAAAAAAAAAAAAGAAAGAAAGAAAGAAAGAAAGAAAACTAGGAATAAATTTAACCAAGAATGTAAAAAAACCTATGCTAGCAAAAATATGACACTGAACAAAGAAATTGAAGAAGATACAAATAAGTGGATGACCATATCATATTCATAAATAGGAAGAATTAACATCATTAAAATGTCCATACGACTCAAAGTGCTATGTAGATTCAATGCAATTCCTATCAAGATATCAATGGCACATTTCACGGAACTAGAACAGATATTCCAAAAATATATATCAAATGACAAGACTCCCAAAAAGCAACAGTGGTCTTCAAAAAGAAAAACAAAGTTTGAGTAATCACATTATCTAATACCAAACTATTCTATAAGGCCATAGTCATCAAAACAGTATGGTACTGGCATAAAAACAGACATGAGAGGGAACCCTCCCCATTGGAATTATCTTCTGGCGGGGGGCTGGCCTCTTATAATACAGGCTTCCCCTGCTATTCCCCTAGAAGTGAATGTTCTAGGAACCTATCTGTCTCAGTGTACCAGCTGGCATTATTGTGAGAGGCTGCATCTGCCCATTTTATGATGGGTAATTTACAAGTGCACTTGCCCATACTGAGCTGAATGTTCAGCAGTTTTTGACCAAAATGGCATGACCTCCATTTCCTACTCTCCCTACCTACCCAATCTCACCTCAAGGCAATTTTTTTTGTTTTTCTGGAGGAAAAAATTCCTCAAAGGGAAGCAGCTTGCCAATGTGGAAGAGGTAAAACAAAACAAAACAAACAAACAAACAAAAAAAAAACAGCAGAAGCGCTGAAAGGCATCAAAATCGATGAGTTCAAAAGTGTGTTGAGCAGTAGAAAAAAGGCATCTCAATTGGAGTATTTCATCAAATGGAGAGTACTTTGAAGGTGACTGAAGTTTAAACATGTAAATACACAATTTTTATAAATAAATTCTGGATATTTTGCATCCCTCCTCATATAGATCAATGAAATAGAGAATACAGAGCCTAGAAATAAACTCACACCTGTGTGGTCCATTAATCTTTGACAAAGAAGTTAATAATATACAATGGGCAAAAGATAGTTTATTCAATAAGTGGTGTTGGGAAAATTGGACAGCTACATGCACAAAAATGAAACGAGACCATCTTCTTATACCACACATAAGAACAAACTCAAAACAGATTAAAGACTTAAATCTTAAAACCATAAAAACCCTAAAAGAAAACATAAGCAGTAAAATCTCAGACATTTCTCATAACAAAATTTTTCTGATATATCTTCTCAGACAAGAGAAACAAAAGAAAAAATAAACAAATGGGGCTGCATCTACTAAAAAAGTTTTTTTCAAGGGAAAGGGATACAGGCAGAGAGGGAGAGAGACATTGATGTACGGTTGCCTTTCACCAGCCTCCAGCTACAGACCTGGCTGGAGACCTGGCTTGCAACCTGATGTGCCCTGGCTGGGAATTGAACCAGCAACCTTTGGGTTCTGCAGGCTGGTGCCTTATCCACTGTGCTACCAGCCAGGGCCACCACATTTTTTTTTTAATGGCTTCACACTTCTGCCTTTTGTAGAATGTTACATCATTGGAATCATACAGTATGTAGCCTTTTCACATTGACTTCTTTTATTCAGTAATATTAACTTAAGCTTCCTTGATGTGTTTTCATGGCTTTATAGCTCATTTATTCTTAGCACTGAATAATATTCCAGTGTCTGGATGTACCAGATTATTTTTTCCGTTTACCTACTGAAGGTCATCTTGGTTGCTTCCAAGTTTTGACAATTCTGAATAAAAGTGCTGTGAACATTCATGTGTAGGTTTTGTGGACATAGTCTTCTACTCCTTTGGGGAAATACTAAGGAGCATGATGGCTTGATCATAACAGTATGAGTAGGTTTAGTTTTGTAAACAACTGCCAACCTGTCTTCCAAAGTGGCTGCACCATTTTGCATTCCTACTGACAACAAATAGAAGTTTCTGATTTTCCACATTCTCACCAACATTTGATGTTGTCCATGTTCCAAAATCGGGTATATTCTAAAGGGTATGTAGTGGTATTTCATTGTTTTTTGAATTTACATTTCTTTGATGACATATCTTGTGAAGCATCTTTTCATATGTTGTTTGATGTCTGTATACTTTCTTTGGTGACTTGTCTGTTAAGGTCTTTGGTCTATTTTTTAATCAGGTTTTTTGTTTTCTGAGTATTGATCTTTAAGAGCTCTTTGTATAAATTGGATTAACAGGCCTTTCTCAAATGTGTCTTTTGCAAATACAAACTATGGTTTGTCTTCCAATTCTCTATAACATGGTCTTTTGCAAAATGGATGTTTATAATTTTAACGAAGTCCATTTTATCAATTATTTTGTTTAATGCATTATGCCTTTGGTGTTGTACATACAACATCATTGCATACTGAAGGTCATATAGCTTTTCAACGTTGTTGTCAGAAAATATCTGGAAAGAGTTGCCCTATTTTAGAATTAAAATGCTGACTTTGTTTTCTGGGGGGAAAATACTGATGTTGAAATAAAAGTCTTATAAATTGGTACTATTATTTTTTCTTGATGCAAACTAAAGCACTATTGTCTTCCAGGAAACATTGTAAGGTTTCACTTCAGTTACACTCACCGCTTTAAAATTATGTTATCTACCTTTTAGTCTGTATCTGTCTCTGTGATGTATTACTAAAATTTTTTTCCAACTGATGCCATTAAATAAAGAGGCTGCTGTTTTAAGAAAAAAAAACTGACACTTAAAATGATAAAGATAAAACTAATACATTTTACAAGTCAGGAGGAGAGAGAAGGCATGGCAAAGGAGGCAGGACATTGATTATTATAAGATGTTAACTATTTTTTAAAAAGAGGCAACAGGAAGAAGCTAGGCATACATTATTTGGAAACAATTGGTGTCATCAGGAAACATGGTATTCATTATATCTAGACACATAATCATTGATATTCTGACCATAGTTAATGCAAACTTACTGAATCCTGTTTCTGGTGCCACAAAACAGCAAGTTCAATGAATTGTGTGTTGGAGTCAGGGAGTGAAGCAGTGAAGGGAGTGCTGACAGAGTCTCAGGGATATAGTGATAGTTTAAGAGCAGAGATGTCTAGGTTCTAACATTAAAGTAATATTGCCAAAGTAATGCTGCCAAAGGGAGTAGTTTTGAGGGGAATCTCTAGAGACCTGTCAAGGAGAGACAAAAATACAGATGCAGGATGGGGAAAGATTCAAAGAGATTATACAATTTCTTTTTTTTTTAATTAATTTATTTTTAGAAAGAGGGAAAGGGGGTGGAGAGAGGGGGAGAGAAACATGAACCTGTTGCTTCTTACATGTCCCCAACTGGGCACGTGGGCCACAACCCAGGCATGTGCCCTGTCAGAGAACCAAACCAGGAACTTTTGGGTTCATGCTCAATCCACTGAGCCATGCCAGCCAGGGCAAGGAATTCTATAGCTTCTAAGAAGAGAGTGGTTTGGTGGCTTTATCTGTCACTTTCCGGGCAACACAGATGATTTGGCTGATGTCAAATGATAAGCCCCTCCCTCTCTCTCTACTCTGTGATATCTCAAACTCATCAGAGATTAACCATTCTCTCGGTAGGACTATGCTTTCTTTATATCCCTCAACTCATTTTCCTCTTCTTTTGGCTTTCCATTTGTTATTTTTGATCTTTAATACTGAAGACTGTGACAGAATTGCTGCTTGGTATTTATTTATTTATTTTTTTTTGGCACAAATGCACCTAGGAATATTAAGAATAATATTTTATTATACTGCTATATACTGTATTATGTCACTTAAAATGTATTGCTGCAAGGCAATCAGTATTACAGGAAGAAATATAAAAATATGGAGAAAATGGTTTGTGGAATTTTAAAAGCCATGAGAGAATCCTAGCCTTTATCATAGTCACAGCAAATATTTGGGCACTGTTTACAGAGGGCCAGATGTCATTCCATATACGAACTCACTCAGTTCTCACATAGCTGATACTTTTACTTTGCCCGGTTTACAAATGAGGCAGGTCTACACTAGACCTTAAGCCCCAGAAGGTAGAGGGTCTTGATTTCAAGCAAACACAGATTTCTTTGCATTAACAGGACTAGAGCTCAAGGCAGAGTTTGGATGTAAAAGAAAACAAAACTTTCAACAGCAAAAAAAAAAAAGAGCTTTTGAAAATCAAAACAGGTCCGCTGTATTACTTACATGTGAGTTACCTAGTGATATTTATAAAAGTAATTCTAACTTAAATTTTTTTCTCATTTTGACATTGAACCTGAGAGCAACTCCATTTATATAGCTCATATAAGGTTTTTTCCACTTCCTGGTATTTTCAGATGGAATTGTTATCTAGATGTTGTTGATTGAATAGGGGTCCAAATGATGACTTTTACTCTCAAGGAGGAAGGGGGCATGACAGAGATGATGTTTAAATCATATGGACTTGAACCATTTCTGTTTTATTATTATTATTATTATTATTTATGGGCTCCTATTAAAGGCATGTATTTTAAGGGAATAATTTATGAAACTCTTAGAAGGTTGAGGGGGAGGGAGATGTAATGAAATGATCATATCAGTAGAATAGAAATGTGTCCCAAAATCATGTTCAGCCCTCCTGCAAAAGCCTCAAAAGAGAGGCAAAGTGGGACCCCTGATTTCCCAAGCAGGAGCCATTTGTTCAGTGACAATGTCTTATTACAGTTCATTTACTTTTAGTATACAAATGACAAATACAAGAGTAATTGCAGTGTCCCACCGATTAGGAAACCTTGTTCTCCTGGTTTGCTTCTTGTAGACCAGTACAAATCGGAGTTGGCAGCTGCATGGTGCAGTGCTAAATATTTCCCTCTGCGGCTCACTCTTTTTTTTTTTTTTTTTTTTTCCATTATTATTTTTTAGCAATGATTTTTTTTTTCCTATTCACCTTCTCACCCCCTCTCTTTTTCAGTTTCTTCTACCTCACTGCACCTTGTCAGCTCTTCTACTGGCTCTTCATTTATTTATCTAAGATACATTGAGAAATGATTCCCAAGCCTGACTTTCCATCAGAATCAGAATACTTCGTTAAGAGTAATGAGTTCTGGGCTTCATCCCAGGAAAGCTTAACTGGCCATGAAAACCGGCCGTTTTAAAGTCGGTGTTTTAAAAGATTCCTCTAGGATTCTTCTTCGCAGTCAGATCTGAAGATCCTGAACTGATATCCTTTAAGTTACCCCTGTCAGCTTTCAGCTGGTTTATTTCAAAATACAAGAACCTCTTAAATGCAAAATCGATGCTTCATCCACTTCAAAACAAATGTTCCCCACGGAGGTCCAAGCTACCTGCTCACTGAGCCCCAAACCGCGGGTGGGCTCAGACACAGGTTCCACGTTGACTGTGTTTCTGATCTCCTGCTGTTTTGACGGATACAAGATCAAGCGGGCGATGGACCTCCTGCCCACTGGGCCAGTTTGGAATAGGGGGCTGATGGCAGCAGAGTTTCCACTTAGTGGTCAGAGGAGAAGCCTCTCTCAACGAGGGAGCAGCCGGCTCCTTCTTCGGAGATTTATGCCTCTCCCATCTTAGCTTTTATACGCAGTTAGGAGAGACAGCAAGCCTGGCAACTCCGTTTCTCTCTCATGAATTTTCCAAAATATGTGCCAACCATTTGATAAGCACAGAGGCTGCTATTCTTAGGCTGGTGCTTCGGTGAGTACCTGTGAAGCCGAAACCTGAAGAGCGCGCACAGGCCCTACCAACAGGGTTTGCAGACTCTGTCATCGTGAATTACTGAATGAGCGAGAACACAGCGACCATGACACCAGCTTTCACAATGCCTTTGGAAAATTACATCAGTCTGATTCATCGTGAAAATATATTAGTTATGGGACTTTTTTTTTTTTTTATGTACAGGAAAGTATTTTGTTAAATCAATGAATTTAGTAACTGTGGCTATTTTAGAAAAGTGATAAATCCACATTTTATAACTGAGGGCTCTTCAAGAAAAATACGGTTTTCAAAACGTCAATAAAATAGGACAATAGATACAACTTTAAGCAAAATTTCAAATGTAGGATTATTATTCAAAATTTTCAACCTTTAACAGTAGTTGCTATTGACAGATAAAATATCCTTCTCATTTCAAGAAATCTTTATGGGAAAATTTTAAGGGTGTTCTGGAAAGTATCAACTATACAGCCTTCAGTGCACTGAAAATAAAATTCTTAGTTGATTTTTCTAGACAAAAGAAATTCAAATAGTATTTCTGCTATTCAAGCAGCACCTATTTAAATTTTAGAGGGATAATGAAAGTTTGCTAGCACACCTTTAAACTCCATGAGCTAGGTCAATATTACTACATCTGTGTACTCATAGGGTAGCAAATGATCACGCCTTAAATAGTTAGCTGTGATAATTAAAACAACAGATATATAGTGAGCGATCTAGTGTCTTGCCAGGAACTGAATTTATTTATTTTTCAAAATAAATGTATCTTTTTTTCTTATTGTAACATACACAGTCATGTTTATTGTTTTAAATAAAGGCAATGTGGGAAAAAGGGAGAACTAGAAGCCCATCAGAATTTTAGCACCCATAGATACCCACAACTGTGAATATCACATTTCCAAAAACACACTTCCTTCCAGATGTTTTTCTATGTACATGCATTCACACACACCTGATTGGGCCATTTCATAAAAATTTCCTTCATGTAATAATAATTAGGAAAATAATGTGAAACTTCTATCAGTAAATACAGACCTGCATAGTCATTTACATCAATATAGAGCATTTCCTTATATGATTGCTCTGATTTATTTAACAGCCATCTTACTGTTGAACATTTAAAATCCTTCTAACTTATTATTACCCAAAAATGCATCAATACTTTATTATACATATGTCTTTGCATACCTGTATGCTTATTTCCTCAAGATAACTTTCTAAAAGGAAAACTGCTGGTCCAAATTTCCCTACAAACATCATGCCATACCTTAATTATCCTTTATTCCCATGTTACACTTGAAAGAAACTGGACCATTAACCTGCTCAAGATCACATGGCTATTAAAAATCTGAATTCAAATAAGGATTAGTTAGGGTGGCTACTGATCTTATCTAACAGGTGCATAAAAAATGTATTAAACTCGAACTGACTCTTGATTCTATCAAGCAGTTAACTCCAAGTCCTCCTGTCCTTTGAGATAATTACTTTTAAATAACGACTCTCAAGACCCATGCCATATAAAGTGGGAAACCAGAACTCTACCAAGGCTTTAGAGGCATATTACACAGCCTACAGTGCTCTGAGTATCTCATGTTCTGTGGTTGACCTCTGTAGAATTCTTGTTGCAACTCTTACAGTTGCTACTCTTTCTTAGTATCAATTCTACCCTGGATTAGCCTCTCACTCCCACTCTCCCAAACCCCAACACTACAAAATTGTTGCATGTAACACAGTTCATCAAAGACAGGGCATTAGTACAGGGGAAGGGTAGAACAGCTAGAACAACAAATACTTTTAAGGTTAAATATTATCCAGTTCTTATTTTTAAATGCCTTTAAAACTTCACCTCTCCCCCTCATTAACTCCATCTTCAGATGTGGTCAACTTCTACCCAGTGATTGTCTCCTCTGTCAGAAATTTAGAATTGCTGGAGAGGTTTTATAGAAATGGGTAGTCCAGGCCCCACCCAGACCAAGTGAATGAGAATCTCTGGGGAGTGGAACCAGGAAACAAGTATTTATTATTAGTAGTATTAGTATTAGTATTTTTTTTTTTTTTTAGATTCCCTCATTATTTCTAATGTACAATCAGGTTGAACATTATTCTCTTGGAACCTTTCATCCAACCCTCCTCTTTCTAATTCCTGAGTCCTCCAGTTCTCTGGCCTACTAGCCAAAACCTGCAAATTAGTATTTCTTAACTTTTGCAAAGTTGGGTATTTTGGGTATCATTCTTCTTCTTTTCTTTAAACCTCTCTCCACAATGCAACGAGGCATGACCTTTTCATATTCAAAATGGTTATTTCCCAAATAAAAGTGAAGTTCTCTCCAAGGGAAAAGCTGCTGCTCTCTGAAGCTTGGTCAAATGTCAGCACTGCCACCCTATAAAGGTTTCCCTTTTCTCATTCATCTCTAATCATTGTTAACATATTTAGTAACAAATAGGTGTGGCTACACTCTAGCAGATCTCATATAGTGTGTGGCATCAATGGTAAACATGGACACACACGAATAGAAACTCCTAAATTGATAAAGCCCGCATAATCTATCAGAGAATCCTCTGCTGATGGATATAGAATTGTGTTCCCTGCCTTTAATAGGCAAAATGAGGTGAAAATCAGGATGTGCCCATTGCATCGATGCATGCCTTTTCTCAAAGTATGCATTTTGTCAGCCAGCTAAACTGGGAATGCTGCTCCTTCTACAAGCATTGCTATCAAGGCCCTACTGCATACTTTTCAAAGTTGCTATGTGTCTGTCAAGTCATTGACCCCCAAATTTGTTCACCTTTGAGGAACAAAGTACAATTTCAAATGATGGCAGCTTCAAATAAATGAAAATTCAGTTAATATGTTTCTGTTTGTAAATGATACATGCCTAGAAGTTAAGCAAATGTCTGTGACTTAATCAAATATATGATATATATATATAATATATAATACATATAATATATATATATCATATATATATATGATATATATATATATATAATATTCTACATCGCAAGGACACTACCTTTGGAAACAAGTGTAATTGGACATCTTTATAAAATAACAAGCCTTACATAGCACAGTTGTGCCCTGGAACTCAGGCCTAAGCAGCCATTCCTGAAAGGTAGGTCCAGCGGACAGTTTCCATTATTTGCATGGCGACATCTGACAAACTTACTTGTACAACAACAAAGGAGAAATCAAGAGGAAAGTTTTAAATGGCTCTTTTCAAGTAGAATATACTCATATACAGGATGGGGAAAAAGTAGGTTTTCAGCTGTGAGTACCTGAACAAATTTATTTTTGTATTATTATTTATTAATTATCATATTATTTTCCATATGAACAACTGGAAAACTCTTGCCCCCTTCCTTAGCCCCGTGCATAAATGAAACATGTCTGGTCTAGGACCTTACTCAGAACTTGCATCATTACTTAAAACTTACATGTTAAAGGACTGGTCTCCTTCAGAGGGGATTCTATGGATATTTTAATGAAAATAAACACCAGAGCTTCTGGCTGACATTTTTCTTTTACTTTGCTACCTGCCTTCCCCATGTCATAGAAGCACCCTCTGATAGTTTTGGACTTTTCCTGTAGAAAGTCACAGAGACTTCAAATACCATGTTGAGTATCAATCCGACTCGCCTGCCTGTAGGAGCTAAGTACCTCTGTATTACCCTCACAGAAGAAAAGTTTGCTTTTGTAAGAGATTGCTAAGGCTGCCTGCTTTTTCCAATTTTTCCACATACTGTGTCCCGTTTATTTTGCGGAAGTTTATTTCATCTTCTACAATGACATTTCAGAAAATACACTGCCATGTCTGTTGTGCTAAAATTGTTTGTAACAGTTCTGTTTCAGGGGGGTTGTTCTACTGCCTTAAATAACCTATTAATTAATTAATTAATTAATTTTTTCAAAAGATTTTATTATTTTTAGAGAGAGGGGAAGGGATAGAGGCAGAGAGGGAGAGAGACATCAATGTATGGTTGCCTTTCACCTGCCTCCAGCCACAGACCTAGCTGGAGACCTGGCTTGCAACCTGATTATGTTGCCCTGGCTGGGAATCTAACCAGAGACCTTTGGGTTCACAGGCAGGTGCCTTATCTGCTGAGCCACCAGCCAGGGCTATTAATTTACTTTTGAAGAGAAAGGATATAAAACTGAGAGAAACTATCATTTGAAAAGATGAGTTCGGACATAATGGAAAAATAAAAGATGCAAATTTACACCCAAAATATCTGAACAAGAAGTCTTTCTTAATAAATTATTGATAGTTATCGGAGTTTATCAGATGATTCTATTTTACTTGCTCATACCCAGGTGGAGTTTTGGCAGGCCAACATACAAATTTCTTTAACATTATTGAATTTTTGGGGGTGACATTGGTTAAAAAATACACCGGTTTCATGTATACAATCTATAATATGTCACCTGTATATTGTAATGTGTGTTCACCCCCCACAAAGTCCAGCATCCTTGCATCACCAATTATACCTACTTTAGCCTCTTCTACCTCCCCTCCAACCTCCTTCTTCCCTTTGGTAATCACCATACCATTGTCCGTGCCTATGAGGTTTTTTTTCTTTGCTTAATTCCCTTACCTTTTCACCCAGCACCCCCAACCCCTCTCCCCTCTGACAGTTGTCAGTCGGTCAGTTCTCTGTATCTATGAGTCTGTTTCTATTTTATTTGCTAGTTTATTTGATTCCAAATATAAGTGAAATCATATGGTACTTGTCTTTTTCTGACTGGCTTATTTTACTTAACATAATACTCCCCAGATCCATCCATGCTGTTGCAATAGATAAGATTTTCTTCTTTTTTACAATTTTCGAAAAATGATAACGCCTACATATGAGAAAAGTAGAGTGTTAATAATTTGCTTCTAAGCAGCATTTTTAAAATTGGTTTTTCTTTCTTTCTTTTAAGATTTTATTTATTTTAGAGAGAGGAGTAGGGAGAGAGACAGAGAGGGAGAGAAGCATCAATGTATGGTTGCCTTTCACCTGCCTCCAACCACAGAGCTGGAAACCTGGTTTGCAACCTGATTAGGTGCCTAGTTGGGGAATCAAACCAGTGACTTTCATGTTTGGAGACCAGCGCCTTACCTATTGTGCCACCAGCCAGGGCTAAGTTGTTTCTTTCTTTATGTTCAAAGACTTAACTCTGATACTGTTACAGAGCAGGGGAAAGCCAAAATCCCCCACTCTTTGCAGTTTGGGGTGGGACGCTGAAGTCAATCATTTCTCCTGAGAGAGGTACTTTGCTTACCTGTGGCTGGTGACTAGTGTCTCGGTTATACAAATGACTTGATAAACCTTTTACCCCAAGAAAATGGGAGGGGTTTTTGACCATAGAAAGGTGATGAAGAAACTTACAGGGCTGAGTGAGATTTCACAGGTGGACACGATTGGTCACCTGCCCACTGAGTCACAGGTCACCATCACAGCTTAAAACAGGGCAGCAGACACTCGGGCTCTCTCTCTCTCACCCCGACAGACATGCAGAGAGACATGCGGTCTCTCTGCTCCCCCAGATGGACATGCAGACAGGGACTCGTTCACTCCCCTGGATGGACCCACAGACAGACACAGACACAGGGCCTGAGAACTCACCTGGTTTGAGAACGGAGTGAAGGGGTGAGGGGAGACATGCAGCTGCACACAGAGAGGGGGAATTACCTGCGGCGTAAGAGGTGGGGAGTGTGCACGGGATCCTCCCCCAATTGGGTACAGCACCTGCCAGGAACTTTGAATTTATGGCTGGAATGCTAAGCTGTGAACCGTTGTGTTTTTGAAAGACGGTATCTTTTGCTTGTCTGTCTTAAAGTTAACCTAATGGGGAATTTTTATATATATATATATATATATATATATATATATATATATATATATATTATAGTTTCTCCTGCTCTGTAACAGTATCAGAGTTAAATCTTTGAACACAAATATATATATATATAATATATAAATATATATTTATATTTACACAAATATATAAATATATATATTTGGGTGTTTTTAAAGGGAGTGGGATTTAATGGCACCATTGCACCTTTAATGTATCTTGTATAACCCTCAAATAAACAAAATAACTTTCCTTTTCACCAAACTCTGTTATTAAGAGCCATTCCTGGTGGTGGGCAAATCAATTTCATTAAATCTAAGGATCCTCCCCACCAAGGATCCTGTTACACTTTGAAGAAAGATAGTCATATGCAAAAGAAAATTTTTTTTTTCCTGAGATTTTTTTTTTATAATACTTTCAAAATCTGGTGTTCATATTCTAGAAAATAAGACAGGGAATGCAGAAATAATTAAAATTGTAAAAAAAAAAAAAAAAGTAAAAATAAGCTTATAACATACATTTTTCTAAGTTTAAGATAATTTATCAAAGGGATTGTTCCCATCATCCTTTTTCTTTTTTGGGTTTTATCTCCCAAATGATAACGTATTTTCAGGTAGAAACAAACAGCAACAACAATAACAAAAATACCCACTGTATCAAAGGCATATGGGTAGGCCTAGTTTTTTTAAAAACTTGATTTGCTAGAGGAGTTTCAAGTTCAAATCCAAACTGAGTAGAAACTGCAAAGTTCCCATGTACCCATGACTCCTCTTATGCACAGTTTCCTGATGGTAAGCACTAATCACTTGAAGTCTGCATGGTTACCGAATGTGAACCTCTGCTGATACATCATAGTTACCCCAAGTCCATAGTTTACACTAGGGTTTACTCTTAGTGTTGCACATTCTATATAGGTTTGAACAAATGTATAGTGATATAAATTCATCATTTTATTATTACATCAAATATTTTTACTGTCCTAAAAGTTGTCTTAAAAGTACAGCTCCATCTATTTCCATCTTCTCTCCCCACTCAGCCCTTGGCAACCACAGATATATTTTTGCCCTTTCCACAGTGTCACATATGGTTGGAATCACATATTATGTAGCTTTTTCAAATTGACTTCTTACATGTAGTAGTGTGAGTTTAAGCTTCCTCTGTCTTTGCAGGTCTTGATAACTCTTCTTAACAGCACTAATATTTCATTGTCTGGATATACCGTAGTTTGCTTATCCATTCACCTACTGAACAAGACTATTGGTTGTTTCCAAATTTTGGAGGTTATAAGTAAAGCTGTTACAAAACTCTGTGTACAGGTGTTTGTGTGCACATATGTTTTCAGCTCTCCTGGGTATAAACTACAGAGTGCCATTGCTAGATCATATGGTAAGAGTATGTTTGGTTTTTCGATAAACTACCAAACTGTTTTCCAAAGTGGCTGCATCAGTTTGCATTCCCACCAGCAGTAAATGAAAGTCCCTGATGTCCCTCCCACTCCTTTCCTGCATATGGCGCCATCCATGTTCTGGGTTTTCATCATTCTCTATAGGTATGTATGTAGGCCTATTTTTCAGGCAAGTTTTTCTTTTTAATTCAAAATTAACTAGTGGGTCTTTTTCTAAGTCAATGAAGGTGAAATTCACAAAAACCCAGGAATAAAATGAGTAAAATCTTTTTATTTTACTCCATATGAAATTAAGTAATTATCTGAAACTACCCTTTCATGTCTCTCAGTTCTTTGACCATGTGCTTAGTGTCCTCCTTAATTTCTCTTCCTTACCTTATTTTTAATTCTTTCAGTTGTATGCACCAAACTGGAAATGCCACTTGTAGTAAGGGGTACAAATATAAGAGTGGCTACAGTTAAGGTCTGTGAGCAGTTACTGGGCACAGTTCTACTTCTTTGAGATCTACCTGCACATTAAATATACAAGACAAGCCCTGGCTGGTAGTACAGTGGTTAAGGCGCCAGCCTGCGAACCCAAAGGTCTCAGGTTCGATTCCCCAGCCAGGGCACATAACCAGGTTGCAAACCAGGTCTCCAGTTAGGTCTGTGGCTGGAGGCAGGTGAAATGCAACTGTACACTGATGTCTATCTCCCTCTCTGCCTCTCTCCCATTCCCTCTTTCTAAAAATAATGAAATAAAATTTTAAAATATATATACAAGACAGCAGACAATGATGACAGTGGTAAACACACAATATGGTGTACAGAGGATGAGTTGTAGAATTGTGCACCTGATACCTGTTTAATTTTGCTAACCAATAAAGTAAGTAAAAGGAAAAAAGAATTAAACATTTTCTATTCTCATTTAGTCTAGTAATAGGTCCCTAGTAGATATTATAAGTGAAAAGATATAATCTAAAAAATGACCATGTACTTATTTTATTGCCTCATCAGAAAGCACGGTACTTCTCTTCTGGAATTGGAATTAGAATTCCTTGTACTTTGTACCACACTCTCTGTGACAGTCTTATCAAGTTCCTGTGTTCCTGAGGCATTTTCTCTTAACAGATTGCCTGGTGTGCCCCAGAGCCACCATTGAGATTGTGTGAGCAGCTCCAAACCCTGAGAAAGCCCCAGCTAAAGAAAACTTCAGTCCCGTTCTCATGGCAGTGGGGACAGAACAAAAGAAAACGGAAATGAGTACCCTTCTTGGGCAAGGACTGGGATAAAACAGTAGGCATTTGTACCAGATGCCTTTAAGAGTGTAATTTTACTTAAAGAAAGAACACAAAATAAATGGGATCTATAGACTCAACCTGAAGGGTTAGGATATTTAAGTGCTACTTTTGTATAAGTAAAAAAATAGATTGTTTAAGTAATGAATGGAAATAAAATTACACCAAGTTCCTTTCCTTTGTTTGCCCATGTTTGAAGCACTTACATTTTTAATGATAATTTTTCCCTTTAAAAGTAATTCAAATAAAATAGTTTTGAGAGTTTTTGAGACAAATTTTCTTTTTTTTTTTAAAGAGATTTTTATTATTTTTAGAGAGAGAGGAAGGGAGAGATGCAGAGAGGGAGAGAGAGAGACATCCATGTATGGTTTCCTTTCACCTGCCTCCAGCTGAGGACCTGGCTGGAGACCTGGCTTGCAACCTGGTTATTGTGCCCTGGCTGGGAATCAAACCAGTGACCATCGGGCTGGTGCCTTTTCTACTGTGCCACCAACCAGGGCAGAGACAGATTTTCTTGTTCTTCCACCTTTCAGGCTTTCTCTTCTCTTTATTTTCTTTTCCACCTTTCATAAGCACATTCCCTCCACAACTACCCCAGATGTGGCCACAGCAGTTCAGGGGCCCACGCTTTGAGAAACTGCCATCCCTGACTGAAGAAAAACCCAGTGAAGGAGTCATTCTCAGTGACTGCGTCCAGCCACAACTTCTATTTACAAGTACTACTGTGTTTTTATGAAAATGGAAAATATCTTTCATCAGCAGCTCTGTCGTGGAGGACACAGGTCATTCAGCAGTGCCTCAGGAGAAGAATTTCAGGCACACACAGCAGGAAGAGCGCCAAGCGGTGGTGGCAAGACAGCAGGCAGGATCCCAGGTGGCAGCTGCTTTGAGGCCCTTGCTCAGCTTCCATGCGTTTTCCCCTTGTGATGGTGAAACAGTAGGCTTCCTTTCACACAATCCAGTCTCTTCACGGAACTTTCCAGAGCCTGTGCCCTTCCCCTATATGATCTTTTTTTCCAGATTGTCCAGGCTTTGCTGTCCACCCCCACCCACCTATGGTCACTGTTCTGCTCCTCCTGTACACAGGCACTAATAAAAAGGAATCTCCCTTAACCATCATGACTACTACCATGGGCAGGTGCTCAGTGAAAGGAATTCCCCCAGGTCTTCTCCCTGCCCTTTAACCTACATAAGATGCAGGTTACCCTACTAAGGTGGCTGTAAAGCTCTCTTTCCTGCCTGCTTGATTAGGCAGGATGTTTTGCTCCAGTTGGTAGAATGATGCTGGTTACTCCCTGGGGATGAACGTTCCCTTCCCTCACTCCCTCCTCTTTTGTTAATTACCTAACTAACTGCCTACTCTAACAGTTGGAGGTTGTTGGGCATATATACATATACATACATATATCAGTATTAATTTGACCATAGTTGATAAATCACTCCACATTTCTAAAATCAAGTCTGAGTGAGCCCCAGTTGCATTTCCAAAACATTCCTTTTCCCAACTTGCATCTTCCTGCTGCTGGGATGGGTAGAAATATAAATAGCCACAACATGAAATGTGTCCAATAACAAGATAGTCCATGGAAAGTTTCCTTTACTCATAATGTTTTTACTATTCATCCTTTAAAGGGCTTGCTTTCTGTGCTTAGACTAGGGAAATGAGCCAAAGAATGAGGGTGATCACTTACTTTGCTCTTATCAGTTCTTTTGATGTTGGCCCTTATTCCTTAGCTCCAAAAATAATTGCAGCTCATTATGGCAGCCTATTTATCGCTAGAGCAGAAAAAAAAAAAAAAAGAAACCTAACAGTCACCAGACAGACATCCATATGTACATACGTACATAGTTATTTCTAGATAAATGTAGAGGGAGAAGGAGAGAGAGCTTTATAGTTTCATATTCTCTTCTAAACTCTTCTAATTTCATGAACCAGATGTATTCTTATAGAGCCCATATAAGTATAATATTAATAATAGGTAACAAGTATTGAAGATATAAAACATGTAAACTTCATATGAATTTGATGGCACAACTATGAGAGGTAAGAGAGAAGAAGGCAACAGTGAATCAAGTGTTTTTGAAAATAAGTGGTTGTGGAAATTTATAATATATGCATTTTGCTTTTATAAAACATGACTTCAGTCACTATTGGTCCATTGTAAATGTGGCCAATGTAATATTGAACCTAGTCTAAAAAAGCTGTCACTAGATATTATTAGTATATGCAAAATCAAAGAAAGATAGAGTAGTGATCAGTTATTGGATAGGTTTTCTCATATTTCCTCTCTATTTCACCCTTTATACACAGAAATGAGTAAGGGACTTTAACGTAGAATACTTTTACAGATTCAATTGGCTCAATGAAACTGTCACTACTTTTCATGATTTCCTAACTGAAATAAATTAAAATTATAATAATTAGCATACATAATCATCATGATCTCTTATTATTTGCCTACTTCTCCATCTTATAGACTGCAGAGCATCTGAATATACTTAAGCTTGGATCAACAGTAAAGTAATACCTTGAATTATGCATTTGCTGAGATGAAGAGACTGAGTAGCCCTGACTCAGCACCTGAAGCTTTTTCACTTCATGCAACGTCAGTCATTGCAGATATGATGTGACAAAGTCATTTCAGTAGCCAGAGGCCAATGTCAACAAGGACCTGGAGTGCAAATATTTCAGTTCTATGCCCTTCCTACTCTCATTGCTATGCTTGTTAGTGGGAATATAAATAATGCAACTTAACTTTTACTCTGAAAATGGATTCTAGCATGTGACTTGGGTCAAGTATATTTACCTTACTATCTTCATTTGCACAATGGACAAAATAAAATCATCTTCCTTACTGGTTTTTTGTGCAAGTTATGTAAAATGGAGTAAGTCACTGACACATCATAAGCTTTTAATAAGTTACCATTATAATCATTACCATTATTCCCTTGATTGATGATCACAGAGATATTTTTTGGTTCTCTGATTGGACTATTCTTTTATGATCTAATCCCATAAGGGCAAGTCTAATGACAGAGTAGTTTACATTACTGTGTCTCCATTGTCATTTGACATACTGCTCATTCTTTACTTGGATAGCACATGCTTAAATCAATAGCTACCTCCTAATTATATTTAATGTGCCTGCTTTGAAAATATAATTACAGCAAAGATAATATGCCAGGACATTGATTGCAAGATTGTTTATAACAGATAAAAAGCTATAATTAACAAATAATCTAAATGATCATCAATAGAAAATTAAAGAAAATATGCTTTATTCTCATTCTAGAACAAAATAGAATACTTAAGAAGAAGAAGGATGCCTGGTATATTTTGACATGGGAAAAAAATGAAACATTTAATGAAAAGTATTTTAGAGAAGAATATGTGTACTGGAATGCTGTTGATATTTTAAATGAAATATATTGAGATGCAATTATACATATAGCATATGCATACATACATACTTTACCATGAGATTAGCATATTATATAAAGATTATCTCTGAAGTGTAAGAATGTAGTTCATGTTTTGATATTACATACTCTATAGTCTTATTTGTATTGCATTTTTATATGGGTGGTGCTTTATAAGTTATAGCTCTTAAGACACATTATTCCCACTTCCACATATGGAAGGAAAATAATTCTTATAAATGTAATTCACCCCCCTTTGGGTTTCAAGATACCTCTCTTTCCTATTTCTTTCCTTAATATAAAGGGCTGGCTTATCAAATCCCCAAGAGAAAAATGAATTTGATAGAACATATAGGGTACAAAACAAGAGAAAAATGTATGTAAAAGCTATGAACAAGATTTTACAAAGGCAAACAAACTGATAGTTATGACTAAAAAGATTTCTAAACTTCAGAGGTGGTTTTGTTTTTCTATAAAAGTCCATGTAGGAGAATAAAACTAGTCAATCCATAATACCCATCTCATGGCCCTATGGGACACAGCTACTAAACAAACAACAAAGAATGCAGAATATATAATGTCTCCTTTTTTCCCTATGTCCCTCTTCACTTACCAATTTTAAGTTAAATCCAACTTTGCTGAAAGGTTTCATGAATTAACTCAATATAAGAAATCAAATATAACAGTAGAAAAGGGACCAGCCTGTGAACCCAAAGGTCACTGGTTCATTTCCCCAGCCAGGGCACATAACCAGGTTGCAAGCCAGGTCTCCAGCCAGGTCTGTGGTTGGAGACAGGTGAAAGGCAACCATACATTGATGTTTCTCTCCCTCTCTGCTTTTCTCCCTTCCTCTCTCTCTGGAAATAATAAATAAAATCTTAATAAAAAGAAAAAAGAAATCATATATATAGTGTTAAAAAAGTCTCTACATTTAATAATATTTGTACATTAATTTTTAATTAAAAGTTTTTATTATGAATGTTAGTATATGATAGTGTACAACCATTGTAATTATGATTTTAAAAGATTTAAGGAAAATACTATATTTATTTAGATAGTGTAAGAAAGCCAGTATAATTAATTTGCCTTCTTTCATTCTAAAATGTCTATATTTCATAGATTTAAATTTTTTTAGTTTTATATTATTGTCATCATATCATTATTTTGATTTATATATACTGCATATTAAAATAAACTAATTATCATGATTTAATAACTCATTATATTCTATCATGTTTATATATTATGCTTTATTTTACCACTAACACAGTTAAACAGTTGAGTTGTTTTATATTTTTTACTTTCATAAGTAAGAACATTATCAAAATCTTTATGCATGAAGTCATAAAGTCTTTTAAAAACTTAAAAGAACTTTATTTAGAATAACATCCAAGAAATGACTAAAGTATGTGCATTGTTTAAAGATCTTAATATGTCTGCAAATTGCTTTCAAAAATGATTTTAAGTATATTTTATTGATTATGCTATTACAGTTGTCCCAACTTTCCCTTCTTCCCCCTCCACCCAGTATCCCCATTCCCTCCAGCGATCCCCCCATTTAGTTCGTGTCCATAGAACATGTGAATAGGTTCTTTGGCTACTCCATTTCTACACTGTTCTTAGTATCCCCCTATCTATTTTATACCTACCAATTTGAACTTCTTAATCCCTGCATCATTTCCCTCATTCTCCCCCTTCTCCCTCCAAACTGATAACTCTCCTAATGATCTCCAATCTATGATTCTGTTTCTGTTCTCTTGTTTGCTTAGTTTGTTTTTAGTTCAGTTTTTGATAGTTGTGAATCTATTGCCATTTTAATGTTCATAGTTTTGATTATCTTCTTTTTCTTATATAATTCCTGGTAACATTTTATGATACTAGCTTGGTGATGATGAACTTTTTTAGTTTTACCATGTCTGGGAAGCACTTTATCTGCCCTTCCATTCTAAATGATAGATTTGCTGGATAGAGTAATCCAGGCTGTATGTCCTTGATTTTCATCATTTTGAATACTTTCTGCCAGTCCCTTCTAGCCTGCAGTTTCTTTTGAGAAATCAGCTGAGATCTTATGGAAACTTTTTTGTAGGTAGCTATCTGCTTTTCTCTTGCTTGTTTTAAGATTCTCTCTATCTTTAACCTTTGTCATTTTAATTATATTGTGTCTGGATGTGGTCCTCTTTGGATCCATCTTGTTTGGGACTCTCTGCACTTTCTGAACTTGTATGTCTATTTCCTTCACCAAATCGGGAAGATTTTCTTTCATTGTTTTTTCAAATAACTTTTCAATTTCTTCTTTTTTTTAATTTCTGCTTTTTTTAAAGATTTTATTTCATTAATTTTAGAAAGGGGAAGGAAGAGAGGCAGAGAGGGAGAGAGACATCAATGTATGGTTGCATTTCACCTGCCTCCAGCCACAGACATGACTGGAGACCTGGTTTGCAACCTGGTTATGTGCCCTGGCTGGAGAATCGAACCTGCGACCTTTGGTTTCACAGGCCAGGCAGTTATCTACTGTGCTACCAGCCAGGCCAGTTTTCAATTTCTTACTCCTCTTCTTTTCCTCTAGCATCCCTATCAATTGGATATTGGTGTGTTTGAAGATGTCCCAGAGGCTCCTTTGCCTACCCTTATTTTGTCGAATTATTTTTTGACAAAAATAATTCCTCCTGATTCTTATCCACCATGCATGAAGGCAGCACTGCCTGTTCCATTGGTCTTGGTGTCTCTGCCCCATTCCATATTGCCATACCTCTTTCATATCTCCATGTGTTCACCCCTCCTACCAGTCTGGATAAATGTGGATTCTTTAAATCGTTGGTTCAGACTTTCATACAGCTTGGTTTTCTGACAATTCTGGGTGATAGTTGTTCTGTAATCTAGTTGGTTTTTTTGTTTTTGTTTTGTTTTGTTTGCTGTAGTTGTGTGAGGAGGCAAAGCATGTTTACCTATGCCTACATATGAAAAATGATTTTTCATATTTAATCAACATGGATGAGCTTGCCTCTTTCTGCATATGAGTAGGTTTTTCAGTCCTGTTTCACATTGACTAAATCTATTATTGAATTACTTCATCTTATAAAACCTGCCCCCTGCCAAAAGCTTTGCATCCTGGCCTTACATTTTTTTTCAACTGGGAAACTCTCTCATCAGATTCCTTATTTGGAGCTGCTTTGGATGCTGCTGAAACTTGTGCCCCAGCTAGATCCCATTCCTATGCCATGTGTTCTTCAAGAAGCCTCTGTATTTTCAAGGATATGAATTACGTTTGTTCTTTTTTTTTATTCTTTATTTAATAACTGGAGGTGCCCACTGTGTATTATTTACCTCATTTCTTAGTCTACTCCTTTCAGAAAACTGAGTTTATGGGGTTTAAACTTTCACCTTAGATTAGTATTTTTCTTTCCATAAAAGGCATGAGACAATGATAGTTTGTTATTTGAGAATCTTTAGAACAAAAGGTAAGTTCTTCAGCCTAGTAATAATATACACCTAAAAGCAAATCCCCAACTAACATCACACTTATTAGTGAATGACTGAAAGCTTTCTCTTTGGAAGATCAGGAACAAGATAAGGATGTACACTTTTACCATGTCTACTTAGCAGTGCACTGAAGTTGTTAGCCATAGCAATTAGGTAAGAAAATACATATAAAAAAACATATTGGAAAAGAAGAAATAAAACTATCTCCATAAATAGATGACATGATCCTAAGAAATCCACAAAGGAATTATTACAACTGATAAAGATTTCAGTAAAGTAGCAATATACAAGTTCAATACAAAGAAATTAAGTGCACTTCTCTGCACTAGTAATGAACAATCTGAAAAGAAAGTTAAGAAAACAACTTAATTTACAAGAGCATCAAAAATCATGAAATACTTAGGAATAATTTTAACAAAAAGTACAAAATTTGTACATAGAAAACCATAAAACATTATTAAAAGAAACCAATAAAACACCAAATAAATAAGACAGCCTGTGTTGATGCATATGCATTGGAATACTTAATATTGTTAAATGAAAATACTCCCTAAATTGACCTATAGATTCTGTGAAGTCTTTATAACAATTTAAGCTGGATTTTTGCAGAAATTGCTAAGCTGATTCTTAAGTTTATATGAAATCTCAAAGGGAACGCAGTAATCAAAACAGTCTTGGGGGAAAAAAACAATCTTTAAGAAGAACAAACTTGAAGAAGTTACACTTTTTCATTTCAAAACTTACTACTAAATTACAGGATTCTGTGGTACTAGCATAGGATCTACGTATAGAAAAATAGAATAGAATTGTGAGTTCAGATATAGAACTATATATCCATGATCAATTAATTTCTGACATGGACTCTAAGATCATTCAATGTGGAGGGAATAGTCTTTCCAATGATGGTGCTAGCAGAAATGAGTATGCAGATACAAAAGAATGAAGTTCACATTATACACAAAAATTAACTCAAAATGACCCAAGACCTAAGTAAGATCTAAAACCATAAAACTCAGAAGAAAACAGGTATAAATATTTGTGACCTTAAATTAGGTAATCCTTTCTTAGCTATTATAAGAAATTATAAGCAACCAAAGAACAATAGACAAATTGGACTTTTTCAAAATTAAGAACTTCAAAAACTGCTAACAATAAAGTAAAAATACAATGTATAGAATGGGAGAAAATTATAATTTTTACTATAAGTTAAAAAATGCTCAAAAAATCATGGAGGTGAATCAAAAAGATTATTAATGTCTCCACTGACCAAATCTGGGGACAACTTGAGCCTAACAATAATAATAATTCAACAATTAATTATAACTTTAAAATAGGAATCCATGAATCTTTATGCATATATGTGCATGTATAAATGAATGAATCAATAATAAACAACGGAGTTAAGAAATACTTATCAATAGAATGCCAACTAATAAAGAAAAGAACTGATAGTGTTAGTATTCATCAGTATTTGCTGAAGTTAATGGGTGAAAGTTAGATGAGGAATAAAATATTTACATAGTCTTAAGTGTTTACTCATAAATTACAGATCTATAATACATAAAAAATAATTTACAGTTAAGTATCCTTGCAGATATCACCTAAGCACATGATTAAAGTTTAGTTTATCAATCTTGGGACAAACTGACATTATGTGCCTCTTGGGATCAGAAATAAGAAGGGCACAGCATTCAGGTAAAAAAAAAAATCATAACCCAAATTAAATCATAAGAAAATATTAGAAACACCCAAGTTGCAGAACATCCTACAAAATTATTAGTTTATTATTATTATTTTAACTATTAAGTGTTCTCTTAAATAATGTTAAGGTCAAGAAAGAAAAACTGAGGATCTTTCCCAGACTAATGAAGACTAGACATGATAAGTAAATGCAACATGAGATCTGAACTAGATGCTGTGCTGAGTGGGAAAAGATAAAATATGGCACTGGGACAATTGGCAAATTTTATTTATATATTTATTCACAGATTTTATTTATTATTTTCAGCACCAGTCCACTGAGCCGCACCAGCCAGGGTGGCAAAATTTAAATATGTACAATGGATTAGATAATGCATTGAAACAATGTTCCAGTTCTTGATTTTTATAGGTACTTAGGGGTAAGATATGCCTCCAAATGGCTCTCAAATGACTTAGAAAAAAATGTTTACACATGTATGTGGCTACAAATATTATGCATAAAGAGCTGAGTGAGTGTGTGGGCATGCGCTCACGTGTGTGAAGAGAGAAGTAAATAAGGCAACATTTAACAGTTGCTAAATCTGGATTAAAAGTAGCCAGAAATTGATTGTACTTTTCTTGAAAGTATTCTATAAATCTGACATCATATAAAAATAAAAACTTGTAAACAAAAGTATAATAATTTGTAGAGAAGTAAACAAGGTCAATAACTCAAAATATGAAGGATAGTTTGTGCTGGTACCAGGACTGTAGGTAATTTTTTTTTAAAAAGATTTTATTCATTGTCTTCAGAGAGAAGGGCATGGAAGGAGGAAGAAAGGGAAAGAACCATCAATGTATGGTTGCATTTCACCTGCTTCCAGCTACGGACCTGGCTGGAGACCTGGCTTGCAACCTGGTTATATGCCCTGGCTGGGAATCGAACCAGCGACCTTTGGGTTCTCAGGCTGGCACCAATCCACTGAGCCACCAGCCAGGGCTTGTAGGTAATTTTTATTTCCTTCTTTCTCTTTTATTTTACCCATATCCCATATTAAAAAATATGTTGTAAATAACCAACTGAAAA
This sequence comes from Noctilio leporinus, assembly GCA_004026585.1. Classification (NCBI taxonomy): domain Eukaryota; kingdom Metazoa; phylum Chordata; class Mammalia; order Chiroptera; family Noctilionidae; genus Noctilio; species Noctilio leporinus. Next base: position 93,494 of record PVIW01000248.1, read on the forward strand.
AGTAGTGGGCATTGGAACACATACCTCCTCTCTATGCCCTGTATCAACACACTTTTAGCTTAACTCCTATGGTAAAATATAGCATTGCCAACTATATTTAAATTTTTCTTTTATTATTTATTTATTTTTATTTAAATTTTGTATTGATCTAGGTGTCATTACTGCAATCTCAGAAACTCAGCCTTTAACCGAAATATTTTTGCTAGTCTACATGAAGAATGAATTGTAGCTTTGTTTGCTTAAGAGAACAAAATCCTTCACTTATGTATAGATTGACAACTAAGGCCAGAAGATGTCAACAGCCACAATGATTTCAGAGTCAAACAGTACTTGAACTCAGACTATCTACTCTTCCATAGTAATTCATCCCTGGCTGTGCATCATTTCCCCACTAAATGAAACAAACTTGTTTCATGCGCTGTCAGATATGCAAGATAAATACACAACCCTCTTCCTTGGCTCCATGTAGAAAGGTCAGAGCCCAACTCTGAGTCTCACTGTTCAACACACTTCTACTTTATGCTCCTCTGTTTTGATCTCAGGAAAAGGTGTTCTATAAATGTGCCAGATCATCATTAAATACCAACTTTCCCCTTCCTGTGTTTTGATCACTGACATTTAAATGGTTCCTAATTAGGATTTGCTTAAAATACCACTGGCTGAATTTCTAGCAGAACATATTTTGAAGCTGACAAATATTGACAAAGTTTTAGAGATATTTAGTAAATGCCTATAAAATAGGGAAAACATCATTTCTTTTGTAGCCATTTTGACAATGTAATTCTTTTTCTAAAAATTTGGTGGTATTAAACTAAAAGTGCTAGCTCACCTAAGGCCAAAATTGGTAAAAATAAAATAATGAAATAAAATAGAGTTGTTTTTGTTCAAAAAGTTTGCAATTGCTTTTTTTGATCAAAGATAAATGAAAAGCTACAAAATGGCCAGTTCTTTACTTTCCATAAGCATAAAAAAAAAAGTGGTTCTGGCTATAGCAGAGAAAAGATGATCAATCCTAAAGTAGAAATGGACATTTCCAGTATTATTAATAAAAAGATTTGCTTTGTTGCTGGTCTCTACCAATGAGGCATCATTTCATTTTCCTATGAAGCAGGGGACTTTTATTAGCAAAGCTCTATTTACCTGTGATGATGATGGTTGCTTTATTGAAGATAATTAGCATTTACTACATTAATACTACACAGTCTTCTTTCAATCCCAAAGTTGTCAAGGAGTGAAATTTCTGTCATCATATCATGTACTTGGAAGAAAGTATTGGTGGGTGTGTGGGGGAGTACGTGTGTGTGTGTGTGTGTGTGTGTGTGTGTGTGTGTGTGTTTGAGAGAGAGAGAGAGAGGGAGAGAGAGAGAAATATCTAGCATAGTCAATGCTTATAAAGAAAAAGGATATTTTAACAAATTAACTGAATTTTTAAATTAAAGAATAAAAACTAAGATAGATACACTTGAAAAGGCAGACAGTAACTAGTGTTGGAGTAGTATGTGAATACTCATACCTTGCTGGTGGGAACATAAAAGATTCTCTAGAAAACTTTGGGGATTCTACTAAAATTAAACATAAAATTACCACATGACCAAGCAATACTATTTATATATATCCAGGAGAACAAAAAAAAATATATATATCCACACAAAAACTTATATATAGATGTTCATTGTAACATTATTCATAATAGTCAGAAAGTGCAAAAAACCCCTAATATTTATCAGGTGGTAAATGGATAAGCAAAATGTAATACATCTATATAATAGAATATTGTTCAGTCATAAAACAAAATCAAGTACTAATTTGTTCTATAACATGGTTGACCTTGAATACATTATGAGAAGTTGAAAAAGCCAGACATAAAATGCCACATATTATATTATTCTATTTATATGAAATATCTAAATAGGCAAACCTGTGGAGACAGAATACCAGCTAGTGGTTACCAGGAGGTGGTAGGAGAGGAGAATGTTTTCTGACTGATTAGAAAGTCAAGATATAAACCCATGAGAAGGACTCTATCTCACTTTGTTGGGTTAAAGATGGGCAGAGGAGCCAGAACCAAGGAATGAGGCTGGACTTTAGAAACTTGACCATAGGCTGGACCACAGAACAGTCATCCATAGGTATAGGTTCTTTTTTGGGGAATGGTAAAAATGTTCTGAAATTAAATTGTTGATGGTAGTATGCATTCTAGATATCCTAAAAATCAGTGAAAAGGTATAAATGTTATGGCATAGAAATTATATTTTTATTAAGGGGGGAAAAAGTGGAAGGGATGACTTTAGAAAACCAAACATGAAAATGTGGATCCAAGGAGCTCAATGATATATAAGGAGTTTTCCACTGATGCTTATCCCTGAAGTTTGAACAAGTTGTAGTCATATTCATATTTGATGCCCTTTCACTAAGGATATAATAAAGGCCATTCTGAATTAAATTTGGATCATTACTATGTCAATAAAATGGTTTTAAAAATGTATTTATGATTTCTAAGTATCAGAATATAATTACAAGATTAGACACAAATTGATTTAAGCTAAATAAATAAATGCAAATACATTCACAATCAAGGTTAATGCTTTGTCCTTCTCTGAAACTTTCTTACTTGACTTGAATATTCTATTGATTTGCTGTGTCAGGATTTACTAGCATAGTATATAAATAAAGCCTTTAAATTCTAAAATATCACTGTTTATCCCAGAAACTCTGCATGCACTATATCACATGAAATTTTAATTGAGTCATATATTCTAGAATATACAACATAGCCTGGCATTGTTCTATTTGCTTACCTAACAACATCTCAATTGATTTTACTCATTCATTGTTAACTAGCTCCTTACTAAAGGGTGTGGCCAGCATTTCTATAATATTCTTAGCAAATAAAATGATGGAATATAAAGAAAGTTAAGGCACTCTGAAGTGTCTACTTTATTCCCAGAGCTGCTACTTCAGTACTTAAGTATAAAATCAGTCTATTTTTGGATGCTGGGCCCTCCCATTAAGAACAGGGGGAAACCTGCCAACCTGCTAAGTGCACATGTATCATCAGCAGAAGGGAAACCCACAAGAATAACAACACAGTCCAGGCCAGAAGCTATGTAAATACTCAAGTTTTTTGGAGAGCATATTTGAGAAAATGTCTTCTTTTTCTCCCATAGTTTTCTTTTTAGTGTATCGAAGATATGTGAGGACTTTAAATGTAATCCTTAACAATTGCTCATTTGTCTTTAATACTCGCAAAACTACTTGCAAGTGTAGAGTTTGACAACACATAAAGGTTGGTTAGTTTCATTTTAATTTTGCAGCCACTGTTAATATTCCATGAGTTTCTCTTATTTCGTGGTCTTCAAAGCACAAATTCTGGATTTTTCAGTCGTTACCTGCATGCTTTTCCAGAGCTGTAATAGATACCTTTCATTGCAGGTGGAAAGCTATATGAAAACTACACCAAGACCTGAAACTCTAATTCTTACCGATGTGCTGGATCTAACATTAAGAGATGGGTTGAAATCCATTTTGAAAGACAACCAATCAAATGGGGATGTTCATCTGTAAAAGGTACGCCTGGAAAGGAAAACATACAAAAAGCATGGATGGTTGAATTCACCTGGATATATATGCTGGTTTTGGTGGTTATTCTCCTTGTAATATTCCCTATGTATATAGCCCCTACCCACCCATTCTTTTGGGCTACTTTAGGGGTTGCCTCACCCGCTCTCCTTGCCCTCTGGTTTCTAGCTGGAGTACAGCAGTGGGAGGCATGACAAGCGTTGAAAAAACAAAGGGCACTGATGTCAAATTACTTAGACTCACCCCTCAGCTCCCATCTTGCTGGGACAGAGTAACTGTGGCTCTGAACTGCCACTGAAAGACCTGGGTTGGGCTGACCTGTTCTACATCTTCAGCCTCACATAGTTAGTTCTCAGATTGTAGAGAGTAAAGATAAAGAAGATGAAAGGGACCAATCACATAAGGTCATAAATATTATGTTAAGGAATTTAAATGCTTTCTGAAGATACAGGGGATCACTGAAGAATTTTGAATGAAAAAGTAGTAAAGTTTAGCTTAGAAAAAGACAATACTACTAGCAATGAGAAGAGGTTGGAAGGATGACAGCCTGTAAGAAGAAAGTCATCTAGTAGTCCACCCACATAAATCTGGCAAGCAACCAGGGCCTCAACCAAAGCAAAGTAGCTGACAAGGAAGAGGCCGGTGAAAGGGTATTGTAGGAATGGACCTGTGTCAAATTGCACTCATGTGACTTACCACTGAAGTAGATGTTTCACCATAAGCTGTTTCATGGATAAAACAGAGGTTTTATATCAATGATTTAATACAATGAAAATACCAATGGGATTTATAAAACTACTTTTGCACAAGTTGCAAATAAGTGTATGGTTCCTACAATATGAATTATTATTTCCAAAAGAGAACTGTTTTATAATGGTACCAAGAGTTGTTTTTCATTTTCACCACAACTTTTCTCTAAGTTAATAAAGAAAAGTGCTAATTCTTTCAGTTACATTAGTATTCATTGTAAAAAAGCTGGGCAATGTAGGGTAAAAAGTAAAAAGCTTCCTTTCATACTACTCCCCTGTCTTGGATAAACACCATTAAAAATTGGGCATTTGATCTTCCTGTTGTTTTTTTCTTTGGTATGGGTATTCATCCACATATATGCAAACACATAATGTTTTTAAATATTTGTAAACGTCATTATTAGTCTACATGCATTTGTGACTTTTACACTTAACAATTCCTATCAGAACTTTTCATTTAAATAAAAAGAAAATATTACTTTTACCCTTGCACAGTAGCTCATATAGAGATGTATCTCAATTTATCTAATTATATCCCCTTTGATGTACATTTATATTGTTTCTTTTTCCATTTTACTGTTATACCAATGCTGCAATAACTATATGATCACTCACATTAAGGGCACCTCTGTTATATAATATGAAAAGAGATGCACTTTTTAAATTGTAATAGACACTGTCAGTTGCCTTCCCAAAACACTGTACCAACTTATAGGCAGCCAATCTATGCTACGTGGAAATGCTATTTTGCTGCGTATTGGCCAACACCAGAGACTGCTACTAATTTTTTTATAATTCAGTAAGAGAAAAAGCATTCCATTATTATTTCTTTATGCATTGCTTTGATCACTAATGAGGCTTAACTGCTTGTCTAATGTATATTTTCCTTCTGCATATTTTCTGGTTGTATCAATTGTCTGTTTTTCTACTGAATTGTGAAGTTAAAAATTAATGATTCATGTAAGAAAAATTCTTTGATCTAAATGAAAAATAATGTGTAGTAATAGGAAAAAGAACTTTCTGCAACTCCATGTGTAAAATTGCTGTTTTGTAAATTCTTCTTAAAGCTATCATTAAGTTTTGAAGTCGATGCAAATGTATATTCACCAGATTCATTTCTTGCTTTCACATGTCCAGGGACATCAACTGGACATCCCCCAGCCTGACAGATAATTTGTGCAATTCATCATTTATCATCAACTTTCTTGAGAACTGCAAATGTAGTACTTGGTTTTTATTTTACACACGATTTCATTTTTTTAACTCATTCCTGCTTAAAGATATTCTTCAAGACAAAAAGCAAGTATTGTAGAGTCACACTATAAAACTAACCTAATGAGAGATTTCAGACTTACCTCCATAAACTCTCTGACTGAACTTCTCAGCCTCTAGTTTCTGTGCATGTTCTATATACAAATCATCTATAGTTTTCCATATTTTCCACTGATCCTTCTAATGGGTGGACTGGAGGCCTTGTGCATTTTTTTTTTAAAGATATTTTATTCACTATTTTTAGAGAGAAGGGCACAGAGGGAGGAAGAAAAGCAGAGAAACATCAATGTATAGTTGCCTTTCACCACCTCCAGCTGAGGACCTGACTAGAGACCTGGTTTGCAACCTGGGTATATGCCCTGATTGGGAATCGAACCAGCGGCCTTTGGGTTCACAGGCTGGCACCAACCCACTGAGCCACACCAGCCAGGGCTTGGTGTGTTTATTTGAACAACTGTTCTCTCCAGGCAGTTGCAATGAAAAGTTGAGTGGCCTGGGGCATAGGGGTTAAATGTAGGCTATCAGGGGGGATCTGGTAGCTTCCTCATTTAAGATATTAATTTTTTTCACTTGTCTTCTCTCCAAAACACTAGGAATCTGACAATAACTTGAAATAGCACAAATACTAACTCTTTATTATTATTTTTATGTTGCTCCAGAGGTCCCCCCCTTTTTGTAATAGTGTTTTAAAATTTCTTTAATCTTTATTGTATTTTTCCCATTACCATTTAGTCCACTTAGACCTCGTCCCCTCAGCAATCACCACACTGTTGTCCATGTCCATGAGTGCCTTCTCCTTTTCCCCTAGCCCCTCCACCCTCTAACCCCCACCCCACTGTCATCCTGCTCTCCACCTATGAGCCTGCCCCCATTTTCCTTGTTCATTCAGTTTGTTAGATTCCATACATGAGTGAAATCACATGGTATTTGTTTTTCTCTGACTGGCGTATTGCACTTAACATAATGTTTTTCAGGTCCACCCATACTATCACAGAGGGTAAAATTTTCTTTCTTTATAGCCAAGTAGTATTTCACTATATCAAATGCCCCACAGTTTTTATCCAATCACCTATTGAGTGACACTTGGGCTGCTTCCATATCTTGCATATTGTAAATAATGTTGCAATGAACATAGGAGTGCTTATGTGTTTTTGAGTAAGTGGTTTGGGTTCTTTCAGAAATATTTCCAGAAGTGAGATCGCTGGGTTGGAAGACAGATCCATTTTAATTTTTTGAGATATCTTTATACTGCTTTCCACAGTGGCTGCATTACTCTGCTTTCCCACCAACAGTGCACAAAGGTTCTCTGTTCTTCTTTCTGCACATCCTTGTCAGCATGTATTGTTTGTTAATTTATTGATGATGGCTATTCTGACAGGTGTGAGATGGTATCTAATTGTGGTTTTAATTTGCATTTATTTCTGATGACCAGTGACGTTGAGTATTTTTTCATATGTCTATTGGCCATCTGTATGTCCTCTTTGGAGAAGTCTCTATTCCTTTGCTCATTTTTTAATTGGGTTGTTTGGTTTTTGGTGTTGAGTACTGTGAGTTCTTTATAAATTGTGGATATTAACCCCTTATCAGATGTATGGGTGAATATGTTCTCCCACTCTGTGGGCTGTCCTTTCATTTTGTTGATGGTTGCCTTTACTGTGCAGAAACATTTTAGTTTGATGTAGTCCCATTTGTTTACTTTTTTCTTTTGTTTTCCTTGCCTGGGGAGCTATAGCTGATTAAAAAATTACTATGAGTAATGTCTGAGGTTTTGCTGCTTATGTTTGCTTCTAGAATTTTTATGGTTTTGGGTCTAGTAATTAAATCTTTTATCTATTTTGTCTCTTTTTGATGTGATTCTTTCCTTCAGTGCTCCTTGTTATTGTGTAAGATCATCTGTCTCCTCACAGCAGAGCAGTGAGGTCCCACTTTGAGCTTTGGTGTGGAAATAACTCAAACTGGCCATTGAAGCTGCTTCACAGTCAGACTTGTTCAGGATGACTTGGCATTGATAACACCATTCTCCATGGGGTCCAGCCTCGCTGTTTGCATCCTCCATGGAAAATTGGGGTAAAAATTTCATCTTGCCCTTGAATGTGATTTTGTCTTTTTTCCTTAAAGATTGCATGACTAGAGTAGACTGGCCAAAAATAAAGTATAAATATTTCTTTGTTTCTTGGTAAAAATATTCTTGCTAGCCAGCAACATCCTCAATGCCTTATAGAGAAAGTAGACTTATAGTATTCATCAGAGGACTAAACTTTATATATTATCAATGGTCAATAGTTCAAATTCTTTAATTAAAACTCTTCATGCTCTGGCTCTGCCCTGTACTCTTCAATGCTGTGGGCACTAACCTCATATGGCTATTTTAGCACTCTAAAGGTGATTGGTTCAAATTGTGATGAGCTATAAATATAACATGCACTCAATTTTGGAGACTTAATATTTTTAAAGGTAAACTATTATTTATGTGAATTGTTTTTTATATAAATTACAAGTTGAAATGATAATATTTTAGAACTATTGGCTTAATTAAAATATATTATAAAATTAATTTCACTTGGTTCTTCTTATTAGTTTAAATCTAGCTATTAGACAATGTAAAGTTACACATGTAGCTGACAGCTTATCTCTGTTGGACATCACTGGTCTAGATCTTGTTTCTCAACCTGAAGCCTTATTCTTTGAATTGTATGGTTGCAGATTTTTGCTTCAGCACTTTGCAATTAGAGCACTCTAAATGAATCACACTACCCACATGACCATGCTTTACAAATGTTCTTCCTCTCCAACTTCTAGCCCATGACTCTTGAGAGGAAAAATATAATTCTGACATTTAATAGACTAATAGCTAAAAGGCACAATTCATGTGTCTCTCTTCTGCAAAGCCATTTCTGTTCCCTAAGACAGTAAACTGTGCTGATCATATGCCTTATGCCTATGTTTAGTAGTGGATTTATGACACTACATGTGACTATTATTTACATATGTTTATTTACTTGCTGACAAACTTCTTAAGGTATGGGATCATGACATATATTTAACATAGTACATAGTTTTCAATGAATGTTTCATGAATTGAATCAAACCTCCATATCCTATTTATCTGAATCAATTGTTAGCATATGTATGTCAACATTACATCAAAACAAAGTAATATTGAGAAGTTATTGATACTAAATTAACTGAAGTAATGAATTTTTAAAAATATAATTTAGAAACTAAAATCAAATATTTATATAATCATGAACTATATATAATAAATAATAATTATATAATCATGAACTATAGTTGCTTTTACATAAAAGCAAAATAACTATATAAAAGCAAAAATAAACTTCTGAAAGTTATAAAGCTAATAATTATTGAGTACTTAATATGTGTGTGGCACTGTGTAAAGTACTCTATATATGCCATTTCATTCATTTTTCATAATACAGTATCATGCTAGTTTTAGGGATGAGAAAACCTGGAGGTTAAATGACTTGTTCAAAGTTACCCATTAAATAGGGTCAATCTGGGATTGAGCACAGGTACTCTTGCTCAGAGTCCTTGAACTTCATAAACTTTTAGAGATAAATTATAATATGTGTGTCCCAGTAGGTTTAAAGATCACTAGATGTGGACTATTTTACAACATCCACATAGACGGATATATTGTTCTTCATCCAAGCTTGATTCTTTGTCCTCAGACTGGCTAAGAAGTTTACAGGTATTACAAAATTGTCCTTTACAATGAGAATGAAAGACAGAGAACAATCTTGGAAGGCATTCTCTATCAGAATATCATGTCAGAATAGAAACAGACTGGCAGAAAGAAAATGGGGAAACTATCTTTTAAAATAACAGACAAATCTCATAAGATAGCTCTCTGCTTTGCCTTGAAATGAAAATCTAAAACCACTGTTCAGAATTTTATCTTCTTCACTCCCCCATGCTATTTTTGGTCTGTTATCTATTGTTCCTGGATTATTGAATACCTTTCTAGCTGAGCTCTCTTTTCTTCTTTTTCCAAAGCAATCTGAGAAACATTGTCAGATTAATATTTCAAAACACTATTTCACATAAGTCAATGGTTTAGCTCAGAAGTCCTTAGAGGTTAAGTAAGAGCAAAAGGTCTAACTGACCCTTCCAACTTCCATAATTACTCACCATATCTTTACAGTACTCTATTGTACTTCCCGTCTTCCTCTACATATGTGTATATATGTACTTACATCCTTTTCTCTGAGGATGCTAATGTAAGCAACCCCCAGACCTGTCATCCACACTCATATGGTTCTGCTTTCTTCATTCTATTCTTTCAGACTAAGATGTACTCCACCCCTCTCCTCATTCGTACAAGCTTATTTCTTTTTATAGTTGCAATTCAAGTCCTATTATTTGCCTCATCATTTCAGATACAACATAAATATCTCCTGTTCTGTACCTAAACACCGAGCAGTCTTATTATTATTATGTTGACATTGCCTTGTGTTACATTCCATATAAATACACTTTCTCTTCTCAAAATGAATAGCTTTTTCAGACAAAGGTCATTGACTATATCTCATATTATATAATAACTGATATATTTAGATCTGTATGTATAATCAGAGCTTAGTATATCTTTATTCTATTAATAAACCCCATTATTGATTAGTTATTTCTCAAATTATCAGTTATAGAAGGTATTCATCTGTTGCGAGATTGTGACATTTGGACTTTACACTAGAGTGAATATCATCACAATCACAAATTGGGTATTCAGCAACAAATACATGAGAAATTTTTGTAAAAATAATATTAAACTAGGAAAAACTTGTTGAGAAATGAGAAGAGAACTACTTGTGTATTTTTTCCCCTGGACATTTAAACTATTTACAGTGATTCCTGGTTCCATCAGCTCACTTTTTCATATTCTACTTTAACAGAGAATGTGCTTGAGTTGTTCCTAATGCCATAATTAGAGGAAGCATGGGTTTCTCAAGACTAAACTTTAGAACTAAAAGATAAAAGTTAAATATCACTTCTATCTACCTTCATATTGTTCAAATAAGACATGAGACACTAGCACAGAGCTTTGTTCTAAATAACTATAAATGTAGAAAAGGCAGATAGTTTTGCATCCGCCCACTCATTCCCAAGGAGTTGGCTACCATGATGCTCTGATTTCATCGCTGAATTCACACTCATCAGGGAAATGCTCTCAACAGTTATTTAAATATTAAATTTAATAAATGTATATTGAGGTATTTATTCATTTTTGTTCACAGGAGAGACTAGCCATAGATCATATAAGAATCTTTGAAAGCTTATATATGAAATGAAATAAAAATATGAATAGCAATAATAATGATCATTTCACAAGTGAAGATAAAGGGATAAAGAGGAAAGATTTCTGTTAAAGAGACAATACCAAAAAAATGAGAATGGTTACTTAAGGAAATTGTATTGTTATTTTAGAAACACAAAAATGAAATGCTGAATATGGTCATGTCTTTTTTAAATGGTTAAAATAGGGAATATTGTCTATTTGAAAAATTAAGTACAAGAATCATGCATTCAAAATATTACTTCTGAGGCTAAATTACATGGTTAAAAAGCTTAAAATTTTTCTTAAGCCAAATAGACTAGGTTTCTGTTTTATTTTGAAAAAGAATATTAATTAAACATGAAATAATTTTCAAACTTTTTCTTTACTAAAAACTAAAACAGGACAGAGTACAAATTAACCGAAAAAATTAATTTTTACTTAATATTTTTCATATATACCTTTTCTATCAGAAGCCAATTGATAATGATCAATCTGAAGAAGTGAATGGGGTTAAGATAAAGAAGAAATTTGAGTTGTTAAAACTAGGAGTAAACTCATTGTCTGAAATTTGATCCAGAATGTGATTACTAAGCCTGCTTTAAAGCCAAGTAAACTCATGGAGGATGCCAAAATCTCGTTAACCATGTTCTTGTCCTCTTGGTATTTGTTGATAGTACGACAGCAAGAACACATTTTACTTTCTATGCTCTGTAAGATGAACATAAGGTTATAAAGTCTACTCTATAAGAAAGGTGTTCTGAATATACTACTATCAGAGCTAAAGAAGGATAAAGTTAAAATAACTAAAATAATTAATTCACCTACTGTATGCTTAATGAATTACTTGATCTTCTCCCAAACTTGATTGCACCTGATCTAAAATCTGTTCATAGTACTATAATATTATTATATTAGTGGTCTTTTATGACTCTAATGGCATTGTAGTGATGCTGGCTACCACCTTCTCTTGAGAAAAGGAATAATTTATTTTGACATTGGTCTATATTGTTCGAAAGGTAAATTGGTGATAAAGAGATAATATAATTCAAACTGCTTTCAGTAGAGATGGGATTTTTCTAAACCAAAGTGAAAGCTCTATAATTTTGTGAGGTAAAAAAGATAATGAAAAGATGCTAGTGTTCTATAATGAAGAAAATAGAACTTCTGAAAAGAAAGGAAATAAAACTGAAAATTTACCAAATAAAAATATTTATATTAGAAAAATCCAGAAAAATATTTTATAGTTTTATGTTAGTTCAAATCTGCATTTCAGGAGTGAGAGAGAAAAATTTATTTTTTCACATGTCAAAGAACATAAAATAGCAAAATGGCCTAAAGCCTGGAAGAAAAATTAGAAGTAGTTGAAGGTATAGCCCTGCATTGTAAAATACATGAATCCAAGTTCAACTTCCCTCACTTAATACCTCCTTTATGTCTATCTCTGTCCACCCTTCTCCCTGCACACTTAAGCATAAGTTATATAAATGATAGGCATCTATTTCCAACCTGTCACTTTATAGATGAGTTTTTGAGCAATTTCTACAATATATGTTCCCATCGATATGTAAACAAATATTTTTAACCTGTAAAATTGATGGCTACAAATTTGTATACCCTGAATTATCCTCTCATTTATGAATCATGTGTGTTTCCCAGGATTTCCCTTCCTATCATTGTCTTTCTTCCTGCTCCTGGTTTTCCCCAAACCTCTGCACAGGAAGCTTTTTCTACTCACCTAGATGTCCTCTCTTCACTCTCTTTCTGTACAAATTTCTGTGTTTTCTCTTGAATGCTTTGTTTCTATTTCCTTACACTGAATAACAAGTGCAATTCCTTCCCATACCCCCTGCCCAATCATACAGAAAACATCCTCATCAAATGCAAGACCCCTTTAGGGGTTCACCCCAGGCATTTGAACTGTGGGGTCTTGAGCTCTGTCCCCTGTCTTACTCGAGAGTGCTAGAGGAACAGCCCATTTCAACCTGATTTTCAAACAAACAATGTAATAAATGTTTATAAGGTGATGCTTTTGTGCCAGGCTGTGTTCCAGGTCTGGGAAACTAAAGATGAGTAAGCCAAAGACTATTCACTCCAATGGCCTACTAGAGAAAATAGGTAAAGACACACATAGAACACTATTGCTTAGTGGCATGACAACATGCCAGCAGGGTGTTGTAGCAACAAATACATCTTGCTTTTGAATTGTCCATGAATGCATTTTAAAGTTCTTCATATCACAACATTGAAGATAGCACCTGCCAACCATCTGGTATAAACTTGCTGGGGAAAAAATAAATAAAACCGTGTAAACTTTTCTGCTCTATTCCATTCTATTATTCTCCTTAATTGCATCTCCCTTTGACAACAGACCTTTCTTCCTCTCTCCTTGTCAATATTCCTATGTTGGTATCATATGCCACACCTGACATACTGCTGCTGGTGTCCTCTCTCACTCTCCCTCTTCCTATCTCATGTTCTCACTATCTTTCAACCTTTCTCTGCCAAGAGAAACAACAGATATAATTACATGAAGATAGACGAAGCCAAAGTTTCCTTTTTCAAGAAAACAAGAAAGAATAAAGAGAAGGAAAAAGATTGAAAATGGAATATTTATGTTTATAAATTCAAACTCTGCATACAGGGAAGTTTAATTTCAAATCAGATGTACAGCTATGTCTCTGCATTCATAGTCCACCCAAAGTCACGAGCAGCCATTGCCCAGAAAGGAAAATAGAGCCTCTATTTTCTACAGAAATTGCCCTCTCCCCCTGGATATTATTAGCTTGGCAAGAGTAAAATGCTGAAGAAAAAAATGTTACTGTATTTCCATGTTAAATCATCCTGATCCTCATTTACAATGCTGCACAAGCCTCAATTTTGTCCTGTACCTTCCAGGCCAGTGTTCTATTGTTAAAACACTACTGCATCCTACTAAGAACCCTCCTATTTAGCAAAGATGTTCCACATATTCACCTAAAAGTGTATTTTAAATAGATACAGCTGGTTCCCTGGGGAGGAGTCCAGTGTCATTAGTTCAGAATAGCAGCTAAAGCTTCTAGCTTCATTTAGCTTCCCAAATCTGTTATCTGGAAAAATAAATAAGACAAGACCTAGGAAGATACATAAGGAGCTGCATGCAACACTGGTTTTTCCCTGAAGGATTTAGGCAACTCACAGGTATTATGTTAAATCATATGGATTATAACATCAACTGGAGAAAATATTGCAGATGTTGTTAGTAGCTAAACAAATAATATTCCCAGCCAAGGCAACATAACCAGGTTGCAAGCCTGGTCTCCAGCCAGCTTTGTAGCTGGAGGCAGGTGAAAGGCAACCACACATTGATGTCTCTCTCCCTCTCTGCCTCTCTCCCTCTCTGCCTCTCTCCCTGCCCTTCTCTATAAAAATAATAAATAAAATCTTTTAAAAAATGATAGGTTAAAAAACAAAGAAGAAAAATCCTTCTATCAGCAACTGTCATACTAAATATAAAAGTTAAAGCCTTATAGGAATTTCCACACCTCCCAGTATAAAGAACATTCACACCCTCTGCCTAGTACCCTCTTTGTAGATAGATTTTATTTCTACTATGATGTGTACAATCACTGTTATTATCATGTGGGAAAATACATTTAATGCCATGTGGATTCAAAAAAAAAATAGCTGGACTCTTTCATACCACCACTGTTAAAAGCAAGGACTAGAATGCTATAAAGATGGCTGTTTGGCCTTGAATTTCACTTACAGGGTATAAATTATCTGAGTTATACAGGGATCTTTCATACACTAGAGTTTACAGTTCAAAAATGACTTATTTTGGGGGTAGAATTAAAGCATATGCAAACCTGTGTGTGTGTGTGTGTGTGTGTGTGTGTGTTTGCGTGTAGCAGTAGAGACTAACAGGTACACTAGAACAATTTTGTTTATAGCACTTTCCCTTGAGTTAATTTATGTACATGAAAAATTACTTAATCTCCAATGAATTCATTTATAACAGATTGAAGATATCCAAGGGCAGGATACTTTGGGAAGGTAGAAAGAGATGCTTTAAGTGCAGCATTGCTCCTTGTCTCATAGTTTTTTGACCTTTTCTTTCTTTAAAGTGATACCAACACCTGGAGCAACGCTATTAAATTAGCACCATGAGAAACAGTCTCTTTTCACTTGGCAGATATATGCCTGGGAAAGTAATGCTAATTTACTATCTATACGAACACTGACAGAGAAAACTAGGGGGTGTAATAATCTGATTTAGGACTTACCTAGGAGCATATATTCAGAGATCCCATTAGTATTTTGTTCGTCTCTTGGCTCCATTTTGCATTTCATGCATTTCATTTGAAAGAAGGGACTCGAACCCTCCTACCCTGCCCCTGAGACTCGCTTTGTTATTCTCAGAGAACACGGATAAATGCTCCCAGTCAGCGACATAGACTTCAGAATTTCTCAGGACCAAAGACTTGATTCCAGTAGACATCAAATCATTTTGTGTGATCCACCAAGGAACCAATGACATCTAATTAAATAAAACTTGCTTACCAATTGGATGACACCAGGAAAAGGGTCCTGGCTAACTCCATTGGTGTAAGTCCATCATCACCCAAGTGAGCTGTCACCAGCATGGTGTTATGCAGTTAATGACAACAGTGCACTTATTTAGTCATCAGTCAGGACATGAGGGAGAGACTGCTCTACTGGAGTAAAAAAGTTTCATTACTTCCAGGTGAACAGTCTCCATAAAGAGCAGACAGAACTTTTGTTTTAATGGAAAGATGAAAGGACATCAAGAATAAAAGAACCCAAACACTAGAGTAGTGACTTCTTAGGGCAGATGCTTACAAATTCTCCAGAGCAGAGACTGACCCATGGGAGCTTGTGGATAAATCCTGGGCAGGGCAAACGCCAGGCTCTTCTCCAGCCTCGGCCAGCACTTGAGAATCCACGTGCACTTGCTTGTCTTGGAGAGCCAACATCACCAGCCATCAGCACGCGCAGAGCATGCAGTGTTACAGTTCTGCAGCCTTTTCCCTACCAGGCCGCGACCCTCTTTCTCGCTGGTTCACGTGGCCCTCCTGTCTAAAGAGCGTCACAAATGCTGCGCACAACAGAGGCTTGATGTGGCTGTTTTCCCAGATCCAGAGGTTTAAAGGATTGGTAAGAATCTGACTTTAATTTGCTTTGGATAAAGGCTAAGGTGTGTTCTCGGGGCCTCCATTCTTTGGTGGATAAGATATTCTTTGTGGTACACATTATTCCAGCGATGATCTGTGATTTCCTACTGTTCTCACCTACTGATCCACTCGAGGTCAGCTTTATTGAAAAGGGATTTTGGCTTATGCAACTATAATTATGCCTGTTTAATTTCTTTGTAAGGCTAGGAACAATGTGTTAGCCTTTATCAATGAAAACTTGGCCCCCTTTACAATCAGATTTTCAGCTTCCATTAAGATCATAGTAAGCTTAGCTAATGGAAGGAAAAATATCAACCCTTTCTAAAGGTCAGCCTTCTTAATTAAATGAAAACTCAGGCAGTAGCATTAGAAAATGAAATGACTAGAGCCTGTGCTCTATCTGAGACCATACAGAGTGCCCAGCTGATCCCGCTGAAAGCAGGGCAAACAGAATTATTCCCAGATGGGTAAGAGAGGCTGTGGCAGTACAATGATGGTTCCTCTTTTGCAAGCAAGTAGAATGGGTTGTGGGTGTCTGTGACAATCATGGAGACTTCAAGTGCTGAAACTGTGTTCTGATTTTCATCTTCTCTCTGACTTACCACCACAACGCTGCCATTCCCTGACACTGTCTGCTATTGCTACCACCATCTTTCAACCACTGCCAAAGCAGAGGAGAAATCAGTAAAGAGGCCCTGAGCTAGGTGCTTTCACATTTAGGAACTCACATAAACTGTGCGACAGATGTATCACTACCTTTTTTTTTTTTCACAAGAGCAAATTGAAATTCAGAGAGGTTAATTATTTTACCCAAGGTCACACAGCTAACAAAGTATCAGGCTAGCTTGGACTGTTTGTCAGCAGTGCCCATTCTCTTTCCATAAGAGCTAGTGTTTGTGTCACTCTGGTGTCCTTCCCACTGCTGTATTGGAATCTCTTGGATGGCATCTGAGGATGACACACCATCTTCCTGGGATCACAACAGAGACCACTCTGTCTAGACTTCCAGCCTAGCTCTGTCCCTTGATTTTACGGTTGTTTTCCAACAGGACCCTGACCCCTTCTAGCTGGTCAAGAGCTCTTCCAAGTACTCACATGAGTAAGTGAATCTAGAGATTTTCCAAAGCAGTGAGAAGCTGCAAGGATTGAAATTGAGTTAATTCTAGCTCCCCTTCCTAGATGGCTGCCCTATTCCTACCTTCCCCTAACAGCATCACATTGAACAGTGACACCATGACCTTGCCCTCCATTTCAGAAATTAAAGAATCTGTCATTTTATCCACCAATTATATTATGTCCAGTCAATAAATACATTGATAGTTGTTATACGTATATAGGATCTCTTAAGTCATTAAAAACTATCACATGATCCTAAAAGGGTTAAAAACACATTCCAGACTCTGATTATTTTAATATAAACAAAGGATTCTAATCAATTATACTTATTAAAACTCTGGGATTTGAAGGCTTTTTCAGAGAATGAATTCCAGTTAAGGCTCAGAGCACCACATTGCATAGCTCTCTGGGCACTATCTACATTGAGCTCCAGGGGGAGCCATTGAGATTGTGTGATGCGGTGGCATCTTCCAAACAGAAAGAAGGCAAGGTTTTTGTTTGCGTCTCTGGCTGCCATTAGAATTACCAGGAATCTTAGGCTGTTTCCAACACTCGGCTATTGTAAGAGGTGCTGCTCTAAACATCGGAGTGCATAAATTCTTTTGCATTGGTGTTTCAGGATTCTTAGGGTATGTTCTCAGCAGTGGAATCACTGGGTCATAAACCAGTTCCATTTTTAATTTTTTGAGGAAATTCCATACTGTTTTTCACAGTGGCTACACCAGTTTGCATTCCCACCAACAGTGCAATAAGGTTCCCTTTTCTCCACATCCATGCCAGCACTTGTTGTTTGTTGATTTATTAATGATGGTCATTGTGACTGGTGAGAGGTGGTATCTCATTGTGGTTTTAACTTGCATCTCTCTGATGGCTAGTGATGTTGAGCATTTTTTCATATATCTATAGGCTATCTGTATGTCCTCCTTGGCAAGGTGTTTATTCAGGTCCTCTGCCCACTGGATTGTTTGTTGTCCTGGTGTTGAATCATGTGAATTCTTTTAATTAATTAATTTATTTATAATTTAATTTTATTGTTGTTTTATTACATCCATCCCCTTTTTCCTTCCCTCAGCCCCCTTCCCCACCCACCCTCTCCCCCCAAAGTCAATCCTACTTCTTGTCCACGTCCATGGTTCTTCCATGCTAGTTCCTTGACTAAACTGCTCTCCGTTTTTGCCTCCTCCTCCTCCCTTCCCCCTCCCCTCTGCCCACTGGAGATCTATTCATTGTATTCCTGCATCTGGTCCTGTTTTGCTTATTTGTTTGTTTTGTTCATTATTGTCCTGAAATGGGTGAGATTATATGGTATTTGTCTTTCACTGACTGGCTTATTTCACTAAGCATAATACTTTCTAGTTCCATCCATGTTGCTGCAAAGGTTAGGAGTTCCTTCTTTCTTTCTGCTGTGTAGTATTCTATTGTGAACCAAAGTTTTTTGATCCAGTCATCCACTGATGGGCACTTAGGCTGTTTCCAGCACTTGGCTATTGTAAATAGCACTGCTATGAACATAGGGGTACATAGGTTCTTATGAATTGGTGTTTCTGGGTTCTTTGGGTATAGTCCTAATAGTGGAATTGCTGGATCAAAAGGCAGTTCCATTTTAGTTTTTGAAGGAAACTCCATACTGTTTTCCATAGTGGCTTCACCAGCCTACATTCCCACCAACAGTGCACCAGGGTTCCCTTTTCCCCACATCCTCACCAGCACTTGTTTGTTGATTTGTTGATGACGTTGATGATTGCCATTCTGACAGGTGTGAGGCGGTGTGTTATTGTGGCTTTAATTTGCATCTGTCTGATGACTAGTGAATTCTTTATATATTTTGAAGATCAAACCCTTGTCCAATGTATCATTTGCAAATATGTTCTCCCATATAGTTGGTTCCCTTTTCATCTTGATAGTGGTTTCTTTAGCTGTGCAAAAGCTTTTTAATTGATGTAGTCCCATTTGTTTATTTTTTTCCCTTTATTTTCCTTGCCCTAAGAGATGTATCATCAAAAATATTGCTGCATGGGGTATATAAATTTTACTGCCTGTGTTTTCCTCTAAGAATTTCATGGTATCACAACTTCTATTTAAGTATTTTATCCATTTTGAGTTTATTCTGGTGTATGGTATAAGTTGGTAGTCTAGTTTCCTTTTTCTTTTTTAAAAATTTTATTTATAATTTTTAGAGAAAGGGGAAAGGAGAGAGGGACAGAGACATCAATGTATGGTTGTCTTTCACCTGCCTCCAGCTACGGACCTGGCTGGAGACCTGGCTTGCAACCTGGTTATGTGCCCTGGCTGGGAATTGAACCAGTGACCTTTGGGTTCTCAGGCCTCCACCTTATCCACTGTGCCAACAGCCAGGGCTGTTTTGTGTTTTTGTTTTTTGTTTTTTGTGGGGTTTTTTTGCATGTACTATTCCAGTTTTTCTAACACCATTTACTGAAGAGGCTATTTATGCTCCATTGTAAGCTCACGCCCCCTTTGTCAATATCAGTAGCTGAATGGACTTAAAAAACTGATACCTTTACACAATAGAACACTATGCAGGAGACAGAAAGAGGAAGGAATTCCTACCTTTTGCAACATTATGGGCAAATGAGGTCTGTCCCGAAAGTATCGAGCTAACATCAATATAATTAAAAGTTTCCATGGCAGATACTTTCGGGACAGACCTTGTAAGCCAGTCCGTGAAAGACATATACCGTATGATATCACTTAAAAGAGGAATCTGATGAACAAAAGTAACTAATGAGCAGAACAGAACCAGAGACAGGGAAACAGGCAACAGACGGATGGCTGCCAGAGGAAAAGGGGTGGGGTAGTGGTGGGGGGTGAAAGAAGGGAAGGGGCGCAGTCAGAGAGCATGTGTGGCTGACCCATGGACATGGACAACAGGGAGGGGTATTGTGGAAGTTGGGGGACAGGACAGAGAAATGCAAAGGGAGAAGGATTGGGACAACTGTAATAGAATAAATAAGAATAAAGTATGTTTTTAAAAAGACAATAAAATATTTTGAAAACGAGTTGCCAGGGGAGAGTTCAGGACAATGCCTAAGCTTCCCTTGAGGCAATTAAGTTAAAATCTCTGGTGTTCAATCCAGGTATCAGTAATATTCTTTTATTATCAGTTCTTAACTCATTGGTTGAGAGAATGGGAACTGTCCTTCATCTATAAATAAGGATATTCGTTGTTCTTATCTTATAGGATTGTAAATATAATCCCTACCATTGCATTTCCAGTAAGCATTTTAAAATCATTATTATTGTTTTTGTTGAGAAACACATCACTGCTGCTCAAATACTTGAATATTTTTTAAATGAAAAGAATACTATATTACCAAATAAGCCCATTATTTTTTTTTCAGAGATTCAATGGCATGTAAAATATGATTAATATAGGATGCATCAGAAGTGAATTCATTCAGTCAAACCTGTAGAAATCCCACCAAACTCTGAATGCGGAGCATTCACTAAGGATAAGATCACCCTAAAATCTGGCAATGAGCACCTTGCTACTGGAGTTTCGCCCTTGGCTAACTTATCTTTCCATGCTAAGTACACACTCTGCTTTATTTTGTATGTCCACCTTGCTTCAATTCTCTCTCAAATACCAAGCTTGAATTTATAGTGACCTGTTAGTTACTTCTAGTGACCTCAAGGACTTCAAAGTTAACCTTTTCCTAAATACTATTGCGACAACTGTGGGGTGTATAAACTGACTTTTAGTTTCCTACATGATTTATGATATTAATCCATTTCAAAAAGATAATTAGTCTAAAAGTAGGTATTCTAATTTTGGTTTGTAATTCCACATTTTGATTTCTATGTAACTTATGACACTAATGCATTTAAAAGAATCAGTAGGTTATGTTTTTGACTATACAATGTATAAAAGGGTAATTTTGTGGCAGCAGCAACCCAAAGAGGAAGGGATAAATCTGTAGAGTAACAGAGATTTTGTATGTTATTGAAGTTAAGCTGGTATGAATTCAAAATAGTGTGTGATAACTTTAGAATGTTAAATGTAATCCCCATGGTAACCAAAAGGAAAATAGCTACAAAATATAAACAACAAAAAAAAAAATAATAAGACAGGAATTTAAACACTTCACTATGAAAAAAATCAACTAAATGTCAAAGAAAGCAGGAATGCAGATAATGAAAAAATAGAAAAGCTTTAAGGCCTAGAGAAAAGTAACAAAATGATAGAACTTCTCCTCACCAGTAATTACTTTAAATGTAAATGAATTAAACTCTCCAATCAAAACATAGAGATTAGCAGAATGGATATAAGAACATGATCCAACTATATGTGGTGTACAAGGGACTCACTTTAGATCCAAAGAAACAAATAGATTGAAAGTGAAATGAAGGAAAGGAATATTCCATGCAAATAGTAACCAAAGAGAGCAGCGATGGCTATATTAACATCAGCAAAATAGACTTTAAATCATAAAAGACTATAAGAGACAAAGACATTATATATTTTAAAAGTTTCCATACAACAAGAAGGTATAACAATTAAGCATTTATGCACCTAATGACAGATCACCAAAATATATGAAGCAAAAACTGATAAAATTGAAGGAAGAAATAAACAGTTCTAAAATAATCATTAAAGACTATAGCTACTTCAAAATGCTCCTGGATCCAAAAATCAAAGTGAAGCTGGTAGACCTAGCCGACATTACAATGGATTTGCAGCAGCTTACCTTTCTTATCCTCAAGTAAGCACATTTGTTTTTCTGAGAAGAGAAAGTGAAAGAAAAAATAAAGATGAACAAGAAACTGAAAAGCCAATGGTATAAGTAAGATGGATAATGAGAAAAGGAAGAAAGGAAAGGCCAAAAAAAAATTAAAAAGTAAGAGACAGCCATGGCAACTTATAATCAAATAATAAGAAGCCTTTATGTTGCTTTTCTCCCTCCAGCTGTAAACCAGGCTCAGGACCAACTTTCACATTACTTTTCACAGCTTATGTACCATTGCAAGGGATGCCGCTGGCTGATGTGTCTGCCTCAGACCCTCTTCAGAAAACTGAGGGATTATACCAAGAGCCATTGTGTGAAGGAAAGGAGGGCACAAACCAATGGACCACTCTCACTTGACCCTGAAATAGATACTCAGAAATCATCATCATCAAAAGAAGCTTTCCATGATTTTTACCCAAAACCATTGATGTTACAGATGAACTCTCGAATCACCTGGAGGGCTTCAAAAACAAACCAACTCAGAGCCCACCTGCAGAGATTCAGATTTCAATGGTCTCAAGTAGGCCTGTACCGTGTATCTTTTACTTAATGTGATCTGATGCTTTTATCACTTTTATAAAATAAACATTTCTAAAATAATTGGCTGACTTACTTATTGATAAAATAAGGTTTTGACTGTTGTGAACTATTAATTTTCATTTCCTTGAATCCACAGGCATTTTCTCCATGTTTTGATCTCATTCATCTGAAGATAAAAACCATTCGTCAAATTGATTTTAACATATATGCAAGGCACTGTGCAACAACTTTTGTTTCTTTTCATTTTGTTTCTTTTCATTTCAGTCTTACAAAGAGCTCAAGTCAGCCTGAATCTAAAGCCATTAAGTCTTGATTAAAAGCCCAAACCCATATCTCTGTCATTGCATTTCTCAAAAGGGTTTTGGTGTCTTGTCCTCTGCAATTGGTGCTGTGCTATTTGTGTGGAGTGAAAATTGCTGACTATTGATTCTGTCCCAATCCCATCCTTTCTCTCCGATTCATTGGGAAGAAAACTTCCCAATATCAAAACCAGAATGAACTGCCTGCTGCTACTATTCTTCTCATGTCGGCTGTGGGGGCAGCAACTGGCAGTATTAATTATTCTGCATTTGAAAAGATACAGTGAGGGTATCCATATCTTCCTAAATTCGTATGCCTTGTTTTAATAGACTGTTACCATTCTTAATTATCACCAGAGCAAAGCTTTAAGGTTTCTCCTTTTTTTCATCATCAGAGCACCTCATGAAGCACTTGAGTGAGTGACGGGATTTCCCAAAGGCAAGTTCAGACAACACTGATAATAGTCCCAAAATAGAGATGTTGAAATGAACAAGCGGAAAGAATCTTAGAGCGGCATTCGGAAGATAGGGACTAAAACGGACTTGGAAGGCTTCCAAGCTGCATGACCTTGAACAGAGTATTTAACCCTTAGGAGTTTCAATGTCTTTGCCGTGGAGATAGTGCCTTCTGCCCCAGCCTGACCACAAAGTGATGGAGTGACGATATCAGAGGCCACCTTTAGGAAGACATTTGGTACTTTTGAAAAGTACACGGCAAATGAATGTTTTTGTTCTCCTTCTCTCTGTCATTTGTCTTGACTCCTTTCCATGAGGTACCTGGACTTACTAAGCACCAGCATCACAGCTGAATATCCATGGAAGAGAAGACCCCAAGTGGCTGAGCCGGGCAGCTGGTGCAGGCAGGCTGAGGTCAAAGGTTAGCCTGGACTACCGGGACTAGAGACGATGACATAGTACGGAAGGTAATTCGTACCTCCGTTATGCTTCCTAGAACTTATTTTGAGAAATATTAAAAGTATTTCTTGTAAGCCTACATCTTTGATAACACTTTTAAGTTTTCTTTACGGAGTAATCCAACAGTTCTAAGAAATGAGGACAAGGTTATCAACACTGCTGCAACAGAAAGCTCATATGAACATGCTTAATTTTATTGGGAGAGAAAATCAACACCTGATTCCCAGCTGCTGAAAATATTTGATCAAGTACGATCAACAATACAGTCCCAGGAAAGAAGAAAGAGGGCGTTAGGAAGTCCAGTATGCTTAGTGACATTTGGCTGACTTGCTGTAAAGAAAACAGCAGGAGTTCAAATAAGATGTTTCTAACATGTAGTCGTAACCTAGCCTGAGCCCAGGGGAACCCTCCTCCAAGTACCTTTATTTTGCATATGAAATTAATCAAAGAATAGTAGGTGTTTCTTACTAATAGTAACTCAGTACAGTTGTTATCTCAAAAAATTTTCAGTACATTTTACAAGATGATTACTATTTATTGTTGACAGATTGAAAAATGGAGACTGAAAGAGAGAAAGCACCGAAGTGTATAGCATCTAATGGGTTTTTGCTTGCTATTTCATTTATTATTTTTTCCCCCTTGGAGTCAAAGATTTGCTTTGGCTTAATACTTACCCATAGAAGGATGCACTTTTTATTTTGATAATTTATATCCTCTGAAAATTGTAAAGACAAAGAATGAAAAAAAAATCTATTTTTGCTTCCTTAGTTTCAAGTAAGTGAAAATTGGGGGAAATTTATCACCCTAACTAAATTGTTTTTATAACTAGGAAACCATATAAATAAAATTTCTAGTGGAAAGAAGCAATTTTGTAGATTAATAATAGAGTTACAACTAGTAATGAAACAATTATCAATAGAAATGAAACAGCACTTCATCAATATATTAATAAGCTTGTCACAGAATTATTTTTAAATCCATGTTTATTTGGAAAAAGTTGCTGCCTTTAACAAAAATACTTTTATTTTGCAAAAATAGAAATATAAAAATGTAAATGAGATGCTTATGTAATCTCTAGTGTTAAAATGGCATTGAATTGTGTCATTGGTGGTATTAGCAACCTTAATTAAGAAGTCATTTAATGATAATATTAACAAATTGGCATTTTTTGAGTCAGATTGACCTAACTCAAGACACAAGCATAATTGATGTTCATTCAGTAAAATACAGAGTATGTCTGTAAAGGGACACCCGGTATTTATAGTAAAATTAAGGTTAGGAGCTTGGCAAAATATATTGTAGACTATAACAGATGTTCCCAGGTTAAATCACATTTCTATTAAAAACTATAGAGATGACAGAACCTAGAATCATATAATTGTTGAACCGAAGAGATTTTTAGAGACTAGTCATTCCCATTATTTTAAAGCTGAGGAAACAGACCTGCAAAGAAGGTACAGTAAAGATCTGGACTGGAACCTAAGCTTTTTCTACTATTCCAGGACCTGTCTAAATTGTGAGAAATAAAGAGACATTTTAATATTTTACTTAAAATACATTTAGGATCCTCATCCTGTGTGGTAAAATTAGACATAGGAATATTAACAAAATAAGCTATTGCTTTGGGATCTTACCTAATTCCTGCTCCTGACTATTATCCACATTTCAGGAATGCTACCATTCCCTGGGTAATAAAAAATAATGTCAAACTAATATTAAATATGCAACACACTTACAAATATTTAGTAGTACCATTAAAAATTAGTAAATATTAGCACCATGCTAGACTGTGGGTGGCAGTTCTTCAAATTCAGATGACAAACAAACACTTTCTCAGTTGCTATTTCACAAGATTTAATATTATCCAGAGTTTGGGTGTTAATACTAAACTTCTAAGGTTCACAAATGATTTGGCAACAAATGACAAGATACACTAACAAAATTAGAAACATTATATATGTGGTGTGGTTTATATGCTTTCTTTCATGAATAAATCAGCTTGACAGTGAAGCAGCAACATACTTAGAGGGAAAAATATACCTCCTACAATGCACTTAATTTATCACTTGTGATTGTTAAGAACTTATAGACTAGAAATTAGAAAATATACATTATTTTATCATTTCTTCTGTCACATCAGGAGAGATTCTGACTTGAACTTTTCACTGACCTACTGGGATAGACGTTCTACAAAACATACCAGTAAAATGAAAAGAATGCATTTGACTTTAATCCCAATCATGAAGATGCAGGGCTAATAATCTTTCCTGTCTTTGCCAATGGCAGAACTGCTCCATGTACTCAATAGCCTGAAGGTTAACATGGACCCCTCACTTGTGCCCACCCCCATTTCTAATCATTCAACTTCATCAAGGCTACATCTCACTGCCTTCACTTGACTTCAGTGATTCTAAAATGGATGAGAACCAGAATCTCTTGGGGAATTTGGTAAAAATATAAAAGCCGAAGTGGAATAGGTTTATGGCCTCTTAATATCTCTCTGCCAGATAATTGCATCTGCTTCTTAATTCATCTGCTTGACTCAAGCATCTTACCACACCAATTCATCCTTTAGCTAGACAATGAACTGAAAAAGTTCTACTTGGAAAAGAAAAAAATGAATGGTTGCTTATCACACTCAAAAGTAAATCCAAATGTATTATTCATGCAAGGCCTTTCAGGATTTGGCTTTTGTGGTGCTGTCCAGCCTCATTTTTCACTGCTCCGGGTTACCTGCACATTCCCCCCATGCACAATGCTTTCTCAGAGCCTAGTTCTGTTCACATTCATCCACATATTCATTCAAAAATTATTTATTGAGTTCTTACCGTTTGTACAGCTCTGGATCCAACAGGGGGGATAGGGTGGTGAACAGATGGAAATTAGACCAGTATTCAAGGAGTGAAAAATATAAAAAGAAACACATTTAATTTATTAGAATTGGGATAAATGCTTTGATGAGCAATAATTACAGGGTTTTATGGCAGCATGTAGTGGGGGCTTCATCTGGCCTGGCTGCTTCCGAGTTAGCTTCCTCGAGGAAGTGATTTTTGAGCTCATGCTTGGAGTTTGGGTAGAAGTTATCAAGATAAATGGCAGGAAATGTAGAGGAGCTTTAAAGTTGGAATGGAGTGTGCAAACGTCTTGCAACGGAAGGCGAGTAACATGTTTCAAGGAACCAAAAGAAAGTTATATGGGTTAAAACAAAAAGAGAGACTGGGTGAGTAGTCAGATCAAGTCGGTAATGGGGTCAGAAAACCAGCCTAGTTTTTCTTTATCTTGAGGAAAATGGAAAGTTATTAAATACTTTTAAGCAGATAACTGTCTCAGGTTTGAATTTGAAAAGATTATTGTGAGCACAGTGTACAGAATGGGTTAGGAGATGGAAAGCATAGACCATTTACTATTTTATAGAAGGCCATTACAGTTAGTGGTCCAGGAGAAAATAGATGGTGCTCAGACTAGGCGCTGGTCACCGCGGCTGCAGCAGGAAAGGTGGTGAGGAAAAACATGCCTGGCACTCTATTTAATCACCTTTTCCCCCACGCCACCTTTTCAGTCTTTCTTCCTCTGGGTTCTCTTAGCACTGGGCATTTACCCTTGCTATATTTGAAATATTGAGTTATACATCTTTCTTCTATATGGAAATGTTCATTAATAAGGACATTGGCTATGTTTTATCTCACCTCTACTGCCTGACAAATTCTGTTTCGATAAATATTAGAATGAATTAACCAGCCACTTATAATTGGGCACTTATAGTCACTATAGACCTCCATTTTATCACTTAATAAGTAACCTCTTCCCTCACCCATATAAGTCCTTGGAGGCGAACTTCGATAAGCAAATCTTTTTCCTAGAATTGAAGACATAATGAAACTGAATTAGGCAGATTCCAACATTTGAAAAGGATTTTATGAAAGGACCTTTTATAGATAATGGGACAGGCTCAAGGGACCAATAAAACTATATGAGGTTCCCAGGAACTTTGGTATCAGGAAGGCTCTGCCACCCCTAAACATAAAAAGATAAGGAAGGGTAAGGAACAGAGTTAATGAAACCTAATGAGGATAGAGCTATGGGTGTGGGTCTGTCCAACAGAAGCTGTGGTCAGGAGAGCAGCCACTGCAGGACTGGCCAGTCAGGTAGTGAGCCAGTAGCCGGAGGAACTAACACACTGATCTACCTCTTCCCCCAGCCTTCAGTGCCTTCCTAATGCCTCTCTTTGACTGAACCCCTCGGAAAGCCAGAGCGGGAGGCAAACAGAGAATGATGGGAACTGAAAGAGAAGGTATACGCAACTGATAAACAGTGGGGGTTGAACTTAGTAGACCAGAGAAATCAGTCTAATCAAGCTTTCTAAATGATGATATGCCCCAGACAGGAGCAAAAATAGGAATTTGGAAAGCTCCAACAGGGGATTACAGACTGCCCTTGAAATAAGAGAAATCATGGGCAAAGGGGAGGACAATACAGGCAGATGCTCAGGCCTAAATCCATTGCTGTTTTTCACATTTAAGTCCACAACTGTATTCGAGGGGCAATAATAGAAACTTTCCAATCAAGAAATCAAGTAATCTTAGTATTCACATCAATAGATCTTGTTATTATAAGTGCAATAAAAACACCTTTTTACTGTCTACTACTTAGAGGCCCTTGTCTCATACACGCTAATTTGGTTTAAAATATTGAAAACTCTATGATCAATGAAATTCAATACATCCAATATCCAACATCAATAGAAACATTACATTATGATCGTACACAATTAGTACTGATCTATAGAGAATTTAACTATGTATTAGGCAAAGGTTAACACAAACCTGTACATGGAAGATAGAATCCACAGTGTTCTGGGAAATAGCTGAAGCCTTATAAAAAAGGTGACACACTGTCATGACAGATAGAAAGTGGGAAGGTCTCTCACTCGAGCTCTAGTTCCTTCCTCATTACGCCAAAGCCTAGGGACGTGATGGAGCTGGCCAAGCTGGGGCGGAGGCACTGGTTGATAAGTTGCAGGTCTAGATACAGGGGTACTAATGAGAATGTACTGTCTTTTCTAAATAATTGCAGAAATCATATCAGAAAAGAAGGAAATTTTGAGTTAATCGGTTCAGGAAAACAAAATAGCTTGGTTAAGTAAGAGTGCATGCCACCCGATGGAGGTTTATTATAAAGGGTAATGAACCTCGCCTAGGGCCCTGGAGAGAGTTTATGATCAGCAGGCTGGGCCTGAAAAGTGTTTTTCAGGGTGGGATGACTGAAGCTGAGCTTCTGAAAGGAGACACGCAGCCATGAGGAGCTGTTTGAGGGAAAATAGGCCTTGCAAGTCTGCCTTCCTGGCTAACTTTAAATAGTTCTTTACATCATCCATCCTACTTGCTTTATTGACTCATTTCACTTAAGAAGGTTTCAAGTAAAGAGAATGACACCTGTGAAATCCTTAAGGACAGAGGCAAATATGGTGGTAGGAGCAGAGCACCCCTGTGAGGCAGGGATGGAAGATGAGCACAAAAGGAGCAGGCAGGGGGCAAGTCATACAGGAGCTCGTATAGCACACTAGGGAATTTGAGAGCAACCTCAAGGCTCTGGGGAGCCAAAGAAAGATTTCAATCAGTGAAGTGGTAAAATCAGAGTCAAGCTTAGTAAAGACCATAGCGTATGCAATGTGGGGAAGAAATAGGAGGAATTCCAGATAGGAGACATAGAAAGCTGCTGGAAAACTTGTCCCCGAACCTGGGTGGTTGTGCAAATGGTTGATAATTATTGACATGGCACACAGGCACAAGAAGCAGCTGGTTTGGAGAATGGTGATCAGAGTCACCCCTTTGTCACAGTCTCTGCTCTTCAAGGTATCAAAACTAGGAAGGTACTTCACAGTGAAGGGCATCTTTGTGTGGGGAAAACTTAAGTGTCTGTCAAGGATAAATGAACTCTCCAAGAATATGCTTTTTACTTTGGTACACTTACCTTTTGCCAAGTTGCACCTATTCTGCCAAGATTCACATTGGTAGGAGGCATGGAGAAGGGAAAAGAAACTCATTTCGGCTTCAGAATGGACTCTCACCTGTCTCGCTGCAGATAAGGGCTGTTATTGATCTGATTAGTGTGGTTCAATTAGTGGAGCAAACAGATTCCTAGACTGGAGAAAGGCTAAATGACTTTGTCCTTGACCTAGAGAAATTACCTATGCAACCAGTACTTAAAGTTTCCCTGTCTCCCAAATGAGCCTGGTCAATGGTACACCATCTACATGAGTGGTTTTGGAACTACCATTCCAAATATAAAGATTGTAGGGAGGTTTAGTGAACAGATAAATTTCATTTATACCCCATCTCCCCATGAAGTGGGGTAAACATAGCCTGTGAAAAACATCATGAGATTCAAGCAAAAGGTACACTATCTCAGTTTAATGTTTGTAATCTGAGGAAAGTACAATATTGCCAAAATAACTACTGCTCAATGATGAAATTATTCAGTTATTTTACAGTGTTGCTCAAATGGGGAAATTTCACTAAGCATAATACTTTCTCTTTTCTTCTGTAACAAGCAGGATTCTCTGGTTGCAAACATAAGAAGCCAACTTTATAATTTAAGGGGAAAATAAAAACTGTGGAAGATCACAGGGTGGGCTCCTAAGAATGAAGGGTAAGATGCTAAGGAAGCTGGAGGAAACATGAAGCACTTAACTCTGGGGATCTTAAGTGGTGAGAACCAACAGATGTCTCTCCTAAGGGGAAGTTGAACAAAACGAGTTCCTTATCAAGTCCAGTGACAGTTTTTATAAATGATGTTCAGGGAGGAAGGAGCCTGCATGAACAAGATCAATGTCTGAGAAGAGGACCACATGGGCTTTAGAACTCCTGAAGCAGTCGACCAATATGCATACACTTTGGTTAGGGCTGATCCCTTGATGAATTACACCAATTTAAAACTAGAAACAGCCCAGTGCATATTCTATTTAAAGAACATACCTTAAAGAAAGAGAGCAGGAGGAATAACATTTTTGAAAACCTGACTGTTCTACCTCAACATCCATCAAAGTAATGCAAAGCTATAGGTTAAAGGGTGCAATGATAAACTTAATAAGGCTGACGCGCCACAAAAGGTCATAGGGGTGGATATAAAGAAGAAGAAAGAAACTTACCTTCTAAGTGGAAAAATAAAACTTGATTCAGGCAGGATTTATAATGAACTGAGAGTTAGTTCCTTTCAATGTCAAGTTGTCTTAAAATTAAGACCCTTTATGGGGCCATGAGGATACCCAGCCACAGCCAATGGGTAATTTTATTGAGTTATTTGGTTCAACAAATTTTTCAGACAATAAACCAGATGACACTTTAGTGTTAATTGTTATGAATTGAATCCATAAGTCTTGAAGATATAATGATAGTGTTTATAAGAGTAATTACATAAGATGAAGTATCATTTGCCTAACACCACAATAGAGTAGGGAGAGTAGTTTTCATTCTGGCGCCTGGGGTTCAATATCATACTTGTTCTCTATGAAATTTTGGGCAGCATTTGAACCTTTTTAATCCTCAGTGTTATCATATGGAAGGAGACTAGTAATGAATTCCCAGCACTACCTATTCCACAGGATTGTGAAGTATCTCAAGCAAAACAATGGCTGATGAAACTACTTTGCTAACTCTACAGCCTCCCGATAAATCTGAGGATTGACTATATTTATGTTGATATACTGGTTACCAAAAAGCTTCAGGAAAATCTTGTGATGCTTTGGATTTCTTGACCAGAGGCCTTCAAAACAATATTCACAGAATGTACATTCATCACAACCATTTGGAGCAGTATTTCTCAAACCAAAACAACTTTTGTAAAGAGTTCATGTCAGGGTGCTAAGTTTATAATGTAACCCTTAAAGGAAGTAACTTGTCTGTAATGTATCTATCTATCTATCTCCATAAACAATTTCTTTTAAGTCCTGTGAAACAGCACCCAAAAAAGCTGCAGTTGTGATACCACCTTTGACACAGAAAGCATGAGCATAATTAATATTGGATACAAATATAATCTGCAAGTATTGCATAGGGAGCTCTCTGCTTAACTGTTCTGAAAATGAGAGGGAATGTTCCCTTCAGGCTCCATCACCATGAATTTTTTAATTGCCCTTTAATAGAAATCATACTGTATTTTTAGTCTAGAGAAAACAGTGTCTGTGGGAACCACCTCTCCCACCCATGCTTTGGCAGTGGGAACTAGTGTCTCAGATCAAGACTATTTACTGATCTCCATGGCAACAATGGGCTTTATCTCGCACAAATCCTAATATCATAAGGACTCAAAGCTTCTTTAGTATATATAGTATCTCAACCTTTAAATAACAATCTTGATATGAACTATAAATACTTTATAGAACCATTTAAAATAAAATATTGGTATAAAGCCAGAAAGTCTTATGTAGGCTCTTTACCAGATTTTCAATTGGGAATAAGTCCTCTGTCATTTCTGGGGCTGGGACATTGCATGATGTCACTACACGTGTAGAGACCCTCTGTGGAGACTCTGCCCAGGTACATGGGCTGGCTAGGTTTAGGGACCATGATCTTCTTTGTTTTCCAGGCTTATGACAAGAAATGAAATCCCTGAAAGTTTCTACAGTGAGACTCGGTCACTTGCCTGGTTGCTAGATGTGTTAAAGCACACTGGCTAAGATCCTAAACCACAACACAAAAAGATTGAGTTGTACCCATAAATTGCTTTGGGGTCCTCAAAAGAAAAAAAAATCAGTATGCATACCAACACATGGTATTATTATTTGATCTGCTAGTCAGACCTGACACTTTTCAAGCCCACAGGATTACACACACGTTTTAATAAAAGTCATGTTCCGCAGAGCCTACTTCCATACAACTACATTATAATTTTTGTTCGGGAGTGTAGGTGGTGGTACTGATATTCTGCTTCCTTTGACAGCTTCCCTTCCAATGTTTCAAATGCATTAACACACCCCAGGAATAATTGAAGTGCTTTTTATACTTTAAACCCGTTTCCTTGTATAATCTCAAAGGATTGCTAAATCAGGGTTGAGTGAGCTGTAACTGGCAGTGTTGTTCATTGATATCTTTTTTTGGTAGACATTTAACATTTCTATGCATTTGAACACCCTCTTTTGGTAATGGAAGCACTGGGAGCCAACTCTTTCTCTGTTCTCTCTTGAATGCCTGCTGTTCTTTCTCATATTTCAAGTGCTTCATGAACAAATAAAGTAACTTGGCATTGTCGCTAAGGGCAGTGTTTCGATACTCTGAACCCACTGATGTTGCTCTGCATAATTTGTCTCTGCCCTTTGCAGTATAAAAGCAGCCAGATGAAAAAGATTGTTGTACATCTGAACATAGACAGAACAGTTCCCCAAACTGTAAATCCTGCCCAGGATCCAGCTTGCCTCTCAAGGTTCTAAACTGAGTGGCCTTGATTTTATTTTATTTTTTCCCAACTGAAATTGTCAGTAGCAAATGAATTTTGATTCTCCCTGAGGTGAAAAACTGCATCTCATTCATGTTTGTACTCCGGATGGTGACTGACCCCATCAGTGCCTCCCATAGTTACAGGAGTCAAAAACAAAAAGAAAAAAGGAAAGGTTTCTGAATCATCAAATGATCTTTTTTTTTTTTTTGTACTATAAAGAGAAGGATGATTTTTATTTTCAAAAAAGTTTGAATAGTTATAAGAAAATGCTAAACACAGCACAAAGTGTAAGTTTGAAAAACGTTGCTTACATAGTCATGGGCCTATATTATGTGCTATGGCTGGTGTATGTGATATATGAAGTATGGCTATAAAATAAGGAGACTTAAAAACACATAGTTGGGCAACATATTGCATTTCCAGTGAAATTTAGTTAAATAAGTTACGTGAAAGTGCTTTTTTTACAAACCCCTAAAGAGTGGCATTCCAGTATAAAATATTTCAATTATAAATGTTGAATGATATTTAATGAGTGGCTTCTATGGTCTGTCCTTGTATAGCAATAAAATGATAACATTGGTAGGGACCAAGAAGAAGGAACGAAATGACTTTGCTCATAGCTAGACAACTAATGAAAATAGAGGACAGACTGCAGAGGCAATGTATATTAAAGACCATTTAATGATGAGATATTCTTACCTGTCCAACACACAATCAGGCTTTGAAATATACATTTTTCCCTTTTCAGTCTGAAAGAACCATTTTATCATTGTAATTTCAAGTCAGGAAAGCTCAGAAGCTGTCATGAAGAATGACATTGAAGTTTTTTTCCTTCTCCTCCATAGACAGATTGCACTCTAAGGATGCAGTGCAAATGTGGCAGTGGAAAGAGATATAGAAACAAGAAAGGATCGCAGTAACGGCAGACCAGAAGTCACGATTAACTGTATTTGCTCCTATTCTCAGCGGCAATTGCTCCACCTCCCCGTTGGCCATAACCTCTCACTCAAAAGAACCCTTCAGTTTTTGATTGTTCTGTATCAGGTCACGGCCACTTCCAGCTGCTTCTTGATTGGAACATATTGCTTTCAGATTTGCCTCTGATGGCCCTGAAACAAATACATAAGCACGGAAAACACTTTGAAACATCTTACACTCAGCAGTGTTACTTGAGTCTGTGACAAATCGAAAATAGATCACAATCACTAATGTTGTTATTGAGAAGTTATCGTTTCCACTTAGCTGTATCTGTGGGGAAGAAATTAGTTGAATTTTTAGAACCAGACATTCCCTCCCTCCATTGTGGTTAAAATGTTACATGAGGGATGAAAACCCTGAAGAAAGGCTGTGTTGTACTGAACGTGTTTCTTTCAGAAAGCAATCTCATTAAAGTAGCTTGTAGCTAGTTCTAAACTACCTTAAAAAGGATTAGTTCTTATTTGGAAAAATATGTATCTCCATGAAATATCTGTACATTTTTCTAAACACTTGCAGTACCATTTGTTCTGCGTTAATGAATGACTTAGATGCCATATGTAATAATTTATGGGCTTAGATGGCTTTTATGAATCTGGAGACATTGGTTAGTTTCTATGAAATGTTCAGTAACAGGTGATTTTTGCCACGTCTCTTGGTTCTTGATTTTCTGTGGAGCCAGGGACCAGGTGTCTTTGACTAAATGCTTCCCCGCCTTTGCAGCTTCATTATCATCATTCAGTTCTCCCACATTAGTACGAATCTTACTGACCTTACCCAACCTGGCTCTGACTGGCTGGACAGGATGGCTCCTCATTCATCAGGACATTGAAACCCTCAGCCCCAAGTGTCCCCTGGGTTCCAACCAGGATATGGAGAGAGAAGGATACAGCATGCCATCTTTTTCCCCTCTACTCTATTATCCAACAATTATAGTCAAACACCTTGAAATTGCTTATCCTTATTTCAGTTCACCTCTTCAAGCTCTGCCTACTATAACAAAAGCAACAAGCTTCTGCATTGTGCTTCATTTTCGCATTAATATTTCGGCCTGTTCCATAGAGATAAGCCACCCTTGGACATAACCATGTTCAACTAGGCCGTGTACATAGTAAGCTAGAATAAACTTTAAGTGATACACTATTATAATGAGTAAAGCTCTTTAAAAACATTTTTTTAATAGCCAGTGTCTGGTGACAGATAATCTGAGTGAATTAAGAGAAATATCACTTCACAAATATTTCTTTAGAACTATTTTTATTTAGGAATGTAACACATGATTAGGCACTATGAGCAGATGATAAAGTACATATTGGACTCAGTTCCTATAATCAGGAATATTCTAATCCACTTTAAAAGGAGAATCGCTGGTCCTAATAGGGAGCAAAAATAATTGGATACTACTTTACTTTGTTTTGCTTTGCTTTTTTAAATGAGACACATAACTGAAGTCTTGAATAATTACTAAGAATCACCCCCACCCTTCCTGCTTTCTCCTTAAGGGAGAGCTTTACATTCCATATGATTTTCACCAGTGGACACCAACGATGGGCTGGAGATGTTGGAGCCCAGGAGGAATTTGAGACCAGTAGTTTGGGCTTTCTGTTCTGTCATTCAGGGGCTCATACACAGAAGTTTGAATAATCTCTTTGCAATACTTAAAGAACATGTGTGTGTGTGTGTGTGTGTGTGTATGCATGTATACATATATATACATATATATTTTATTCATTATTTTTAGAGAGAAGAGCAGGGAGGGAGGAAGAAAGGGAGAGAAACATCAATGTATCATTGCCTTTCACCTGCCTCCAGCAACAGACCTGGCTGGAGACCTGGCTTGCAACCTGGTTATGTGCCCTGGCTGGAGAATCAAACCAGTGACCCTTGGGTTCCCAGGCTGGCGCCTTATCCACTGAGACACCAGCCAGGGCTCTGTACATATATTTCTTACAGGTCATAGCCCATGAGTTTTGGTAAAAGTGTAGGCAAGAGAACCTGCCATTTGCAATGACAAAGAAGAATAAAATCAAACCCTGTGAAGAGAGCAAAAATGAAACAGCTTTACCTAAGAACACCTCCTTAGATACCAGTAGTTTGGTTGAAACCAAAATTCCAATGATGACTTCAAAGATCAGATTGTGTAATCTGAAATACCAGGATATATAACACAAATGATGAAATATAATGACATCAGATGAATTAAATATTCTTGTTATTTAGGGCTATTTGAATTATTTTATTTATTTATTTATTTATTTATTGTTGTTGTATTACACCCATCCCCTTTTTGCTCCCCTCTGTCCCCCTCCCTACCCACCCATTCCCCGCAAAGTCAGTCCCACCTGTTGTCCATGTCCATGGTTCCTTTATACTAGGTTCTTGTCTAAACTGCTCCCCTTCCTTGCCTCTTCCTCCCTGCTCCCCTCAAGCCCCCTCCCCCTGACCACTGAAGACCTATTCACTGTATTCATATATTTAGTTCTGTTTGGCTTGTTGTTAGTTTTGTTCATTATTGTCCTGTAATGGGTGAGATCCTATGGTATTTGTCCTTCACTGACTGGCTTATTTCACTAAGCATAATACTCTCCAGTTCCATCCATGTTGTTGCAAAGGGTAGGAGTTCCTTCTTTCTTTCAGCTGTGTAGTATTCCATTGTGTAAAGGTACCAAAGTTTTTTGATCCAATCATCCACTGATGGGCACTTAGGCTGTTTCCAGCACTTGGCTATTGTAAATAGTGCTGCTATGAACGTAGGTGTACATAGGTTCTTCTGAATTGGTGTTTCAGGGTTCTTTGCATATAGTCCAAGTAGTGGAATCACTGGATCAAAAGGCAGTTCCATTTTTAGTTCTTTAAGGAAACCCCATACTGTTTTCCACAATGGCTGCACCAGCCTACATTCCCACCAACAGTGTATGAGGGTTCCCTTTGCCCCACATCCTCGCCAACACTTGTTGTTTGTTGATTTGTTGATGATTGCCATTCTGACAGGTGTGAGGTAGTATCTTATTGTGGTTTTAATTTGC
Organism: Noctilio leporinus; assembly: GCA_004026585.1. NCBI lineage: Eukaryota > Metazoa > Chordata > Mammalia > Chiroptera > Noctilionidae > Noctilio > Noctilio leporinus. Next base: position 130,609 of record PVIW01000248.1, read on the forward strand.
ATCTCTCTGATGACTAGTGATTTTGAGTATTCTTTCATATGCCTCTTTGAATTATTTAAGAGACCTTTTGGATATAATCTATAATGGTAAGTACATGATTCTGCTCTGGGCAGAATTTAAATGTAAATGATCATATGAACATAGACATTTTTAAACCGGCTGAAGCCCCAACACTTCAATCTGACTAGTGATTGCACACTTCCCTTTCTCCTCCTTCATCTCCGCTTCCTCCTTCAATAGGCTTTGTATTAGACTCAATAGTTAACTTACAAAGTAAAATGTCCACTTAAGAACAAAGAAAACATTAAGTATTTCCTCCCAGAGTGTGTCAAGTGAGACTCCGCCAACCTGTTTGTCTGTAAACATTTGATATTTTGATTATTTTAGTATTCTAGTATCACATCTTATCACATGAAAAAAAAACTTATAAAAAATTCCATTTTGGCAGCATAATAACTCCTCCAATAAACAACCCCGAAACAAAAATGAGGAGCCACCAAAGTCCTTTGGTTTTCCACTATCTCCTTCAATTACCCTAAACTTCAACCAAAGTAGATCCCTTATAATTAGCCCAACAGATCCTGTACCAAATTGCTTCTCTGCTATTACTCAAACTTTTCTTTCTTCCTGGAATTCGGGCCTTCTCACTTATCATTTATTCACTCAGGAACTCAGGACATACATACTTGTTGCCTGATCTGTGCCAATATCTGTGTCTGTCTCAATCCTGTTCCTGCTTCAAGAATGAGGAGTCTAATTCAAAGTTATGCAATTATTCCACAAAATCCAACTTTATCTTTCTGATAAAGAATACTTTATTACTCTATCCATTTACCCATTTATTCAGTTAAATATCTTATTGAACACTTATTGTATGCTAAGTCTTAACAATACAAGTACAAAAAGAAAATCTGTTCCCTCTCTATGGAACTTGAAGTCTAACTGAAAGGCAAAACAATAAAATAGCAATTTCCCTCCAATTATAAAGAGGAATGGCAGAGTTGTGCAAGGTGGGCTTCAAAAACCTAAGTCATACTGGAAGGGCCATCATTTCCCAGAGTAAGTCTTAAAATTCAAGGAGAATTAGCTGAATAATGAAGGGTGTTCCAGGCTGAACAAAAGGGCAGAGGGGAAATAGCATGAGTGTGAGGAAAACCAGTTTCTAAGTGGTCATATGCACATGCACTGTGAGTCATTTGTAGTGGCTTCCATGAAAGAACCTCGGTGGGCAGGTGACCAGAGATGATATTAAGATGTGAACAGGAAGTAGTTCTTGAAACATTCCTGACAACTAAGTTAAGAACTTTAAATTTCATCCTGAATGCTTTTGGGGAGTATGGGCATGCTGAACAGGGGATGGAAAAATCAGAATTTAGTTTTGAATGGCACCCAAATACGTAGGCCAGAAATAGAAGAGATTTTGCTATCACTGTCTCTCACAATCGCTCACATCCAATCCACCAGGTTGGACTTCACTGTTACATGTATCCGGGCTCCATCTCTATTTCTTTCCCCTCTGCTGCTACAATCTTAAGCAGGATCAACCATGATGTCAAGAACTTTTGAAGAATATGTTAACAGGTTTCTTATCTCTATCATCTATATAATCACATGAATGATGTTCTAAAAATGTGTATCTGATCACACAGTACCTCTCCTTAAAAAGGAATCCTTAAAAAAGGTGATTGAAGAAGATCCTTCAGAGGCCCTTTGATCTGGTGAGGCCCACAAGATGGAGAGAGTCTATCTATTCAAAGAACTAGGGGGACATCAGAATGACATCACTAGTAGAGTGAAAAGTCAATCCAAGGAATGACAGAGGATATTTGCAGAAAAGGGCTTATAGATACAATTAAAATAATCATAAAATGCACAGTGGCAGCCCCTCCGCAATAGAGAGTTGAAGAATGACAACACTGACCACGTCCTGCTGTGTACTGCATGTTTGTGACTGCCCCAATTCCCTCTGTTTTGGCTCTAATCCCCAACATGATGGCATTTGGATATGATGGGCCCTTACAGAGAAAATTAAGATGGTATGATGAGTCTGGAGCCCCCATGATGAGATTGGTTCTATTATAAGAGGCTAAAGAGACCAAACTCTTCACCCTCCGTGATGGGAGGATCCAGAAAGAAGGTGGCCATCTCTAAACCAGGAAGAGGACCTTCACCAAGGATCCAACTATGCAGGAACCCAGATTTCAGATTTCCAAATTCCAGACCTCCTGAACTTCCATAAATGTTTGTTGTTTAAGTCACCCTGTCTATAGTATTTTGTTGGTGCAACCTAAACTAAGGAACAGAGCAAGATCCCAATTTGACTGTACCTATATATCAGTAACCAAGATGCCCCATCTAAATAAAAGGATAAGGTACAGAAAGAAATGATGCCTAGTATTAAGTGGAAGTTTTCTGATCAGCTGATAAAATTTCAGTTTCACAAAAAGACAGAAAGATCAAAGTAGGGCTGCACTGTTAAGAAAAGCCAGGCAGAATACCAGGCAGGGCAGAGGCCAGCCTGCTCACTGGTTCCTGCTAAAAACCAGAGATACAAGCAGCACTTGTAGGAAGCTTGTAAATTATTTCACATTTCTAAATGTTATTGATTATGCTCAAATTTACATATTTTCTCTCTAAAGTTACAGTCTATTTTTTAAACTTTATTTATTTATTGTTTGTTTTTGTTTATTTGTTTGTTTGTGCTTTTCTGTTCATTTCTTCCCTGGCAGTATTTAGCGAAGTGAAGAAATGAGGCATTTGGTTACCCAATCATAGGGCAAATAAAAATTATTTTAGCCATCATTGTACCTGGTAGAAGGAAAATAAGTAAGTACACTGTAAGAGATAGGAGCAGGTGTAAAAAACAAACAAACAAATGAACGAACAAATAAATAAAGTCCTAGCAAAAGCCTGGGCTCTGTAGCCCAAAAACGGGTTTTCCTAGAATGGCAGAAAGCATTTAGAAAATAACTGCTTACTCCAGTTAAGCACCACAAATAGACACAAGATGATGAAATCAAAGACAAAGATAAACTTTGAAAGCAGCAAAAGAAAAACAATGTGGATACAAGACAACTTCAATGAGGTGACTTCTCAGCAGAAACAATAAAGGCCAGAAGTGGAATGGTATATTCAAAGTTAACAAAGGAAAAAAAAAAAACACTGTCAAACAAGAATCCTATGATCAGCAAGCTACTTTTTTTTTTTTTAAAGATTTTATTTATGATTTCCAGAGAGAGATAGGAAGGGAGAGAGGCAGAGAGGGAGAGAAACATCAATGTATGGTTGCCTTTCACCTGCCCCCAGCCACAGATCTGGCTGGAGACCTGGCTTGCAAACTGGTTATGTGCCCTGGCTGGGGAATCGAACCAGTGACCCTTGGGTTTGCAGACTGGCACCTTATCCACTGTGCTACCAGCCAGGGCAGCAAGCTACTTTTTAAAGAATAAGGCAAAATAAATACTTTTCCAGCTAAACAAAAGCTGAAAGAATTTGTTGCTAGCAAAGTTGCTCTGTAAGAAATTTTAAAGTTTCTTCAGGCTAAAAGCAAGCAAATCCAGAAGGTAATGTGAAACCACATAAATAAAGTGCATTAGTAAAGGTGATGAAGTAATTATGAAAGGCACTATAAATGCATATTTTCTTCTTTATTCTCCTAATTAGTTTAAAGAGGCATTGTACAAAATTATGTACATAATGTATTGTTAGGCCAATAACATAAAATGTAATATATATAATATATTTACTAATAATACAAAGTGCAAATAATGCAGTGGAAGTAAAGCTGTATTGGACTAAAAATGTGACCAAAGGTGGTAAAGTAATACAGTCCAAGTTCGGTTCTCAAACATCTCCCATCTCAGATAATTTGGTCCATGGAAAAAATGTCTTGGATGTCAAACAAAACTTTGATTCTCAACAAGACAACATTTTCCTGCTGATACCTGGAAAAAATGATGGTGTTTTTTCATAAATCACTCTCAGACAGCCTTCCAGAACAAATTAAGTTGGAGAACCAAGGTTCCATGGTAATTGTAAAAACATACTTTAGGTTTGGTAACATTAATAGATGTCATACATATAATAACACCACCACAAAAAGAGGGACTGAAGTAGAACTATATAAGAGGAACAGTTCTCTCTTTTTCTTTTTTTAATTTAATTTTTACTGTATTCTTTCTCATTACCTTTTTGTCACCTCGTACCTCCCTCTCCCCAACAATCACCACATTGTTGTCCATGTCCATGGGTCCTTTTTCCTTTATGCTCAATCCCTCCACCCCCTAACCTCCCTACCCCACAATAGTTGCTATGTGCTTTCTACCTACAAATTTGTTTCTATTTTGTTTGTTAATTGAGTTTCTTCAATAGAGTCCACATATAAATGAAATCATATGACATTTGTCTTTCTCTGACTGGTTTATTTCCCTTAGTATAATGTTCTCCAGGTCCATCCATACTATGGCAGATGACATGATACTGTACATAGAGAACCCCAAATATTCTATCAAAAAACCACTAGACCCCCTGGATAAGGTGCCAGCCTGTGAACCCAAAGATTGCTGGTTCAGTTCCCCAGCCAGGGCACATAACCAGATTGCAAGCCAGGTCTCCAGCCAGGTCCATGGCTGGAGGCAGGTGAAAGGCAACCATACACTGATGTCTCTCTTCTACTCTGCTTTTCCTCCTTCACCTCTCTCTAAAAATTAATAAATATCTTTTTTAAAAAAAGAAAGAAACCACTAGAATTGATAAATGAATTCAGCAAAATAGCAGGATACAAAATTAATATCCAGGAATCAGTTGCATGCTTATATGTTAATAATGAACTGACAGAAAAGGAATTTAAGAAAACAATCCCATTCACAACTGCCTCAAAAACAATAAAATTAAATTAAATTAAAAAACAATAAAATACCTAAGAATAAATCTAACCAAGGATGTGAAAGACCTGAACACAGAAAATTATAAGACACTGAAGAAAGAAATGGAGGAAGATACAAATAAATGGAAGCACATACTGTGTTCATGGATAGGAAGACTTACTTATCATCATTAAAATGTCCATGCTACCCAAAGCAATCTATAGATTCAATACAATTCCTATCAAGATTCCTTTGATATATTTCCCAGAATTAGAACAAATATTTCAAAAATTTTTATGGAATGACCAAAAGTCTCACAAAGCAATAATAATCCTGAGAAAGAAGAACAACACTGTAGGAATCACCCTAATATCAAACTATACTATAAGCTCACAGTAATCAAAATAGCATGGTACTGGCATAAAAACAGACACATGAATCAATGGAACAGAATAGAGGGCCCAGGAATAAACCCACACTTCTATAGTTAATTAGTATTTGACAGAGAAATCAAGAACATAGAATAGGTTAAAGATAGTTTATTCAATAAATGGTGTTGGAAAATTGGACAGATAAGTGCAGAAAAATAAAATTAGACCATCTCCTTACACCACACACCGGAATAAATAGAAAATTACTCAAAGACTTAAATGATAGATCCCAAACCATAAAATCCTAAAAGAAAGCCTAAGAGCAAAATCTCAGACATTGTTGATAGAAAATTTTTATCAAATATATCTCCCTAGGGAAGAGAAACAAAAGAAAAAATAAACAAATGGGACTATATCAAACTAAAAAGTTTTGGCATAGCAACAAAAATCATCAATAAAATTAAAAGATAACCAAAAGAATGGGAGAACATTTTTCTATATCACTGTAATTAAGCTAATTTCAATCTGAAGTTAAGATGTATAGAGTAACCTTTGAGTGATCAGTAAATAATAATTCAAAAATATATTGAAAGCCCTGGCTGGTGGCTCAGTGGATAAGGCTCTGGCCTGTGAACCCAAAGATTGTTGGTTCGATTCCCAACCAGGGCAACCTAACTAGGTTGCAGGCCAGATCTCCAGCCAGGTCCATAGCTGGAGGCAGGTGAAAGGCAACCATACACTGATGTTTCTTCCCCTCTCTGCCTCTCTCCCTTCCGCTCTCTCTGAAAAATAATAAATAAAATTATAGATAGATAGATAGATAGATAGATAGATAGAAATATATATATTATATATATTGAAAAAAATCACTCAAGCCCTGGACAGTGTGGCTCAGTTCATTGGGCATTGTCCTGCAAACTAAAAGGTTATGGGTTTGATTCCTGGCCAGGGCACAACCCTTACAGTTTTGGTCCTTTGTCATGTCCCATGCAGGAAGCAAATGATCGATGCTTCTCTCTCACATCTCTGTTTTTCTCCCTCTCCTTCCTCCTCCCTTCCTCTCTCTTTGGAATCAATAAATGAAAAATATATATATACTTAAAAATCACTCAAGGAATTCACATGCTACATTAGTAAATATTCACTGAATGCTAAAGAAAGCAGAAAAGAAAGACTAGAGGAACAAAAGAAGACATGAGACATATGTAAAACAAAAAATAAAATGAAGCATGGAAATTCAACTACATCAATGATAAAATTAAATGTGAGGTTAAATAATCTAACCAAAAGGCAGAGATTGCCAGGCTGGATTTAAAAAACAAGCAAATGAAAATAATATAATCAAAAAAAAAAGAGAGAATAATATAATCCAATGACATTTGTGTTTCTACAGAAAACACACTTTAGGTTGGAAGATATAAATAGATGGAAAGTGAAAGAACAGAAATTGATAAATCATGAACTTAATAATCAGAGGAAAGCTGAAGTGGCTATACTAATTTAGACAAAATAGATTTAAAAATAGAAAATGTTACCAAAGATGAAGAGGGACATTTTATAATAAAGAAAGGGCCAATTGATTAGAAAGCTATAACAATTATAAGAATTAAATTGGCAAATGCTTGGCTAGAATGATCAAGAGAAAAAGCTTCAAATTAGAAAGGAAAGAATAGATATTATTACTGATCTTACAGAAATTTTTTAAAAAAAGGAATACTATAAACTATTGTATGCCAACATATTGATAACTTCAATGAAATGGCAGATTCCTAGAAAGACACAAACTACTTAAACTGATTCAAGATGACATAGGCAATCTGAATAAACCTATAACAAGAATAGAAACTTTAAAAGTATATTTAAAACTACCCATTAAAGAAAAGCCCAGAGGGCTTTATTTCCATCTGAAAATGAAATTAAGAAAACAATTCAATTCACAGTGGCATCAAACAGAATAAATACTTAGGAATAACGAAAGAACTACAAAACTTATACTCTGAAAACTGTGAAATATAGTTTAAAGAAATTAAATAAATGGTAAGCATCCAATGCTATGGATCAGTAAACTTATCACTGTCATTATAATGACAGTGCACCCTATGCTAATTTATGAATTCAACATAATTTCTTTCAGAATTTCAGTTGACTATTATAGAAATTGACAATCTGATTCTAAAATTTATATTGACATAAAAGAGATTCATAATAGCCAAAATAATCCTGAAAAGGGTTAACAAAGTAGTAGGATTCACATGTTCTGGTTTCAAAACTACTAATATAATGAAGACAGTGTGCTATTGGCACAAGGACAGACATATAGGTCAATAGAAAAAAACTAAGAGGCCAGACATAAACCTATACTTGTAAGGTCAACTGATATTTGACAGGGTACCAAGATTATTCAATGCAGAAGAATACTGGGACAAATGAATATCCAGGTACAAAAGAATGCCATTCATTGTTTATATTATTGAAAAGATAACTAACTGAATGAAAGACCTGAATGTAAGTGCTAAAACTAAAAAAACTCGTAGAAAAAAGCACACGGACAATTTTTATGATCTCAGATTTGGCAAATGATACCAAAAGTATGAGCAAAAAGAGAAAACAATAGACCTATAGAACTTCACTGACATTTAAAACTGTTGTTCTTAAAAGAATACCAGCAAGAAAATTTAAAAATCCACAAAATGCAAGAAAATATTTGCAAATCATATGTCTAAGGGACTTGTGTCTGGATTATATAGAGAACATTTACAATGCAATAATAATAAAAGACAAATAACCCAGTTGTTATTTTTTGTTTGTTTTGTTTTGTTTTGTTTTTGAAGGCCACAGAATCAGAATAGATATTTCTCCAAGGAAGATATACTAATAAAAATCAAGCACTTGAAAAACTATTGAACATCAATAGTCATCAGGGAAAGTAAATCAAAACCACAATGAGATACCACTTTACAAACACTAGGATACCTAGAATTTTTTAAGAAGTCGGATAAAAATCATGTGAAAAAATTACACTTTCATCCATTGCTGCTGAGAATGTAAAGTGGTGCCACTGCTTTGGATAGCAATTGGGCAGTTTCTCAAATGATTAAATGGAGCATTATTGGCAATTCCATTCCTGGGTACACAACTTAAAGAAATGAAAACAGGCCCTGGCTGGTAGCACAGTGGATAAGGTGCCGGCCTGCGAACCCAAAGGTCTCAGGTTCAATTCCCCAGCCAGGGCACATAACCAGGTTCCAAACCAGGTCTCCAGTCAGGTCTGTGGCTGGAGGCAGGTGAAAGGCAACCATACATTGATGTCTCTCTCCCTCACTGCCTCTCTCCCTTCCCCTCTTTCTAAAAACACTGAAATAAAATCTTAAAAAAAAAAAGAAAGAAAGAAAGAAATTAAAACAGATGTTCATGCAAAAATTGGTACACAAATATTTATAGTAGCATTGTTCGTTAATTGCCCAAAGGTGGAAAATACTCAAGTGTTCATTAACAGATGACTGGATAAACAATATATGGTGGAGCAATATAATAGAATATTATTCAGCCATAAAGAGGAATGAAGTACTAATTCCCACTACCAGTGGATGGACTATGCAAACTGAAAGAAGCCAGTCACAAAAGACCATGTATTATATGATTCCAGTCATAAGGAAGTTCACAACAGGAAAATTTGTAAAGACAGAAAATAGATTAGTAGTTACTTGAGGCAGGGGAGGATAGAGGAATAGGGAAGTGATAAAAATGTTTCAAAACCAATTTTGGTGATGGCTACACATATCTGTGAATATACTAAACAACATTGAATTGTACACTCTAACTTAGTGAGTTGTATGATATGTGAATTATATCTCAAAAAAACTTGTTTAAAAAAAGAAATCTGACCGTTTGTGCTAATGGAACCCAACTGAGACTAGTTGTCATGTCAATGGTGGTTCTGGAAATAGGTAAAAAAAAAAAAAATCTACATAGAAGAGATAATGTTTGAGATGGTTCTTCAAGGGTAAGAGCCATGTTTAACCTCTTTTTCTCATTTCTAGTCTTACGAGGTGGAATGGACATTTTGCTGCTTATTTGCCCTCAATTCCTTTGAAAACTTGCTGTGTGCCTTAGCAAGTCTTTTATTAAAAATTACCCTCACATCATTAGACAAAAGTAACTTTTGTTTTTAAAGATTTTATTTATTATTTTTATAGAGAGGGGAAGGGAGAGAGGCATTAATGAATGGTTGCCTTTCACCTGCCTCCAGCTACAGACCTGGCTGGAGACCTGCCTTGCAACCTGGTTATGTGCCCTGGCTGGGAATCAAACCAGCGACCTTTGGGTTTGCAGGCCAGTGCCTTATCCACTGTGCCACCAGCCAGGGCAAAAATAACTTACTTTTTAACCACAGAAATGTAATATCTATGATCTTTTAAAAAATTACAATCCTCATCCTTTTATAGTAATAGTTGGTGCCAGCTATCCACTCTAAACAGTCTGTGCTAATGCAGTGGCCCATTGAGTTGGATAACTAGAAACATTAAATAATCTTCCTGGACAATTCTGAATGATATCAGTATCTCTAGACTCTCTCTTCTGTCTCCTTTGAATTGACAGTCCCTACGCAGATGGGCAACGGAATATTTGAGGTTCTTATACCTTTCAGAGTAGGGAGGGTTGCTAAGCTAATGGTCACTAGTTGAGATTTACCTATCATTTATTCATTTTTCACTCAATTATCAATGCCGTTAATTCTTCAACAAACTTAGTGTGGCTTTCTTACTATAGGACAGACACGCTACTGAATGTTGGTGATACAGGGTAGGCAACTAGCACAATGTCCCTGTCCTCCAGGAGCTCACAGTCTAATGGCCAAGGGCAGACGGGTAAGAACAGACTACAATACTATGGTTCTACATGCTTTGGAACACCTGGTTGTCAGGTCAGAAAAGACTTCAGAAAGGAAGAGGTTCTGAGTTGAATGTTAAAAGATTGAGAACATGTTTTTTGTTTGTTTGTTTTTTGGCAAAGGTGAAGTGTGTGTATGTGTATACATAACTTTGGGCAGAGGTGCAGAACATTTCATTGAAAAGAACAGCCTGTGCAAAGCACCCCATAGTGAAACAGCATGCCCAGAAGCATTGTACTACTATGTCCTTCACAGAGTTCGGCCAATTAGTTCCGTACATTAAATCCTGATTTCTGCATCCACAGGGTTCATAGGAGACCAATTTAACGTCTTTCTTTGGAGCAAGATAGGCCTTGAACCTCTTTATCAGGAGATCTTTTCCTATCCACACACTACACAGCATCTTCCAGAACTGGGAAAGATCACCCAAGCCCAGAGTACTAATTATCCAAGTTTAGGCAGAAAACGGGCTCATTTCTGCAGTGACCCTCACCAAGAGCAAACCATCTCAGTCTAGCCAAACCCAAACAGGCAAATGGATTTTGGAATATACAATCTTTTTCATAACTCAGCTGCTCCTGACTTCAGAGCAGAATTCATAAGAGGTTTTAAGTTAAGCCAAAGTGTTTGCAAATTCTTTGTTGAATATAAAGCAGATGCCTAGGCCCTGTTATATGTAACTGTGGAGTCTCTGTGGGTCCCATGTATCATCCACCTTGCCTATTAAATAAATAGCATCTTGCATTGATGTAATCTCTCATAATGTATGAAGATATACCACACACATTAACTCAGAGGATAATTCTAGGGATAGAAGGTCAAGTGTTCTCTTGACTAACAGAGAAGAAAATAGAACTCTGTGGCATGACCAATGACATTCAGCTGGTATGTAACAGAGGCAGGACCAGAGCACCATGTTTTCATTTGAATCCTGAGTTCACAATCTAGAATCCACTTTTTTGTGTTAACTTTGGTTTTACTTTTCTCACAGGATGGGGAGTTCTGAGGTGGGTAGTGCAGGGCTGTGACAGCAAATTGGTAATGTTCGGTTCACCTTCCTTATTTCCTTGGCCTATGTCCTCTGCTTGTCCCCTTCTGGTCACCAAAACCCTGCTGCAATTTCAGGCTTCAAGTTGGCTGTCTCAGAAGGAAATGAGTGGAAGGCACAAACGTGGAGCCTGTCAGGTGTTAACAGATAAATAAAAGCTTTCCTGTAGTTCAACCCAGGGGATTACTGTTTACACCTGCTGGACCAAACTGAGTTACATACAGGTCATTCCCAGCCGCAAAGGATAATAAGAAAATAGTTTTTCTTTCGGATTTCTAAAACAGCAGAAGGCAAGGGAAGAGAGGATATGGAATCATCAGTGTCCATCACTGAGCTATATTTGGTCAACTTTTTAAATATCATATTAATTTTCATAAATTAATATATAGATATGCTATTATGCATGCATTATATAATATATTATCTAGACAATATATAACAAAAGTAAATTATTATACAGAATATGAAAATATATACATACCTGATTAGATTTAAATGGCAAGAGGTTAAATGCCAGAATCTTATATATAAAAAACTACAACCTGGGCCCCTTCTTGTGGCCTAAGTGCTTTTGCACAGAGATTACTAAAACCTAGAGTTCCTGAAACTTGCCATTCATATACCCATTTTATACTCTTCTCTCTTTTTTAAACTTGTCGTTCATATACCCATTTTGTACTCTTCTCTTTTTTCTTTTATTCCTTTTATAGAAATGTAAAATATAAACAAAGTAGAAAGAATAATATAATGAACCCCCTATGGACAGGGAGATGGGTGTTTTGTCTACCCCTCTTCTTTTTCCTCTGGAATTTTTAAAACATGTATTTTATTTCAGTACACTAAAATGAATTATGCTGTATGCCGCAAATGTCTTTCTAAAAGTTCAAACAAGAGACTACAAGAGTTTTAACATAATTTTGATTTAAAAAAAGTACCAATGGAAAAATGTTATTTGACAATTACCTCTCTTCCTCCCTCTCTCCACATTTTGATTTCTTGTTACATAGGCATAACAACACATTTTTAAAAAGAGAGGTACACTTAAACACCGAGACAATAAATTACAAAGGAACTGGAAAGCTGAGCAGAGTTCGGGCAACACGCTGCTTGGTTGGGGTACCTCTCACCTGTCTACTGCACAGAGCAGGATTTATGGCACCCCTCCCCAATCTTAAAATTTAGGTCAGCAGTCATGTGTCATTAAAGGGAGCACTGACATTTAACAAATGTAGCAATTAGTATTCTATTTTATTCAGGGTTACATTCTTAACATTAAAAAAAAAAACTTTTCTTAATCTCAAACCATATGCTCTGTAATGGCTTAAGTCTAAGAACTGCCACAATATCCTAAAGGAGAAGCTGTTGGAATAAGAAACTGACCTCTCCTCTTCTTTTAGAGATTTTGAATACTTTGACCTTCTGCTGCTACCTTATCCTTTCAAACAAATAATCCAGAGCGTTAACAACTATTTCTAATTAAATGAACAATTACATATTTATTTATTCACATACAATGTCCCTCCATTTGCTCAGCCATTCATTTATATATTCATTCATTCACTAAACATTTCTGGAGACCCCTACGCATCTTATTGCTACAATGTTTAAGGACGGAGATCCTGGGACCTTAATCGTGTATCTTTTCATAAAGCTAGGCCAACCTGCATTCCCAGAGCTCTATGTATGCATCGGACACTTGTAGTTCCCTGAAAGCCTGGGGAGGAGAAACGTCAACCTGGAAAGGGTGTTTGCAAAAAGGCACAGTGGCAGGGTGGTGGGGTGAGAAAGGGGCCTGGCTGGGAGGCTCTCTTTATGTGTATTTTTATCATCCATGTGTTGGATGAAGCAGGGAGCTGCCAGATAACTGCTTTTCCACAGCTTGGCGTTACTGTGGGGAACAGATCCATGTATGGAAGCGAAAGCCGAAAGGCACAGATAAGCAGAGATCCAGCTATGCAAACCATGTTTAGAGACACTTAAAGGACAAGCGTCCCAGGTCCTTTCTTTCTGGTCAATTTGGAGAAGCCGTCACACCAGGTCCTGTTCCGCATCCAGCCCAGGCGGACTGCCGGCTTCCCAGAGGTAGGTGCGGGTTTCTGTGATGAAAGTTTTCTGAAGGATCATTCGTGACTATGCCCTCTTGAAGTCCACGCACGTCCCTTAAGGGAAGCTGCCAGATAAGAGTTTGGGGGGAAATGAAAAAGAAACAAGGAGTTTTGAGTTGGGGCTTGTGACTAAGAGGTACTGAACAGCTCTGCCTTCACACGCCGGAGCAGCCGGTGACAGAGGGAAAGTGACAGCGTGAAACTGTCACTTATGGCCCCTTGGCCTGGGGTCACTTACAGCTCAGGTTCTTGCAGATCTGACTCTCTGGATATTGCCAGGGCCACAGCTTCCGGTGTGTTCTGATACTCTGTGTTTTAGGGAGGGGGAGGCAGGATTGGCCCTTTTCTCAGTTTGCTCCTTCAAAGCGAGCATAAACTCCTGTGTGGTTAATCCTTCCTTAGACATGGGAAGAGCTGCTTATAAACGACACTATTATTTTTGGCAGCTGAAGTCATTTTTGCAGTGTTTCTCAGCAGATTGGCGCTTGATTACATCCTGTTCAAAGATTCCTGGGTTTCTTTCACAAACATGAGGTCTTGCACAAGTTGAAATTGCTGAAACCAGCTGTGGGCACTGGACTTATCTCAGTACCTTTCAGTTTCTTGCTTCTTTCTTCCTTTCTTTCTTTCTTTCTTTCTTTCTTTCTTTCTTGCTTTCTTTCTTTCTTTCTTTCTTTCTTTCTTTCTTTCTTTCTTTCTTTCTTTCTTTCTTTCTCTCTTGTTTTAAATAACTGAACACTTGGGAACTTGAGAACATTTTCCAAAGGTTATGGATGGATTAGGAATCATAGGTTGTAGCTGAATAACAGAAGCCATTATGTCTCAGGGGTCCGAAGAAAGTTTGTGAAGACAGGAACAAACCAATACCTATACGCCTTCAGTCTATTTTCTAGAATACTGGTTAAGCTAACTAAATCATGTCAATGACACTTAAGATGCTACTCCAGTTAATTTTGAAGTTGTAATAATTAGACCATTAAAGGAGTTCTTTTAAAATTGTTAGCAAATTTTGAGACCTTCTGCAAATACAAAAGTCAAAGGGAAAAAATGACAAGTCATATCTGTGAAGTGTGTGTGTGTCTTCCAAGATTTAATTAAAAGAAAGTTTACGTAAGATAATGGATTGAAAATTCAAGATTTTTCTTTTTCAGAATAATGAGTCTATATTTTCAAACAGTATTTGAACCAACTATTCATTTAACTAAAAGTTTTCAATCTTATAATAGAGCATGAGAGGAAAAGAAGAAAGAAATATTGAATGTGATTTTTTCCTTCCTTGATGACAAAACATGACATAACAAATGATTAATAAACATGTGTAAGAAAAGAATAAAATGTAATACTGACCAAAAAGATGTTCATTGGGTAAATAAGATAGTTGGCTAAGGCAATTCACCTAAAGGATATACATGAAATGAAATGTGGGGATTTCCTTCAAGTTGCAAAATTTCAACATACCAAAAAAGTGGCAGAAAAAGAGGAAACCTGATTCTGTTTCCATTATAATACTAAAATATGGATATTTTCATCAAATTATTCCTTTTCCTATATAGTTTATTTACACTGACAACACATTACATTAGCAACACATTCACACTTACTCTTTCCACATCTCTAAAATAGGCTATTTTACTTCATTTAAAAACCAAATATTCTGTATCTGAGAAAGAGAGAGAGTGTGTGAAAGAGCAAGAGAATAAACTACACCTTCTTTTTAAAAACTAACAGCAACAAGCTGCCATAACTTAAGCTGAAATGAAACAGGCCTACAAAAGGATGTTTTGAAAATACTTAATTAAATATTACATATCAACCAGCTTTTCAAAAGGAACAGCACAACAGGAGTTTTGGCAACTTTCAATATGTAAAAGATTATTCTAAGTTATGTCAGTCATATGTGTGATCAGACGCAATTCACACATGATATCATAGACCATTTTCTCGTTTGCTTACTGCCAAGTTCAAGTGTCTACTCCTCATGAAAAATGTCTGCTCCTGTTTTTCTTTAGCAAAAAAAATTAGTAAGTGTAATATACATAATAAACAATGACTTACTGCTATTTTTATACATAGTATATCAGCATCTAGAGGAAAAAGTGACAGTCAAGCTACTTGACCTTTTGACTTACAACTTCTTAAGCGTTCAGTGATGACTATCCATGTAGGAAGTCTTGAAGAGATTGTATTTTGAGAAAATAATTTGAAGTATTGATAGTCTTATATGAAAAAATAACTTTAATGTTCAACATGTGCTGCAATTAGCTGAGCTGTGAAGCAAATTCATGGTGACCAAGAATGATAGAAAAGTTAAAACTTGTCCTAAGACTGTAGAGAACAAATTTAAGGCTTCTGTCTATATAATAGGGCCAGACTGGGTAGCTTCTTGGCCTGGTCAATGAGCAGGGGGAACAAGTGTTTTGTTTTTGTTTTTTTTTTAATCCTGATCCGAGGATTTGCTTATTGATTTTAAGAGAGAGAGAGAGAAAGAGAGACAGTGACAGAGAGAGAGAAAGAAAGTATTGATTGGTTACCTCTCATACGCAACCCAACCCAACATCAAATCTGCACCATTTTGGTGTATGGTACAATGCTCCAACCAAGAAAAGAAGCGAGTATTTTTAGGAACTTTGATGGGGAATACTATCCCTGAATTATAGGTGTCCCTGGGTCATTTATATTCATCCTTTGACTAGACCCTTTCCCTTATTGACCCCCTTTCCCCCTCCCCTCTGGTACTGTCAGTCTCCTCCGTTTCCACGCCTCTGGTTCTGTTTTGTGCGCTTGTTTGTTTTGTTCACTAGGTTCCTGTTGTAGGCTGAGGAATTTGAAAACCAGAGAGGCTATATACCTTCTCTAAGGTCAGTCACTGGAAAGTGAAGCTTCCCAAGGATCCGGATCACATGGTTTTCTGATCAGAGCTGATCTCCTATGCTGCACCCCTTCCAATTTCTTAATCTTAAAATTAGATGCTATTTTCAAGTGTCATGACAAGATACTAAAAGAAAATCTCATGCCGGAAATTTTGTAAAAGTAGTTTCAAGGTATATAAAGTAATGGAAGGGGAACAAATTTCCAAGGCTAAACTTAGTGCTGCTGAGGAAAAAGAAATAGTTTCCTGTGCCATTGACATCTTCCCCTGAAATAAGACACATTCTCAGCTTTAACTGCACATTAAAATCACTTGAAGGAAGGGGGTGATGTCCACAACACACCTTGATGAACTAAATGAGCTGATGGGGTCCAGGCAAGGGACGACAGTTATTTTTTCACTATGCCCATGATATTTTGGAGGTATGATTATCCCTCCTGTGATAATAATAGGTATTTTATAAGCCAAGCATCTATATCATGGGACATCAGAACATTTTTGAGTGTAAAAGGGGGAACAATTAATAATTACACTGGATCAATAGCAGTGAATTGGAAATGTCCTAGGCAAACTGGGACAGAGGCTTACCCTAATTAGAAGGCCGTTTGAAGAATAAATGAGCATTGAGTAGGTATTCAAAGGAAAGCAGCTACCAAATTCTTTCACCAAATACTAGATTTATAACATACTAATGGGCTATAAACTTAAAATAATTCTGTGAAAGAATTAATTAGGGACTACTGGATTAAGCCTAGGTAAATTTGATTCTTTACTAAAAGAGTTCTTGGAGTGTTTATTAAGCTAATCTACCTTAAGAATATTTAAGCCTTGTTTATGGTATACAGTATTTCTCAAAGTCATTTATTGATAGATTTTACTTTTCCAAAGAGGTAATATTGTATGATTCCAGCCTTCTGATGATCTCAATGTGGAGTGTAATAAAAGGCACAGTTCCAGGATGGAGTGGAATGGGTGATGACTGTGACTCCAACATTTTTGTCCAGAAATTTTAGTTAGATTGCTAAGTAGCCACAGTAACTCAGTGGTGTGGGGAATTTCAAACCACACTTTAGAAGCAGTGTCACTCTGATGTAGCTGCTCTCAGAATGTCACTTGTTCTGATCTCCTGGCGAGACAAAGGAGCCTTTTCCTTTTTTCCCATGAAAATATATTACTTGCTTTGTTTGTGTGGTTCTATGGACTTCAGCTTATGTCTGGGAATTTTCAAAAGTAGTTCCTTGGTGCCCTTTCCTTGTCCTCCAGCAAGGACTTGGGGTCAGAGTCAAGGACAGCAGGCCAGGAAAACAAAACAAAACAAACCAATTCTGAATTACCATTGACGCCGAAGCCAGAAACATGCATGAAAAAAGTGAAGTATGAAAAGTATGAAGGCAAAAAGATTAGCTCAGCCTGGAAGAAGTACTTAACCTTGTCAGATACTCCAGCAGAAAGTTGTCCTTGGTCCCAGGGTCAAGGCAATTGCTGGCAGCTGACTTCCCATCCACTCTGATGGGAGCTGGGTAGGCGAGCCAGCAACCAAAACACCTGGGAACTTTCACCAACTTCTAGACCCTGGCTTACAAATGATCCACAAATTTTAATATGACACTTAAAGAATACCTCTTTCAATCTCTTCTTTTGCCTAGTATTCCCTTGGCAAGGTGATGGATTTCCCTCACCTATGTTCCTATAACTACTATTGACAACAATAGCTAACACGTAAAGCATTCCTCTATCCAGCCAGTTTAAGATCCCATAATGTTATGAGGTTAGGCTGACTTGATTTTGAACATTGACACTTAGTTGCTTGCTTACTTGCAATCTTTTGGCTTCTCTTCTAATTGTCAGAGGTCCTCAAAGACTGCTGGTTGGTTCAGCATTTTTTTAAAGGCATTTTCATACATTAGAATGTATTTTACTTAAGCAAAATGCCTGAACAAGTTTAGAGCAGTTAAGTACTATTTTACCATCACTTTTATTTTTGACTCTTGCTTCCCATTACTAACATTTACAGTCTACCCTCCCACCCATAGTTCCAACTGTCTATTAAGCCTATTTCTGAAGATCCCCTAATTCATACTTAATATGCTCAAAATTAAACTCATTATTTTTACTATCCATCTGACCAATGTTTCTGGTTGATCTCACTCTCTGATTAACCTTAAACCAAAAAGGCAGCTTGAACTTTTTATGTGACTTGCTAGTTCCCCACTACAACAAGTAAGCCCCCAGATCTTATCATCATACCTCCTGAATGTCATGCACATCTGTTACCACTGCCCTTTTTAAATTTATTACATGAGGGATTGCAATAGAATGCTAGAACATGCCCTTTCCCCAGCCTGGCCACTCCCAACTATCCTCCACTTTGAGGACAAAGTGATCTTGCTCAGCTTTGATAGTTGACTAGCTCCAAAATGTACAGTCTATTTATTGTAAGGCTATCCAAAGTCACCGATGGCAAAAGCTGTCAACTTCACCAGCCTCAAAATGAGAGGACTTGCACAGAAAAGAGGGTAATTGAAATATGTCTCTTTTAGTTGAATATTCTCTTTTCAATATTCAATATTTGATCTTTCAATAGTCACAAATACTCTGAGAATAAATTTTTAAAAATCAAGCACTGGTTTATCTGGTTATAAATGGCAAAAGCAACACATGCTGAGAGCAAAAAAGCTTCTATTAGCATTTTCAGCAACATTATCCAGATCTTGACCCAACTGTTTGAAGTAGTTGCCATATAGCAATATTTTCTCTCTTTAGGTAGTTCTGAGATCCTTTTAGGTAATACTTTCAGATGTTTTATTTTAATCACACAGTACCAACATACCACTGGAGAAGTGTCTCCATCTGGATCTGAAAACTTGCCTCAGTTTACCAGTGTGTATAAGCAAATATGTCAAGTGTACCTAGTCAAATACCCTGTTCATTTAGAGCAATATAGGCATACCATTTCACAAACATATAAAATTAAATGGGTTCTAAAACTTGACTTAGGCTTTGTATTATTCTATTTATTAGAATCAAAGTGTTTTCTGACAGTGAGAAATAAATAATAATGAATAAGAGTTGGGTGTCAGCATAATTGCTGAAAGAATTATCTCCAGAGTTCTTCAAATGCAGACCCTGAATGGGCCTAATTTATTAAAAAATAAATAAAATAAAAAAGAGGCCTGACTCATGTGGCTCAGCTGGTTGGGTGACATCCTGCAAACCAAAAGGTTGCCATTTTGATTCCCAGTCAGGGTCACAGATTTGGTCCCTAGTTGGGGTGCATGCAGGAAGCAACTAATCAATATTCCTCTCTCACATCAAAGTTCCTCTCCCTTTCTTTCTCTCTCCCTCTAAATAAATAAATAAATAATAAATGATACCATTTGGAAACCAGATCATTCCTGGCAGCTAACAACTGAAGAATCACCAAGAATCCTTTATGGCAAAGACTAACTCTATCAGCAAAAGAGTTGTGTCTTTCAACAGGCACAGTTTCAATGTGTGGAGACGAAAAGGGAAACAACTCCACTCCAAATCCTAAGTCCTGGCTTCAAGTTCCAATTCTGTCACAAAGCAAGTAGTTCACAAGTCACTATTCTTCTCCAGATGGCTGTTCCCTCTCAGAGATGAGGAAGTTGTATTTCACAATGACTGGAATGCCTTTTTGCTGTAAAGTTGTGGTCACAAGTCGTGTGAGACAATGGAGTAATGGACTTGTAAGAAGGCCCTGGTTGTGTATGTTGGATTTGTACTCACTTACTGATACATCTGTGATTTGTTCCTACACCCACTCTTTGTTCTTAATATTGCTTATCATCTTTATGTAAATTGTCCTCATCCTTGTCATCTGATGCAGAAATAAGGAGGCATAATCAGAAAAGAAATAAAAACATACTTTAAGAATTTATTCTGAACTTGGTCCCTTTTCTATTCCTCTACACATTTAACATAAGTATGTTGACCTCAGATGGTGCTTTACTTTCTGATGTAGAATTATTATTACTTATTATTATCACTATCATTTGTTGAAATACTGTAAGCTGACACACAAGAATTTTAACATATGTCCACTGGACACTAAAATTTATGTTCTTCCCACCACATGTTTTGACTGAGATACTCAAATTGGCAACTTTTATCATCATGAACACTAAAGAAATCACATCTATGAAAAATCATAAAATTGTGTATCAAGTGATATATAACTTTTCAACTTGGTCTTCATTGATTATAGTGAGTATGCTAAAGAGAATACAAAGTTGACAAATCTAATATCAGCCTTTCAGTCACATTCCCAGCAATATGGCTTTTCACTTCTGTTTTAGATTCAGGTTTTCTTCTGTAAATAAATGATGATAATACAGACTATACTGGTTTTTGGGAGGTGGCCAAATGAGATAATGGACAATAAAGCGTATAAATATGATATATGACAAAGAACTTCCCTTTATTTTCCTCTCTAAATTTACCTGTATATATTTTCCTTAGGAAACACAACTAAGGCCATCAGACCAAAGGCCAAAGTGGCTCTGCCAATGACTGACACCAATTACATTCATGAATGAATGACATGAATTTTTCTGAACATCAGCCAAAGAGAAGATGAAACTAAATAATCTCTGCATTCTGTTTGGCTTTACATATTACGTTTATGATTTATTGGATCACCAAAGCAATTTTTCATGCTTGTGTTTTATCTTTGAAATGTGGAGCTTATATTTTATGTTTGTACTAAAAACATTTTTCAAAAAAGCTAATGAATAGAAGACAGAAAAATGTCCACGTTCCTAAAGGAAATTAGGAATTAAATGGATGAGTCACCAAAAGGCAGTGGGAAGCCAGACATGTCAGATGCTTTCCTTATTAAAATGTGGGCCAAGTGACTCAAATATTTGACTGTAGTGATGGCAAAGGCCTGCAGAGGGGAGAAGGCACACACATTTTGGTGATTGGGCCTGACCTTAAGTTTCTCAAAGTTGCAAAGAGGGAAAAACGTTATCAAGTGTTGAAAGAAAATTGAGGAGGTGAATGAGAAATGAGAAAACTCCACCACAGACAGGAACAGAGCTACTGACTGGTTGTCTAGTGCCATAAACAATGTGAGAAAAATTGTTGTATTTTGATGGAAGGAGAACCGGAGTCTGGACTTGGTTCTCCAACTCTCCGGTTCTGTGATCTTAGTAAATATATTTTTATTTTCTGGATCTAAGCTTTTTTGACCAGAAAATAAGAGCTTGGATTGGGTGATTACTGATGTTCCCTCACAACTTTTACATGTTATGCCCAGGAGAACCACAGATCATTTTATAAAATGTTACCCTTTTTATATTTTGTGCTAGTTTGCCTTTGAGCCCTATAACTTCAAAAGATAAATCCTATACGGGGTGCAGAAAAAGAAGTTGTACAGTTGTGAGTATGCAAAACACAGTTTATTCCTGTATTATTACTTATTAATAATTATATTATTTTGTATAGGAACAACTTGAAAACAACTTTTGCCCCACACCATATTTTAACAGTGGGCTTTTTATTTCCACATTCTTATATTGAAGTAATATAAATTTGGTAGGAAGTCTAGTGAATGGCAGGGTTTTCAAGTTCACATTTGAGAAAATATCACTTACCAATTCCTCATTGTTTCTTATTTGTAGATATTCTTACTCTATATCCAGTTTAATACATATGTTTCTCTATAATATGATTAGTATCTTTGCCCATATGTTCCGACCAGATGTTAGTCATCATAAAGTTTTACTGTGCTTTGTAATTTTTGCTTTTTGTTCCTGATGTTATTAGTACCTTGTGTTCAATGTCTTTGCCAAACTGACATCAGAAGTCTTCCATTTTGAGTTTTATTCTTAGACAGCCCTGGCTATCTGATCAGGTAGTTGTGAATCCATCACTCCTTCCCACTCCCCACATGTGATCTCAAAATACTATCACTTTATATTCGCCTTTGCACCTTTACATGTGCACAGAAAATTTCATTTATTGAAGATTCATTTAGAACCTGAATGATACTCATCTTTGTTTCCTCAACACTTATTGGAGTGCTAGGTATCTAGGAGACTCTAATCAGTCTTGAATAAGTTAATATGTATTTGTGCTTATAAAATGAAGCATAGTTTATGAATGAAAGATTTAGAAATATGAGTGAAAGATTTAGAAAAACAATTAGAGGATATGAAAAGAATAAATGAAGAACTGAAAATTTCACAACAGAATTTTACTGTGCTTAATTACCTTCTGAAATACTAAAGTTTCTGTTCAGAATCTGCACTAGTAATCAAAGGTTTAAACAATAACAAGAAACCTACCTCTTCATGTTTTTCAATGAGCCACATGTTTTAAAGTCAAACATGTCGCATCTGCCCTCATAAATATGTGATTGCACAATCCAAGTGATGGATGATGTCTAAATGATGCATATTTTCCTTGGATATGAGTAAAATACCCACACAATTTCGCCAGTTTCTTGGTAGAAGAAAAACTTATACATATTTAATATCATCAAAGTGTTTATGAATGTGTCTTGATAAGCAAGGAAAAAAGCATTTATTGTGTGTTTATTTTTCACACAGATTTAATGGCACAATGTAAAATGTTAGAAATGTGACCCTTCCCTCAGCCCTTGGTAACTGCTTTTATTTTTTTCTACTTTCTTCTCTTTTTCTTTCTTTCTCTCTCTCTTTTTTTAATCTACCCTTTCCCCCAGTCTCTGGTAACCACCATTCTACTCTGTGTTACATAATGAATTCAGCAGGGTTTATATTGTCTGGATTTATTAAGAAATAACTGACAAACATCGCAGTATAAGCTTAAGGTGTACAGCATAATGGTTTGATTTACATATACTGTGAAATTATTACCATAATAGATTCTGCTAACATCCATCATTTCATATATTGATACCATAAAAAAGGGAGGGAAAATCTGCTTGTGATGAGAGCTCTGAGGATTTACTCTCTTAATAACTGATATGGCATACAGCAGTATTAACTGTAGTCATCACGTTGTACATTATATCCCTAGGACGTAATTATAATGGAAAGTTTGTACCTTTTGACTACCTTCCTCCGATTTCCCCTACTTTGTCCCTCTGCTTCTGATCTTTTCTTCTTTGAGTGTTTTTTTTTTTTTTTTGGGGGGGGTTAGGGGTTGCTTTGTTTATTGGCTTGTTTTTTGCTTTTTAGATTCCACAGGCAATTGAGATTGTGCAATATTTATTTTCCTATGTCTGGCTTATTTCACTTAGCATAAAATCCTTCAGTGTCATCCGTATTATTGCAAGCTGAAAATGGTTAAGAGAGTAAGTTTTATGTTGTATTTTTCTACAATCGATAGGTGACAGATGATAGTTTTTCGGTTTGTGTTTGTTTTGTTTTTTAAAGAAGAGTATCATCATGTGAAGGTAAGTTCCTTCATTTCACATTGAGCTGTAAGACCTGAAAACTGGCTTTGTAATGAAGTGCTACTGTATTAGCTCCTTGGGGGTCTAGGAAGTGGTTTATTGAGTGAAGTTTCGGGATTGTTCCCATCGAAGAATTCCACCAGCACATGTTCTGGTTCTTCCTCTGCTCCCAGACTAACCCAACGGAAGGTTGTGGGGAAGCCACGCAAGGGTTCTCCTTGGAGTCCAAGGCCTGAGTTCATCCTGGTCCATTCTAAGGGACAGGGCTGAGTCTGTCGTTCCTTCACCCTCACGTGTTCTTCTGTCCTCCCTCCTTCGTCTTCTGATCCCAAAGTGAAACTGAATCTTCATCCCACTTCCCCTTCCAGAATTACACCGCAATCTTCTCTAAGCAGCTGAGGGGAAAGCTGCCCTGCCCTCTTAAAGGAAAATGCTGAATGTCAACAAAGGGAATTGAGGCTTCTGGGTGGGGGAAAGGCCGCAGACCTGCGCTGCTGGGTGGAAAGAATCCTCCTGCTTCCTTTGGCCTCCTCGTCCTCAGAAAGAATCAGTCCATTTCCCACTCTGCACCTGGTCAACCTGTCATGTCGACTAGAGCACAGACACTTTTGCATATTTATTTATTTTTGGTGTACAAGACTCATGTAGTCCTGTTTAGGCTGAGCAAAATTAGATGTACTTTATGCCTGTGTTTCCCAGATGGCACACCTGAGCAGATAGACCTGATTTCTAATTCTGTTTCTGTTATAAATTACTGGCAACGTGTTACCTCAGACGGGGTGTGTGTTGAGTTCTTTCAGCTCCATGTCTTCTTTATAAAACAGGATTCCAATACCCTAGGAGGTGGAATCAAACTTTTACATGTGTTTGCAAAGCACTTAGGGCTCTGCCCGACACAGAGGAAGTACTTGGTCAGTGACAGTTGTGAGCATTAGAGTATTACTGTTACCGCAATTATAACCCTCTTGGGGCGTTCTGGCGGTCTTCTGCTTCCAAATCCAACATTCTCTCCGCTGTCACAGAACTACTGTCACCTGCAGCATTGCCATGTACCATGGTGCAGATGGGTCCTACAACTGTGTATATTCTCTCTCCACATGCTAGGTTACCATGACTGGACCCTCTGTGAACATACTAACAATTCTAAGATGTGAACACAGTCCTGGAAAATCTCAGGCAGGTGAAGAAATCAAATTACTCTACATAATATTAAAATAATGCCAGAAGAGCTGTGAACTGAAGTAATTTTGAAAAGTGAAGATGATTCGGGTGGGAGGAAAAAAGTAGGTATGAGAAGATTAATGGCTTAGTGTAAAAATGTTGGATTTTCTTTTCTTCCGCCCCATCCCCCCAGTCCCCAACCTTTGGTTACTTAATTTAAAAAAAGAGAAAAAACACAATTGGTTTTGTTCAAAAGCACACTGTCATATGAGACTTCCCTTTTGACAGTTAAAAGGGAACATGTTCATTCCTTCCATGTGCTGAACAGGCTTTCAAAATAAAACCCTCCACAACTTGAGAATCCTGTTTCAAGAGAATTTTCCTGCACATTCACATCTTATGAAATAAGATGGCAAGAGTCAATTCTAAGAGCATTTTAATGGACTCTCTTAAATTCTATCTCATGGCAATTACCTGGCATTTATAATCTTTCACTAGCTTTTTCTGTGAGCTCCGGCGGGGGTGGGGGTGGGGGGATTATGCATTAAAAAAAAAAAAGCCTTCACTTTCTTTCAGTCTATTTCTGTCTACAGAAGGTGTCCCTCTTTCCGTAATAGCAAAGGTTAGCCTGGCATTTCATCTAATCATGTGATCAATTGCAATGTACAAAGACCTTTAGTTTCCTATTTACTCTTTAATAGCTCTTGCTTCTAAAAAGTTAAACTTTTATTCAAATACTCATTCTGATCTGAAAGCAAGTACTAAACTCAAAGCCAGATATGCAGTCAGATGGCTTTGAACTTCTTAACCTCCCCCTTGTTTTGAAATCCTCCTTCCCTGGGACTGGTTGTATTGCTTTTCCATGAAGTTGTATGAGAGATTAAGATGGTGTTATCTGTCTATTAACAATTTACTTACTGGAGCATGAAAAAGTACTTACGCTCAGCGTCTGTTTCAATGCCATGGCTGACCATTCTGCTTTCTTGGTTATGCAACCTCGCTCTGCTTTTTTCAGCAGCACTGGGAAAACCAGTCTGAGTCAGCAGGCGCTGCTGTGGACTTCTTTCATTCCTCTCTCCTTGGTGTCCGAGTAAACACTTAAGTAGTGAGAGTTGGCAGTTTTGCTTATTTTTAAGACATTTTCTCAGTTGGACTTCTGGTTCTCTGTTTTGAGCAGAAGAATAGGAATAAACTTTTTTCCTCTGTCTACTATGTTGATATAACCAACGATCATCTCCAAAAATGTCAGGAATAGTAAAGGTTTACATGCTCCTTTATTCAAGCAAAATTAAAGGTGATGAAGAGCTTTGAGATAATCATTTTGTGAAGGAAATCCGAACCAGGCACTCTCTTATTGGGGAATTTAAAAAAGAGAAAAATGTAAAATATTTCTCTCAATCAGCTATCTTCTATAACTGAAGTTAAAGGCAAAATGTACGGAATGGATTTAAAATGTTGAAACTTGTCATATATGAAGGAGAATATCTGACTGGCAGTAAATCAGTATTTAATAGTACATATTTCTACACCTACATCTTGAATGCCACCACCTCAAAGAATCCTCACAGTCTGTGCTTTTCACTATTGGCAACTTGATAGCCTGGAATATTTCCTACATAAAACACATGTTTGATTGAATAACTTTAAAAAATACAATGAATAGTTCAAAAATACTTGGTTTGTGTATATCACCTTCTCCTTTAGGCTATTTTTATGGAAGGTTATGTTACATATAATAGATTAGGGTGATACTAATAGAAGACCTCATTAATATAGTGTTCTTGGAAATACGTTTCCATTTTGTACATATTCTTTATTTTACTCATTGACATATTATCATCCGTGTTTTCCAAAAATGTAACAATTAAAAAAATCTAACATATATTGGTTCACATATAAAAAACATGATGGAGTATGAGAATTATTTGTTGGAAACAGGGGTATATCTTATTGTCTACGGTGAAGTTATGTTTCAGAGGACATAACCTAACATCTGAATATGCTGAAATAAATTCCACCATCTGTGTCAGCCAGAAGCAGAAGATCAATACTTTCTTCCACAGTCTATATTATTTCTCTTGTATCATAGCATATTTTCTTGGTAGATATTCTTTGAAAAAAATGTTTAAAAGTTTATAGAATAAATAATTCTATTGTCTTATATCACTCACTAGTCAGTTAAGGTGGAGAAGAGGAAGCAGACAATTAGACCAATTGAAAGGAATGGTTGATTGGTTTATTACCGGCAATTGTGAAAGGAAATAATTTGATAAAGTGTAACTGTGCCTCCATTAATAATTAGGCTCTTCATTTTTTTATGGTATTGGGAAAAGTTGTGCTGTTATCATGCCTTGGGATGTCAGGACAAACAGCCAGTGAGTTAATATTGCAATCTGGGATCCTAATGAAGTTCATAGAATAAAAAACTCCCACTGTTTGAAACACTGAACTCACTTTAGATACCATATTTTTTAAAATGTTAATAAACTCTAAATGACCCATAGGGCAAAACAATTGTGAAGACTTCGATGACAAACAGGTGAAGGAGACATAGATGATTAAATTAAAAGAAACATAAGAGCTTTCTTCCAATACAGAAAGGCCCATCATACACAAGTTGAGAGTTTTGTTTAGAGTACAACAACACCCATAGGAGACTTGATAGGCTGGATAAGTTCAGAACATAAAGAACCTTTTAGTAGCTTAAGAGGTATAGCAAAGGGGTGAACTTTTTTGCAAATTAGTTCCTTTAGGTTGATTAATAGTGTTCAAAGACTGTCAGACAACTAATTTGCAGATGAATTACTGAAGAAGGTTTTATTACAAAAGAATTTGAACTGTATAGTCTTTAAAGACATTTCCATCTCAAATTATGCTGAATTATCTGATTAGCTGGTATGTGGCAAGTAACCAAAGAAATGTAAAATTCAGAAGATGAATTTAGCTCCACATGTAACAAGTGAAAACAAGCAAGTATTTATTGAATAAATAAGGGAGATTTATTCTTAAGGGGCCTAGAGTGGGAACTTGGCAACTTCATATGAGGAAAACTAGTATATTGGTCAAGAAAAATGGCCCTGACTTAAACTATGGCTCTTGTATAATTTTCAGATAAGGCAAGCACAAAGTAAGTTCTTAATTATTATTTTTCAAGTTCATTCATTCATTCAATCATTTATTGAGAGCCTCACATTGATCAGGAAATATGCCATGTGTACCCACTTTGTGCACAGTACTATGCTAGATCCTAGGAACACCAGAGTGAACATTCTGTGTCCTCGATGAGCTAACATTACAGTGCAGAACTATACGTTAATCAGAAATTATACTCATTACAATTTTCACTCATTAGTTATGCTAAGTGCATTTCTAGAAATATAGGGTATGCAGTAGGGGACCTAAGCTGGTCTGGGTGATCAGAGAGAGTTTTCTTAATGAAATTATATTGGCTTGAGTTATGAAAAAATACCCACCAAATTTTAAAGCACTTATAGAATGAAGATAGGAGTTTTGCACCAACAAAGTGAAAGGGCATAAATATAGACAACAGAAAAGGGTGTAACATGCAAAGACACATTAAATATCTATGTATTATTTACAAAAGTCGTATGTTATTTATATTATGTCATCATCAGATATAACCTATTTTTCAACAGGTGAAGAATAACATTTTGCAAAATTGGTGCTCCATGTTAGTGAAACATTCTGAAATATGCCTTCCACCTCTAGAATTGTGCTACTTATGAAACAACCAAAAATGCAATTGATTAAGAGAAATATGTAAAATGTTTGACTTCTAATCATTAACATTAAAATTTCAAGTATTAGATACAGGACTGAGACATATTTGATCTATTTTCCACCGTATTGATTACTTACCAGGACTTTATAAATAATTACTGAGCAATTGATTCTTGCTCTAATACTTGAATTTATTAATTTATTTAGAAGAAACATATTCACTTTTCTGAGAGATAGTGCTTTGTTAGTTTACTTAACATTAATCCCCCCAAAATAATTATTTTATAATGTGGCTGATTTTTGATAATTACTATTGACTCTCCAAGCATGAATTGGTTGATTTTGCTCCTATGATCAAACACCTGCTCCTACCTTCTACACTGCTTCCTCTTTTCCTATTATAGTCATTTTCTTCACATCCTTCACCAACTTCCTCCATATCCCAGCTGTTTGCATTTTCTTTACATCTACCATTTGTAAAAGAGCAATGCATTTATTCATTTGTTTATAAAATACTTGAAGTTTGATATGCTCGGGTCATATGTGATATTTTCTCCATAGATTTGGGAAAAAATCCTATTATATTTTTTCCATTATCATTTAACTGCCATATATGCTCCTCCTTCCTACAGTCACCACACTGTTGTCCATCTACATGAGTCCTTTTTTCTTTTTACTGAATTCCTCCACCCTGTCACTTCCACCCATAGCTGTCATCCTGCTTGCCAACTGTATGTCTGTCTCTATTTTGCTTGTTAATTCAGTTAGTTCATTAGCTGCCACATATAAATGAAGTCATATGGTATTTGTCTTTCTCTGACTGACTTATTTAACTCAGCATAAGGTTCTCCAAGTCTATCCATACTGTCCCAAGGAGTAAGATTTTCTTACATTTTTATAGTTGAGTAGTATTCCATTGTGTAAATGTCCCATAGTTGTTTTATCTGCTCATCTACTGTTGGACACTTGGGCTGCTTCCATAACTTGAAGATTGTAAGTAATACTGCAATGAACGTAGCGGTGCTTATGCTCTTTTGAATTAGTGTTTTGGATTTCTTTAAATATATTTCCCAGAAGTAGGATCACTGGGTTAAAAGGCAAACTGAATTTCAATTTTTTGAGGTATCTCCATTCTGCTTTCCACAGTAGTTGCCCCAATCTACATTCCCACCAATAGTGCACTAGAGTTCTCTTTTCTCCCCATCCTCACCATTGTTTGTTGATTTATTGATGAATAATGGCCATTCCAACTGGTGTGAAATGAAAGCTCATTGTGATTTTAATTTGCATTTCTTTGAAGATAAGTGACTTAGTGATGTTCAGCATCTTTTCATATGTCTACTGACCATATGTACACCCTCTTTGGAAAAGTGTCTATTCAGGTCCTTTACCCATTTTTATTTTTGTTGTGGTTTTGTTGTTGTTGTGTTTGGTGTTGAATTTTGTAAATTCTTTATAAAGTTTGATATTAACCCATTATCAGATGTACTAGCCAATATGTTATCCTATTATGTGGGTTGTGTTTTTATTTTATTGCTGGTTTCCTTTGTTGTGCAAACTTTTTAGTTTGATATAGGCCCATTTGTTTTTCTTTTTTTCTTTTGTTTCCCTTGCCTGGGGTGATATATCAGATAAAATATTGCTACTAGCAGTATCCAACATTTATTGCCTGTTTTCTAACATTATTAAAATATCCATGCTACCCAAAGCAATCTATAGATTCAACACAATTCATATCAAGATTCCAACAATGTATTTCACAGAACTAGAACAAATATTTCCAAAATTTATATGGAACCACAAGAGACCCAGCAATCCTAAGAAAGAAGAACAAAGTTGGAGTAATCACGCTACCAAATCTATACTATAAGGCCATAATGATCAAAACAGCATGGTGCTGACATAAAAACATACACATAGATCAATGGAACAGACTAGAGACTCAGAAGTTAACCTACACCTTTGTAATCAATTAATATTTGACAGAGGAAGCAAGCATATACAATGGGCTAAAGATAGTTTATTCAATAAATGACATTGAGAAAATTGTACAGATATGTGCTGAAAAATGAACCTAGACCACTTATACCACACACAAGAATAAATTCCAAATGGATTAAAGATGTAAATATTAAACTTGAAACCATAAAAATTCTAGAAAAAATCTACATAGTATTTTTTGAGGATTGCCAGAAAGGTACTATATATAAAATGACTTTCCTCTTTTGCTAGAAATTCTAGCATTGGGGAATTACTTTTCATTAAGATTGTTTTCCTGGGCATCTCTTTTACATGGTAATTATTCTAGAAAGAACAAAACAGTTTTAGCCACTAATAAAGTAAGATTATTCCATTAAAAGAACTATCTATTCTTTAAAAAGATTTTATTTATATTTTTCAGAGAGAGGGAAAAAGAGAGAGGCAGAGAGGGAGAGAGACATCAATGCATAGTTGTCTTTCACCTGCCTCCATCTATGGACCTGGCTGGAGACCTGGCTTGCAACCTGGTTACGTGCCCTGGCTAGGGATCGAACCAGTGACCTTTGGATTCTTAAGCCAGAACCTTATCCATTGTGCCACCAGCCAGGGCCAAAAAAAAAAAAAAAAGCCTGTTTATTTTATGTTCGCATTTGATGGGAGAAATCAAAGCAAAAGGACAATGATGATCCATGAGATAAAGAGGGGACAATGACTAGGATGAGAAGAATATGTCACTGGCCTCACCTTATCATCTGCTTAATAGCCCTTCATATTTAATAGTAACTGGTCATTTGAACAAATGGAACTCATAGGAATGATCATCAAAGCAGCTTTGTTTTTCTTCCTGGTGTTGTTTTAACCCTCAGTACAAACCTGGACAGTAAATGATAAAAGGTAATTATTAGTAGAAACTCTACAATCATTTTAAGACATTAACATAGTCTCAATTCAGAATGCAGAATGCCTGGTCTCATGTAATAAGCAATTTGATTTGATAAATGTTAGCCCTTTTCCCTGGGCCCTGCTGAGGCTGGCTGCAAGCTGATGACTTGCAGAGTAAGGGCTGGGGCGGGGTAGGGGTGAGAGGTGAAGAGAGGAGGGTGGCTGTTCCCTCTTTGCTGCCTGCTTCCGCTTCCCCTCTTCTATTCTTGCTACCTCCATCAGAGCTGAGTGCTATGTGGGAAAAGAGAGAGTGGAAATAAGAAAATGCCATAAAGCCCTTACTCTTTAGTACTATGACTTCTCATAGCCAGAGAGGTATCTAACTTGCTCTCATGGGAACTGTCTTGGCTTCTTGCGAGATCCTAGCAAATACATGAAATAATAATTCCCCAGATGCAAGTGACACATTGCATTTTTCTCCGACTTGCTATTTCATTTTTAGCATCTCTCTGCTGAGGTCCCATCATATGCCAGCCAGCCCTAATGGACAGAGCCTAACATGACTGCACACCAGCTCTCTTGTGTTTGTGACCCACACTTAGTCCATGAAAAACACACACATCTTTTGAATGCTGCGCCTGGTTGTTCACTTAAGTCCCACATGCAGGCCTCAGCCCTGTCTCCCTCTGTCCTGCTCGCTCAAGTGACAGTACTAATTTTCACCTTTACCTTTTTGAGTATTTGTTGGACATGATGTTCCCAAATTTCAGGAGATACCTTTCAAGCCCTCAAGCCCTTCTCACTAGCTTTAGGTGATGAGAACAGGCAGGGCGTACCTTTGATATGGAATCATCGAAGAAAGCCTCTATGATAAAGTTACATAAAAAAGAACTTATTGTAAGGATACTGGCAAGTTTGCAGCACCCCTGGGAAGTGGAGAAGCACAGTTGGAACCTGGCCAGAAACAAGGGAAGAAAGACAGTTGGACTCTCTCTGTGATAGTCCAGTGAGACACAGCCCACAGATCCCCCTAGGTACCCAGGGATAATGCCATTTCTCCCTAAGGGCACTATGATCGCTGCTGTACTCAGCAGTTGGATGCTGTGGCTGGTCCCAACACCCTACAGTGGATGCTCTGTTGCTGCTGCCTTCTTGCTTCATTAGCCTCCACTATACAGCAAAGCCAGGTGTCTGACTGATGGTAGATCATGTGCCCACATTCTAGGTGCTCAGAGGCTAGCGAAAAATATTAGAATTTTCAACACTGATAGAGAAAAGTGAGCTCTGCCTTAACATTTATTGATTGAATAATTACCTAACACCTGCTATCTCCTAGGCCCAATTTTGCAGTAAGCCCTGGGGTTGAGCAAAAACAATAAGATACAGTCCCCCAATCCCCACACCCAGCCGGCCACAATAGAGTCTCCATTCCAAAGGCAGGTAGGAGGTAAAAAAGGATGCAGGAAGGAAATAAAGCAAGATGGAGGACTGGAGAGTGAGCAGGGAGATTTACCCAAATTCATATGGTAGAGGATTTCCCAAACAAACAAAAACAAGTGGATCAAATATTTTGAAGCAAAAAGAACCCAATAAATGTCCACTACAGGAACCTAATTTAGAATAAGGTGTCACGGAAAATCGTCTGAACACAGTTCCAGAGGCAAAGCTCTAAACACCAATTTGACTAATAGCAAATTAGAATAATATTTTCTTCCAAAGGGACAATTTGTGGGAGATGATTTTATTTGAATGCATAATAACAATAAAAATACATAATCATAGTTATACCTGCTATACAGTGGAAACTTCTTCACAGAGAGATGGTTGATATTGATGTCAGCATTCCCAATAAAGGTTGTTATCAGGTAGGGTTAAGGTCAGATGCTGATGAGAAAAGCCAGAGTAAACACTTCTTAAATAAGATAGTGGTCTGTCCTTCTCTGATGAGCACAAGCTAGAGACAAGTGGTCGAGGGTGTAAGTAACAGCTTTATGATCACTTGGAACTTCTATCTATCTTGGTGCTGTGTCAGCCTCTGTGTGTTGTGCCTTGTGGACCATGAAGGTTACTAAAGTCCCATCGTCTGCATTTAAGCCTGCAGAAAGGAGAAGGGGGAAGAGAAAGGGACCAAGGGAAAACAGCAGCTGTTTTTTTAAGGTTTTCTAGAAGTTGTCATAGAATACTTCTGTTTCCATCTCATCAAGGCAGAACTTGGTCATGTGGCCACACTTTACTGCTTATTCCAAGCAGTCAAAGCTGAGGGATCTGTTACTAAGAAAATACTGGACTAGATATTGGACTGGATTAGCAGTCTGTTAAGTTTTTCCTTTGTTTTTGTTTTTGTTTAATGCAGCTATTCTCTTATGGAGGTTAGGGCTATGCTTCCCCTCTTCTCTGAATAGTTGCATACTTTCTCATGCTTTTAAGTTTATGGCTACCTCCCCACTCTATATACACCTTTGGCTTATTAGATTATAAGATTTTGGGTGTTAGAAATGTGGCTTCTTTTACTTTGAATCATCCAGAGTCTTCATCAATTATATAAACTGAGTGATTAGTTGTATATTTTAAATTTAGATTTTAAAATATAAAAAGATCTAAGTAAATAGAGTAATTTCATAGTCACTAATAATGCAAAAATATTCAACTAATCTTTGTGTATCTTTTCATTTATTGTCATCAGCATTTTATTTAATCCAGTCAGGGTGTAACTGTGGCTCCTGTAGTAGAAAAAAGGAGAAGCATTGTCTCTCCATGACCTTCTGAAAACGGGAAGTATCTCTAAGAGACGTTGTGTTGTAATGGTGAACAGAAGAACAACTCTGGAGACAGGATGCCTAGATTCAAACCCTAGTCTGCCTGCCACTTACAGCTGTGTGCCCACACAAATTATTTCAAGTCTCTGTTCTTCTTTTCCTTCATTGTTCTAAACAGAGGCAATGACAGGATAGATTGTCATGTGTTATCTCAAATGGATGTACTGAGAAGCTAAGGAAGTTCACATCCAGGGACCTTCATATTCACAGCTCCCCCTACCCCCAGGCCCTGGGAGAAGTCCTGGAGTATGTTCCTATGATCATATGCTTTGGCAAAATTTACTAAAGTAAAATTTTCCTGTTAATTTATTTTCTTAAAGCAGACCCCAAACTGTATAAGCTTTATTTCTTACAAAACCTGAACCCACCCCTAGCCTCTGTGCTCTGAATCAGGGGCACTAAATGACCCTGCACAAGTGCAAGCTTGAATTAAACAGCCTATACGGCAGGGATGCTCCACGTGGGTCAGTTGAATCAGCCAGAGTTGGGAGGGTTGTTTGTTTTTAAAAATGCAGGAGCATGGAATGTAAACTGCCAGAATAAGAATCCTTGGGGATGGATCCTGCAAATCTCTATTTTTATCAAGCTTTTCAAATGATTCTACTATGCCATAAAATTTGAAACACTCTGTTGTAATATCTTTTCCAACTATGAAATTTTGATCTGAAATTGCACAATCCTAATTCAGAAACCACTAATCGAAAGGCTGTAGAAGACACCCTAGCTCCTCATGTAGGATTTACCTTCAGCAAAGGACTCTGAATTTTGAGAGAGGCCAAAAGGACAAGAGATGTGAAGACTTGGGATCCCACTTTGCAGCATGCAAAAACAGTTTGTGTGGAAGAGTTAAGACTTACAAACCATTCATTTTCCACTGGTATATTTTCAAGAAAAAAAAATTATTCCACTTCCTCCTCCGACCAGTGAGCCCAGTGGTAAAGACTGTGATAATTCCTGCACTGTGCAATTTTGTTAGCTCAAATCAACCTATGGTTTTCTGTAGAGAAAGGAGAGGAAGCTCTTTCTAAACACACCGCTAGGTGCTCAATGAATGTTATCTTGAATTTTTACAATGGTCTTGCAAGGAAGGTCATATTCTCATTTTTATGAATAAGAAAAGTAAAGCTCAAACACATTACATAATTTTGCGAAGAAAATCACACAGCTAACATATGGCAGGAATTTCAACCCAGGTATGGCTGAATTCAAGGCCTATTTCACCTCCTTTCTCCAACCCCATGGTGCTTGCAAATAAATGTGGCATTCAAGAGGTGATATTCAAAGCCGAAACCTTTGAGAAGGTATGATAGGATATGTCTCAGCACCAATTAATTGTCCTTTCTTATCCATTCCTCCCCATGATAACACGTAGTCTTTAAAATACTCAAGTGCTTATAGGCATGTCTGTGCACCTGTGCACAGGAGAACATTGGCTTCCTTTCAGAACATGGGTCTAAAGGGTGCTTGGGTTTCCTGAAGCAATTGTTGTCTCAGGGCGAAAAATACACCCCTCTCCCCACTCCCACAGAACGGCATTATTAGTGTCATGAAAAGATGGTTGTTGTGATCTCACACAGTTTTAGGCATTTGTGTTTAAACCTTGATGCAATTATAGACACAGATCTCTTCATATGGAAGATCAGAGTGTGGAAGCTGGCCACGGAATATCATGGCCTCCACCTTTTAGTTTATCGCTGGGCACCTTCATTCCTGACAAGGCCGGGACATGGGGAAAACACCTGTATGTTAGAGGGGTCAGTGCACTCTGCACACTTGAAAAAAATGATGTCTCTGAGCCCCTTTCACCCCAAGCAAGACTTGTCAGTTAGGATTCAACTAACAAGATCAACCTCTTGCCTCAAAGCAAGGTTAGGGCACCCTAACCTTTGATGGCAAAAAGCAGCTCGTTTGGGGAACAGAATACCATTTGGCTTCCTCTTTCCCTGTTTCATGACAAGTTTTTTGTTATCCTAAGAATAAATGCTTGCAACCTCTTTACAGGCACCAACGAAAACCAGAATCTAATTAGAAAATAGCAACAATAAAAATAGGCAGCTTTTCCTTTATGGGCTTTCCTTGTCCAATTTTTATCCCAGCCTTTAGTAAAATGAAGTCACTGTGGAAGCCTAGTCATGGGCCATCAGTCAATGTTCATAGCTGTATCAGCAGCTGGGATGTCAGGAAGAAATTGCCCAAGTATGGTATTCATTACTGTCCCTTGAGTGGGAACTACAAAGAGGCAGCTATTCGATGGACCACTATGATGAGATAAATGAAGCAAGGGGTGTTAAATAGGCTTGTATTCCACCCCACCCCCCAATATTAATGATTTTTAAAATGGTTTCTACATATCCAGAGGTGTTAGGATGCTAAAAGGCCTTGTAATTAAAACACTCATTTATTATTAACATTTTAGTGATTTTTTTCCCCAAATTGGAAATAAAAGCAGTGTTTTAAGAGGTAAGAGCAAGAAACCCTTGCTTATTGCCCCTGAAATATTTTCTGGTTTTTTTTTTTTTTTTTTTTTTTTTTTTACCATGATGAGAAATTTTTTTTCCTCATCTATAGACTGTATAAAGTATTTGGCACTATTATCTCTGTATCACAATACCTTGAGAAAAAAAGTGGTACTCAGCCAGGTGACAAAGAGAAAGTTTTTTATGAGTTTGAAGAATGTTCATCTCCCCCTCTGAGAAAAGTTATGATCAGAAAATAAATAGTATAGAAAGAATCTCGGGTTCAGGTTCTAGGGTAACAATGAATTCATTGTGACTATATGCTTTAATGTAAAGTCAAAAAATGTAGTTTTAAATGTATAAGTTAAATTAAGTACAAAGATACAAATGACAACATCTCTCAAATGTTTATTTTTTAAAATACCAACTTAGAATGGAATTCCCACCAAAAAGGACACCCAAAATTCATTCAAATATATTTTAAATACTTACTCGACAACATCCACATGTCTAAATTCTGAACTAGTGGTCTGAACTGATAAAGCTTGCAGGGTTTCCTGAAGTTTACTATTCGTTGGTCAGTAATGAAATGCAACATCCAGTGAAATGGATGTAAATTTCCTTCAGAAAGTTTATCAAAGTACAAAAATCATTAAAATCTTGCTCTGAGATCCCTTGGAACTAAATAGAAACTGATATCTTTTTTTAAAAAGAGAGAGAGGTACATTATCTATTTATGAGAGTTTTTCAATGAAAAGGATATCAACTTTTTCCCATATAAACAAACCATAGACTTTTAAATGGATTGTGTATTTGATCTGATTGCTTTAATTGTCTTTTTTTTTTTTTTAATTAATACTTGGATCTAGACATACAAAGTTGACTGACTATTGCAGTTTGTTGGAATGGTGAGGCCTGGAAAGGTCAGATGGAGTTTAGTTGGCTTCAGCAGTATGTAAACAAGGCATGAAAGACACTTGGTCCAGCCCAGCACTCTGCTGATTATGGCTCAAATAACAGTCCTCACTATGACAAGTAAAACTGCTGGAAGCAGGTGGTTGGTTTTCTTTTTCAGAAAAATCGTAATGGTTTTTGTGTATATAAGAGAAAGCATGTGTGTAGTGATAAGAAAAACTGGATGGGGGAGTAACTCTAACATCCCCAAACAAGATATAGCTGAGTATGAGTATAAAATACAGAATAAAGAAATTACTGCTTAAAGAAAATTAATCAATGGGAACAGGAGAGGAGGAAACCTCTCCAGAAACTATCATTGGATTTAAAAAATTTGATGCCAAAATCAGTGGCACACTGGAATAATAACAACGCTGTGCACTAAGATAACATTTTATTTTTTCCCTGAGTTCTTAATACGTTGTGATCATTTCTGGCCTTTCCTGAGCTGCAGTCCAAATGGCTCTTTAAAAATAATGATTCATAACTATTCTAGAAACTCACTGTAGCATACCAAGCTACTCTAACTTGGAAACAGGTACTTGTTGAGCATTTTCTTGGCCCTTGAAACTTGATTAAGCAACATCTTTGCATTTAGTTTCCACATTGACCAAACCTTTCCTTACACACACAGACACATCCAGGCACACGCATGCACAGGTACATACTCTCACACATATCTTTATTGAAATTCAGCAGTTTAATTCAAGGGCAAATTACACTTGTGGCTTATATACACAGAGCAGAGAAAAAAATGCCATCAAGTTCATCTTTAGCCTGAGGAAGGAAAGCTTTCCAGTCAACTGACCCCTTTTCTTCCTCCAGCAAAAGGTCAAGAGCCCTTTGCATTTGGGTTTTACCTCCAAAGTAATGGTGTTATTGCTAAAATGTCATTTCAGTGGCAAGAAATGATTGCCTTTTCAATAATGTGGGACCCAAAACAGAGGTTAAATTGATTTACATCTACTCAGAGGTTCTAGGAATACAGAACTACAAAACTAGGACTATCTCATAAGGTCTGTATCTTTTAAGATAACAGAAATCTTGCATTTTCTTAAGACTCCGTGGTATTTCAACCCCACGAAAAATAAGCTAAGTTTCATGTTGCCCAAGAAATTCACATATTTGTTTAATGAGCTCTCTTTCTGTTTTCAGGAAAAATAATATTATATGTTTTGAAACATTGAACGTTACAAAGAGTGTCTGACACTGTCATTCCCAATATGGTTTGTGATAGGTAAAATGAGCCCATCAATTAATCATAACATATTTTTGGTCTGAAATATAGAATATAGTCTGGTAACTTTTATTCATTGATTTTCTGGTTCATTTGCCCCTTCAAATATATAATGTGTCCTTAATATGCAGTAAGCATTAGGTTTGGTGGTGTAAGTAAAGGAATGACGAAGACAGATAGTGGAAAGATAATTGTATTAGAAAATCGGAAATGGGTGAGCACTATTCATAGATACTCAGAGATCAAGAGAACTTCATGTGTCCTCTATTCTAATTAGCTTTCCCAGAGAGAAAAGAAGTGTACATTTTCCACAAGATACACTGCTCTGCTCGATACAGTCATGGTATCAGCGCAGAACTCAACATTGAAGGTGTCAGCCTCTAAGTGTGCAGCCCACTTTCTGAAGGTTTTCATGCCTAGGTTTAGAAAAGACATTGAAGTCCTTTGCTCATGGGAAGTATCAATAAAATTTTTAAAAGGATGATTGAATCGTGTAGTCTAGGGATGATAAAGAGGTTTCATGTCTCACCTGAACTCTGAAAGTTGCTAATATTGCTCCCAGAGTGGCCAGGACTGGCTAAATCATGTGTTGATAACAATTTCTCTGGGAGTTAAGGCCTAATGTTCAATTCATGGCAGGGATTTAAGAACCAAAGTCCCAGCTACCTAAATTATCACACAAAACGAGTGACTGCCTAAATCCTTTTGATGGTTTTGTTTTGTTTTGTTTTTACTTTATTTATTTTTAGAGAGAGGGGAAGAGAGAGAGAAAGAGAAGGAGAAAAACATTGATATGCAAGAGAGAAGCATCAGTTGGTTGTTGCTTGTCAACACTCCAACCTGGGAACTGGCCTGCAACCCAGGCGTGTGCCCTGACCAGGAACGGAACAGGGCACTTTGAGGGACGAGGCCCAATCCATGAAGCCACACCAGTCAGGATCTTTCGAGTTTTCTTTCTTCACGCCTCAATCAAAGCCCAAAATTTGTATTACATTGCCTATACAGCTCTTTCTCTCTCAGGTCTTACTTCTCACCACTTTTCCTCATGCACTTAAGTATTCTAAACACATCAAGTTCCTTTCACATCCCAGGATGCAGCTTGACCCCTCATGCCACTGTTGTTTTTCATGGCACTTA
Source organism: Noctilio leporinus (assembly GCA_004026585.1). Lineage (NCBI taxonomy): Eukaryota > Metazoa > Chordata > Mammalia > Chiroptera > Noctilionidae > Noctilio > Noctilio leporinus. The sequence continues at coordinate 170,527 of PVIW01000248.1, forward strand.
CCCCCTCCTGCATCACCTTCTGGTAAACCTCTAGTGAGCCTTTAAGACTCGGCTTAGCCATCAACTTCTTGGAAGTCCTATCTGACCCTCATTTCTTTCTTCTCTGCAGAGCCCGTCTGCCTCCTGCCTACGCAAGAACACCCAGACCATGTCTCTATCTGCATTTGCTAGCTTGTTCATCTATTTTGCTATCTTCTCCTACATCAGCCTTGAGATTCCCAGGAGGCAAAGGTTTTGACTTACTCACCTCTGTCTCTCTCTACAGACCAAGCTAGTAGGACTGCAGTAAATATTCATTGACTGAATGGGTTTAAAATAAATGAAAAGCATCATTCTCATGGAAGTTGAGAATCCACTTTTCCTCAGCTTCTTCCCTTTTCTGTCTAGAGCCAGGTGCCTGGGTAGTCACTAGAGCTGAGTATTTCAGGCGAGTTCCAGTTGCTTAGGGACATCTCCATTTTCCCTGGTTTGCCAGAATAGTTGCCTCCCCATAGAAGACATCTTCAGGGGGGCCTGAAAAGGATTCACAGAAGGTGACAATTACTCTGTCTGAGTCTTCTAAAATTGGAACCTCAGAACCATTCTTTAGGCTGCCATTCCTTTCTTTCTTTATTTTTAAAAGATTTTATTCATTATTTTTAGAGAGAAGGGCAGGGAGGGAGGAAGAAAGGAAGAGAAATATCAATGTATGGTTGCATTTCACCTGCCTCCAGCTCGGTACCTGGCTGGAGACCTGGCTTGCAACCTGGTTATGTGCCCTGGCTGGGAATCGAACCATCCAACCTCTGGGTTAGCAGGCCAGGACCTAGCCACTGAGCCACCAGCCAGGGTTTAAGCTGCCATTTCTTTTATGTCATTAACTTCCCCTCAGGACGTGAGGCCTTAGGGTTGACCCATGTGAAATTGAGTCTAAACCACAATGGAATCCCCACACGGAGGATGCCTCAGCTCCTCCTAACTTCTGTATTTCTTGTACTATCTATGGACTCTCCCGGCAATTCCTGCCCTAAAGCATGCATGGGGTGATCTTTTGCACATCAATGTTTCTCTCTCTTCCTTCTCATCTCTCTTAAAATTAAAAAATAAAAGATTAAAAATTAAAACAATAGCCATCATTTGATAACTAAATAAATAACATGCATTGCCCAGCCTGACCCTAATCCCACGTCTCTGCAAAGACTGTGATCTGAACCTTCATCCATGTTACTGTCCACACCAATGGACAGCCCCAAACAGACATGCCTCTCCTTTCAGCTGATTCAATCCCAGTAAATCCTCGTGGTAGCTCTGCTTAGAAAATATCATTTTCTCCTTAATCCATTATGCTAGTTAATAGAGTTTAGCTACATGACCACACATTAATTTCTGATTTTAGAAGAACTAGAACATGAAGTATGCTTCACCCTAAAGGATACTCACTGTAATTCATTTTTCTTTAATGACTAAGAAGGCTTTGGGGACCATATGTTAATCTAGGGATATCATTATGAACATCAATTATTTTCCATAAATATGAAAAAGGTCCGGTTAATTTAATGCTCAGAAAATAACTACTGAACATAAAAAACCTCATTGTTTTTGTGTATCTTGTTGTATCTTTTGTCTTTAAGTGAATACAGAAAATTGATCTGCTTCTTATTGGTAAACATGGTGCTTGTTTATTAGCAAATTTCGTCTTTTAAAATTGTATTTATTATCTTTAGATAGAGGGGATGGGAGGGAAAGAAACGTCAATGTATGGTTGCCTTTTGTGTGCCTCCAGCTGGGTACCTGGCTGGAGACCTGGCCTGCACGCTAGGCATGTGCCCTGACTGGGAATCGAACCAATGACCCTTTGGTTCGCAGGTCAGTGGTCAATCCACTGAGTCAAGGAGCAAATTTCTTTGTGAAATGTTATGCTAGCATAAAGACAGACTTTTAATGGCTATGGGGCAAGGACCCTAGTCTTTGGCATCAAAAGCATGCTATAATGCAGGATAGCGATAGCTTAGGGAGTGGATGAGAACAAAATAAAGAGCAGAACATCTAAGGTGAACACTTAGGTCTAGAACCTGTTCTGCACAGAAAGAAGTGCAGATGGCACAAGACACTAGGTACTCAGGTGGTCTTTTAGAGTCAGGAGCAGTCAAGAGGAATGTCACTTAGTGTGCCTGCTACCTATTTTCTAAGCATTCGCATTTAAATGCTCCCAGGTCATTCCATTCTCCTTGTTCTCCTCCTAACTCAATGGCCACTTATTCTGATTTCCTTCCCTGGGCCCTCCTCGTTCCTCAGTCTTAAATATATGGATTTTTCAAGACCATCCATGTGCCCATAATGCTCAAATTTTTACCTCAGGCCACAACTTGGAGTTTCAGACTCATCTGCTAACTGGGAAGTCAACCTCCCTACTCAGATATCTACTAGACATCTCAAACTTAATACATTCAAAACGAAACAGTTTATTTCTGTGCCCTGGATTTCCTGTCCTAATAAAGGCAAGGACATTCACCCCAACTGCCCAGTAGAAAAATCCACTCACCCTTGGTTACTTCCTTTTTCACATACCCCACTTTTGATCCATTAGCTCATACAGTGAGTGGTCTTTACTGTCCGAAAAGACCCCAGGTTGGACCATCCACCTCCCCACTAGTATCCTAGCGCAAGCCACTGACAAATCTCCCCCTGCCGCTCTCCCTGCTTTCATCACACCCCTGGGCTGGGGGAAGTGTACTCAAGAGTGATCCTCTTTAAACATGACACTCCTACTCAGAGCCTCCAAGTAGCTTCTGGCACACTTAGAATTAAATTGTAACAACCTCTCAGTTCTTACAGCTCTACCACTTGGTTCATTTGGCTCCAGCCACATTGGCTCCTGCTGTTTCCTCAAATGCAAAGAAGCCAAGTTTCTTCTGACCTTAGGGAATTAGCATTTTCTGTGACCTCTACCAAGACTGACCTGGCCCCAGGAATAAAGTTCTCCCTTACTTTTTGAGAGTTCTGGGCAAACGTTACCTGCCAGGGGTGGCCTTTCCTGACCATCTTAGCTAAACTCCTTCTTTGTCATTCTTTATCCCATGACTTGCTTAATTTTTTTCCCTAAGGATTATTACTACCTAGCATTAGATTTTATCTTTATTTTCAGTCTTCCCCAGCTGGAAACAAGTTTCATAGAGGTAGGACTTCATTTCTTTCTCTCTAAATGAATACATCAGCTCTAGGGAGGGATCAAGAAGTCAGCCTCTTTGCCAGTGTCACCAGGTGATGGAGTGGACAGCCATGCATGGTGGCCCTGGGAAATGGAGAAAGCACTCTGCATTACACATTGAGCCTAGAGCTCTATAGATCCCATTAATGAAGACAAGTGAAAATGGGTTGTGGCAAATGGGGTGATATGAGAAATAGGTGAACAGGAAGAAGTCCTGGTTCTTGAAAGAGAACCTTACACTTGCAGAAAAAAATCAAAATGTTCCACAAATAAACTCAAAATATTTTAATTAACTTGTAAATAATACTTTTAGTTTCTCATTACTTATTTATTTTCATGCTTTGAAACAAGGCAATGGCTCTTAGACATCAAAAGAAGCCACAGAATGTGTTAAGGTTGTTAACTCTATTTTCAATAGAAAATTGCTTTAAAATTCTGAAACATCACAGACTGTTATGTTTGGGGGGAAAACAGAACTAAAAATAGGAACACTCACAGCACATCTAATTATCTAAAAAGCACACTAAGGTTTATTTTCTTTTTCTCCTAGTTGGCCATTCTGAGACAGTGGTTCTCAAAGTGTGATCTGGGGACCCCTGACCACCTCAGAGACTCCTTCAGGAGGTCCATTAGGTTAGTGCTTTATTCATGTATTATGAAAATGTTATTTGCCTCTTTTATTCTCATTATCTCACAAGGTGCCCTGGAGTTTTCCAGAGGCTACACAATGTGTGATATTGCAACAGATTAAATGGGAAAACAGATATGAAAATCAAACTGTCTTCTCTTAAGCCAAATGTTCAAAATATTTGCAAATATGGAAAAACAAGGCTATTCTTCTCACTAATTTTTTGTTTTGAAAAATGAAGTTATTTTTATAATAATACATTATTTATGTTAACAGGTGATGGGTATATTATTATTATTTTTGTTGAATAAATAACTAAATACTTAATAAATTATTAGTTTTAATTTCTAATACAATGAATACCTATAAATGTAACACATATAAGTAAAAGTTCTTTTGAGACCTCATTAATTTTTAAGGGCATAATGGGATCCTCAGAGGTTGAGAATTGCTGCTCTAAGATGCTGAACTGTCAACAAATAGATTCCTAGATAAATATTTTATAACTTATATTTAAGACAGTGAAAACACAGTAAAAGACATTTTAACTTTGATCACTATAGTAAAATATATTTCTCAGGACTCAACAAAAAATAATGATTTTTGTCTGGCATCCACCACATCTTCTTTCCACAAATGTTTTTAGTATTGATAAAGACAATTGTTTTTAGCTTATTTGCATATGTAATTAAGGAAAGCTTTGCCTACGCATATCTAAATAGAAGCCCAGGAAAGTTTTAAGGTCTAACATTGTAGCCACAAGCACTGGCTTCCCAAACCAAGCTGCCTAAATTTCTCAACCCTCCTATGCTTCTGTTTCTTTAAATCTAAAGTATGGGTAATATTAGTGCCTAAATCAAAGGGTTAGTAAAAAGGTTAAATAACTTCACACTTATAAAATATCCAGAACAGTGCTAAGGACACTATAAATGTTAGCTACGATAATAGTTAATACAGAAGTATTAGCTACCGTTATAATTATTACTGAGAAGAATACCAAAATAGCAGGAACTGTGGGAAAAAAGAAGCTAACATTAAAACTGTAGAAGTATTGGAATTTCAGTGTAATTAAAAATTGAAAGATAAATTTTAATTTTACCATTGAGAAAGAATCCTTTTCTGAAAAATCAATGTGTCTTGATCAGAAGTAAATTCCCTCTTCTGATACGCTATTCGGTAACTATGTAATAAAGCAACCTTGTGTAAGGTATATGGATATAGATAGATTGATAGATGTCCCAAAGAAGAAAACAGAGACTTCATATTATAAAGACTGAGAATTAAGGAAAATAAAGTCTGTTGGTCCAAAGCGTATCACTTTCTGATAACATTGCTTCCTAAGCCAGGATGCCATATTTAAAATCAGGTGACTGGAGAACAATTGTCCTGACAAAGGATAATGGGAGTCAATGAAAACCAGACTTGTAAGGGGACAGTCTGTTGAGAGATCTGGTCTCATCATTTTTACTACAGAAAGGACAGCAGGAGGAATAATCTTAAATGGAATGTCCTAAATAGTGTAAATTACTTTTATATTAACACTATGACTATAACTTGTGAAAGCCATGTTTTTGGCATGTTTTCAATCTTAAATAGGTTTATGTCTACATCTATATTGAATACTAATTCATATTAGAATTAGGATTACTAAATAGAGTTTTCAGAGTTGTAAAATTTGCTCCGATGTAAGAAGAAAATATGAAAGATCAGAGTTGTCTATACATCTTATTTGAGATAATGAGTTTCCTACTATTAAATGTCTATATTATTTTATCAGAAAAAAGTCATAGGTCCATTCAGTTCTACTCTTAATCCATTGTATTAATACTCTAATAAACAAAACTTTTACTCTTCTATGATAGAAATAAATTGCTCTATGAGGCAACCTATATTCTATTCTGGACAATGCTTGTTAATTTATTCAACAAATAGTTATAGTCTAGACATTCTTCTAAGAATCTGAAACATCAATGAACAAAATATATAAAATTCCTGCCTTCACATGATATTGAGCCTAGGGAGATTAATAAATAAAAAGTAAAAATGTATGTATCAAAAGATGTCATGTGCTGTGAGGAAAAATAAAGCAGTGAAGAGGAATAGGAAATGTTGGAATGGAGATTAGGGGATGTTAATTAAATATTGAGGGAAGAATATTCCCAGAGAAAAGAGAAGAGGTGGGAGTAGACATTTTAGGAAGACATATACTTGTCTTTGCTACCTAGAATCACATCAAATAAATGTAATTTATTTATAATTAGGTAATTACATTTGCCTTTAATATTCCAGGCTAAATGTCTTCAGTTCTTTCACGATTTACCATGTGTTATGATTTCCCTTGCGTCTTAGGTCTCTCCCTCAAAAAGAATCACTATACTCTAAAATGCAGAGTAGAATGGGAAAATTGCCCACCATCCCCAATCTGTGTTCTGACTTGTGGAGTGAGTGATGCTTCCTTCAAGATGCCTTTCTGACTCGCAAATTTGAGCCATGTGTCTCCTGTATGCATTTACTTAGCTGTATTATGCTATAATTCACCTTAAACTTGGCAGGCTCAAGTCTGCCTTCTCAGTCATAAGCCCCAAAACAACAGGTAGTGTATATAATTCTATTCCATCACTGTGCTTGACACATAGTAAGTACCCAGAAGTATTTGTTGAGTTGGATGAATTAATATCCCTCACCACTTTCTTAGTCTATAATTCTAGTTTCTGCTGGCAGGCTAGATACACTCCAGAAGGGCAGCAAGTTTGGTTGCATTTACTGCTTTACCTGAAGCATCTAGAACAGAAAAACCATTCCTTGGAGAATTGTACATCTTTGAAACAGCCAAGAAGAGTGTTGGATAACAACAGTGAGAACTGTGTAATTGGCAAGTAATGGTAAAAACTCAGCTTTATCCTAATATAGCGCTTCCTGTTTCCCCAGGTACTTTCTCATGTGTATTCTGATGCAATGTCCCTCCTCGATGGAATAGATGGATGGAATGCTTCGTTTCCATTTTATAAAAGGGACAATTTATGAGGCTCACAGAGATTATGAGTTATTTTGATAGCCGTCATAAAGCTCCCATCCAGATCTTCCAGTTTAAGGTTGTAGGGCTTTTTACACTGCAACAAGCAAGTGTAAATTTACTGCAGTGTTGTCATGCAAAATGAACATCTCCTTATCATATGCAAGCCATAATGTCACCAGTGACAGCACTTGGCTTTACATATCACTTCAATGCCTCTGCTTTCGTGCCTATGTGCTTAGAATGCCTTGGTTTAGACATAGGTCAAGTTTGTTCACAGTCAATCTAAGTCGATTCCTTTCTCTCCCTTATACTTGGTTCTCTGTCCTTTTCATCCATTAAATGATGCATTGTAGCTGGATAAAGACCTTCTACAATTGCTTATTTTCTGAGATTCACCAGCATGTAAAAGAAACATGTATATTAAAGTTTTGTCTTAAAATGTTTTGGTTAGAAAATGAGTCTTGCCCAATCTTGCCAAAGTTATCCAAGATTTTCACTATTTGTAATTTCAAAAAAGAAAAAAAAAAAAAAAAAAAAACTGTTTCAACATCTTGTAATTACAGTAGTCATGCCAGATTTCCTGTCAACTTTATTGTCTTTTGGGGGTATGAAAAGGGTATTTCCAGGCAAATGCCTGAGGTCAGAAACTTCTTATTTTAATGAAGGGTGTGCTTCCTCTATATGACTGATGGAGAAACGTTATTTTTAGGCAGTAATAGCAATTCAGTATGCTTAGCTCACAATGTATTGCTATTTCAGTACAGAGGGTGAGGGAGATTATACAGGACCTGAAACTGTGCTAGTACCATGACAGTTTAGACATGGACAGATAAGGTAATCTCTGCCATCAGAAATGCAGTGGCAGAGAACTAAGTGAGACAGTCTAAGTTTGGTTACAGCTTGTCAGGTAAGACTCAAGGTAGAAAAAACTGAACGAGACCAGTCTGGAAATGTAGTGGTCACACAGGCAAACAATGAACTTTAGAGTAAGAAATGCTGAGTCCAAGTCCAGTTTAGCGGGCTATTCGCTGTGAACACAGGCTTTTCTCTCCCATCTGTAAAATAAGGTTATCAATACACATTTAAGAGGATGATTCTGAAGATTAAATAGCATGATATGTATAGTGTCTCCAACAACCATGGAACATTAGCAGTGGCAAAGGATTCCCTTGGACAAACGAAACCTTTCCAGTAGCTGGTTCAGGATAAAGTCAGCAATTTCACAGGTGGTAAAAAGCATCAAGTCTAGGCCAGAAATGTTGTAAGTGGGATGGTAGAAACCATAGTAATAGCAAACAACTTATCTATCATCTGTACCATGAGATTTAAAGACTCATAGAAGAAGAGCAGAATGACAGCTAGTGGTGGTTGGGGAAGGTTGGCAGGGAAGGTCTGAGCCAAAAGGGAAAAGGACTCATGGGCATGGAAGGCAGTGTGGTGATTGCTGGGGGAGGTGGTAAGGGGACTAAAAGGTTATGGGAAAAATATGATAAAAATTAAATAAAATACAAAAAAATAAAAAGAATAAAACAGTGGCATGTTAGGTTTAAATAACAACAAACAGGGATCTTCTTTATTTACAAATTAAAAGTCAATTTATTGGGTTTTTACAAGTAAATTTTTTTTTAAAGATTGTATTCATTATTTTTAGAGAGAGGGGAAGGGAGGGAGGAAGAAAGAGAGAAACATCAAGGTATGGTTGCCTTTCACCTGCCTCCAGCTGGGGACCTGGCTAGAGACCTGGCTTGCAACCTGGGTATGTGCCCTGACTGGGAATTGAACCCCCAACACTTGGATTCATAGGCCAGGTAACTTTGAAAAATATTCATGTGCTAATAAAAGTAAAGTGGAAAGAGAAAATTCACTCAACAGCTACTATCCAGAAAGCAATAAATACGTTACATTTGAAAGGATAGGCTTTCAGAACTATTGTTTTTAAATTCATGAACATTTTATTTTTTGATTACTTTTAATATTTATTGTATTTTTACATTACCTTTGCTTATATTTATATACCTTTATTCATGTAAAATATTTATTTTTATAAATATAGCATCCAACTATGCATTATATTTTATAACTTGCCTTTCACACAATATAGGTTGTCATTGTACATTTATATTCCATACTGGCCTATAGACCATTCTGTTCATGTCAACATGAACCTATAATTATATTTCTAATGCCTTTCTATGACTATCATAATGTGTCAGACAGCCTATTGTTGTTAGACATTTAGATTATTTTCAATAACTTTTGCAAAATAATGACAGACAAAACAATGAATTTTGCTATTATGGATAATAAATTCCAATTAGTAAATTACAAAGTAATGATACATAAAATATTACCAATTTTAAATCTCCAACGAAATGAAGATTCTGAATAATAATCATCAAGTGCGGCTCAAACACTAGTTGAAGAATGTTAGTGAATCAAGCCAGTCAGTGAAGGACAAATATCATATGATCTCACCCATTACGGGACAATAATGAGCAAAACTAACAACAAGCAAAACAGAACCAAATATATGAATACAATGAATAGGCCTTCAGTGGTCAGGGGCAAAGGGGTTGGGGGGAGGGGGAGGCAGAGGCAAGAAAGGGGAGCAGTTTAGACAAGAACCTAGTATAAAGGAACCATGGACATGGACAACAGGTAGGATTGACTTTGCGGGGAATGGGTGGGTGGGGAGGGGGACAGAGGGGAGCAAAAAAGGGGATGGATGTAATACAACAACAATTAAAAAAAAAAAAAAAAGAATGTTAGTGAATCAAACTGACAATACCTGAGCACAAAAAGAGGGCAGCAAGACATTATTTCCTTCTTAATATAATAAAATGAGCCTGGTCAGGTAGCTTTGGTTAGAGCTTTGTCCCAATATGCCAAGGTTTCAGGTTCCATCTCCAGTCAGGGCACATACAAGAAGAAACCAGTGCATGCATAAATAAATAGAATAATAAGTGTCTCTCCATCTCTCTCCCTCTCTTTCTGTCAAAAAATCAATGAATAAAAGATTTTTTTAATGACAAAGTGGAAGATGTATACAAAACACTCCCTATGACACAGTCATTCCAGCTAAGCATCTAAGTGTATGGAAAAGATAGGGGACAGAAATCCATATAAAAATTCCACAGCAATGCAATTAGAAAATTGTAGAATGTGTGAAACTTGACAGGAAAAAAAAAAAAAAAGACAAGGCTTGAATTCTTAGGGACATTAAATTAAGAATTAAAAGAATTAAAAGAGAAAATTTATAAAGAGGGTCTTAAATGCATTTCAGAAATGTAATGTTTGAATGTTATTTAGATTATACTGTCAAATACCAACTGCAACCATATTGTTAAGGAGAGAATCAGAAATTTCTACCCTGGGTTTTGATTAAATTAAGTGGTTACTATTAATTATTAATTTTTAAGCATGATAATGTAGTTGCATAGAAAACCAGGGAGTTCTCTTTTAGGCAACATACATTCAAGAATCTACTAATGAAATGATGTGATATCCAAAAGCAGCTTTAAAATAATCAAACTGCAGGGTGGAAGGGGACAGCTGGATGCCACGTAATTGACTGTTTGTTGTCAACTGGTGAAGCTGAAAATGGGTACATAAATACTGAGTCTAGGTCTCCCTCTACTTTTAGACATGTTTGAAATGTACTATGATAAGAAGTAAAGAAAGCATTGCAACATTGATTATTATATATAAAAGATTTACGCAGCCCAGGAACACACAAAATGATACTTATTTTTACATAAGTAAAGGGCACTAAAATTAGTGTTATTTCAAAGTTATCTTTCCAAAGCAAAGGAATGAGTATATTTTGAGCAAGATAAAGAGAATTTCCCAACATGAAGGGAGATTCTAATGATTCTGTACCGCTTCATAACATATTGCTTCATTTGGTACATTGGAGACCAAATGAAGGAAAGTGAGCTTTGAAACCAAGAGCAAGCATGGAGAGTTTATATCATGAAATATCAATGTTTTGATGGGAAAAAGAAACAGAAATCACCTCCACACTCCCATTGAACAGGTAATTAACCTGAGATCTAGGAAATGGAAGTGATTTGCTTAAAGTTAGAGCCATGGAATAGTAATTAAATTTATTTTTGCACAGTCATATGGTAATAGGTGAAAAAGTCTATCCCTATTTTGTTATAAAAACTTATTTGTAGAGATTACAGAGGTGATAGCCATAAAAGTTTCACATCATGCACATCATAGATACAGATGGTGAACATAGTAGTGAATTCGAGTGTCACAAAAAACCATCATTGTTTTTCCTTTAGGAAAAGGCAGAAATTAATCAGGAATCAATTAAACTGAACAGCATTCTGTAAGGAATAACAAGGACAGAAGTAGTTATATGAATGTCACATGCAAAGATATGTTTTGTTGCCTTTAATTAAGAAAGAAATTATCTCTAAAAAATACAAAAGCTACCAAAGCTTTATTCTGTTGAAAAAAAAAAAAAAAAACCCGAAGAGACAAAGATAGCAGCTACAAATGCTTTTAATTGCTGATTTGGAGGAGTGACACAGCATGGGCTTTTGGCCTCCTTCCACCCCTATCTAGGAGGCCATCTCACTTCCATCAGAAGCATCTCTAATCATGACACTACTGACCATTGCTTAGGAGGACAATGCTACCATGTCACCAATGCGGTGATACTCTGTAGGGCAAATCCTGTAACTCTGAGTTGTTTCTTCACTACAGACACTGGGTTTGCATCAGTGCCTTATTACACCCTCAGCTCTGTGCACAGAGACATTTTCAAAATGGGACTCTTGGGGTTAACAGTGGAGTCTTTGGACAGTTAAAAATTTGAAGTCGAACAACCTTCCTGAGAGTCAGACACCCTACAAGGCATGATGAACATTGTGTTATAATCGAGCAATTGTCAATCTTTGCCATCTCACAGCACACGTGAACTAATTACTAAAAAATCTGTGGCATACCAAAATATATATATATTCGCCAATTTGACAAAACTAGGTATACTTTTCATTTATTCATACCAGGTAGCTATTGTGTTGGCTCTTGTCTTTTTATTTTTATTTTTGGACACGTTTTAAAAACTCTTGCAGCACACTGGTCTAACCAGCCTCACCAGCCTTGGAGGGCCAGTCCACTTCTTTCAAAGAATTGAATTAAATGCTTCTCCTGTGTGTACCAGGTGGGATTTCACTCTCAAATGAACCTACCTTTTAAAACACATATCCAGCTTCTTTCTTTCTCTTCATACCTTGTTTGTCAGATCACTAGTTCCTATAAAATATATGATGAACTAGCCTTGATATCTAGACACTTAATATTTAATGCTCTTGGGCATGTATAAATGAACTAATGATATCAAGTAATTATGAAAGAAATAGTGTTTTCAAGTATATCTTAAAGAAATTAAGCATTATCCATTGGAAATTTAGAGACCAAGTCAGAATTCCCCCATCTATGCTCCTTGGGAGTAGGGAGACAGGGACACATTCAAGCAACTAACAGGAAATATTACGTATCCTTATACGCACAGTTTGGGTCTGAGTACTGTGGAATGCAAGAAGATACAACCTTGTACTCCCTTTCATCACAGAAGACTATACTTCTGGCACCAAATGATTTTCATTATCAAATGATAATGGTGAAAGAAGCAGAAAAATTACAGGCATCCTCAATTTGCAAGAGAAGCAAGCCTCAGAGGGATAATGAGTTTACCAGCAACTAGTCAGTAGCAGAGCTAGAACGATTATGTTTTTTCCAGTCTTCAAGCATGTGTCAGGTAGCTGATCATCCGATTGGCTGTAAAAGCTGTTGGGAGAACCCTCAGGTCATTTTCCAATGACAGTCCCCAGTGCAGGTCTGGAGAAGCTCCTTTCCTGAAGAGGCTCCCTGGTGTGCATATCGGTCCAAAACTTTTTCAGTCAATTTAAATGATTATAAGGGCTTCATTTTTGTAAGTGACTCATTCCTATCCGTGTTAAATTTTGGTCTCAAAATCCATTCAGAGATCTCTCCAAAATCCTGCTCCTGCCACAGCAGAGGACATTTGCAAGTCCTGATAAGTTTCAAACTTGGAGAGATTATCAATTTCTTCAGATCCAGTTCCCCCCTTTTATAACAAAATGCTGTAGCAACCTTTTTCTTTTCTTTTTTAGATTTCAAGGATGCATTCTACCTTTATCATTTTTTATTTTTAATTATATTTGATTGATGATGCTATGACAGTTGTCCCCATTTTCCACCCTTTGCCCAGCTCTCCCCAACCCCTCAGGCAACCCCCGCACTGTTGTCCATATCCACGGGTCGTGCATATATGTTCTTTGACTACTCCATTTCCTGTACTGTACCTTACATCCCATGGCTATTCTGTAACTACCAATTTGTATTTCTTAATTCCTTCTTTTCTGCTCATCTTTCCCCACCCTCCTCCCACCTTGCAACAATTAAAATGTTTTCCATAGCAACCTCTTCATTATTCTGAAATAATTCGTTATAGTACCACATATTCCATGAGTATTTTTGAAATTCTACATAATGCTCTATACTATAAAAGAAGACTAAATGCCAATATTTTACAAGAAACTAATACATTGTTCATTTTGTAAGATTCAGGTATGGCCATTCTAGAAGATACGATGGAGCGGTAAGGTGCTTGTCCCACCTTGAGGGCAACAGCGGCAAATGCTGTTTTAACAAGCAACATTTGCCATCAGTGAAGTCATTTGCCAAAATAATGAGCAGCTCTTGTTGAATTCCAAGTTAAACAAAGAATGATCTTTTCTCAATATATCCAAAAGTTACACTCCTGGAAAAGTCAGTGTAAATTAAAATGACAACAACAAAAAATACTTGGTTATTATACAAAAATCAGAGTAAGGCTTTAGGCTCAGAAAATAAGCACAGCATCTACATGAGTGTCTGGTAGAACACCTGGAAGTTCTCGAGAATGAAGGACTCTATCCCACAAGACAGGATGTGTTGCATTCCTGGCCCCTGTCAAATATCCATAGTAATTTCTATATTATTATGGTGAAATGTCCTCCATGAATTTCCAGTGGCCCCTAATAAGGAGCAGTACCATTCCAGATGAGAATCACTGCTCAAAGAACATGAAGAAGATGGGGCTATTGTCAACCCTCTGCCCATCCTCCTTGCTCTATACTCCTGTTGTGTTATGGCAGGGAGGGTTGGGAGGGTGTCCCTCTGTGACAAGGTTGCAGCTCCTTCACATTGGTCTCTGCTACTGAATGATCACATTGGTTATATGCTCAGTGTGGTTGGGTAAAGTCCCCTACAGCCCCCATGACAGAGAGACCCTTCATTCACCATCTCCTCAAGACATTGGGGAACATCTGTGTGATTAGAATCTTATTTTAGGTTAGCCTCCAACTGTTGACCTTACTCAAAATCCATCTCACATCCTGTGGTAGGGTCCATGGTAGGTCTCCAACTCATTTCCACTACAGCCCCTCTTCTGAGATCATGTCACTCCATCTCTCCTCAATGGTCTTTCCCCAGCTCCAGGAGTACATGATGCAGAAGGCAACTGAAGGCTAAGTCTGGAAAATCAGATGCCAATTTCTCCTCCTTACAGTCTTCAAAACAATTCTTTTGGGGGCCTCTTCTCCTCACCTCAGTGAAGAAGCCAGTTGAGTACTGTCCTTCCATTGCTCCTAACAGGGTGGGGTAGCACACAGTGTAAATGACAATGCCAATTTGTTTATATACCACAAAGTAGAAATTTTAACTTCAAATAAGAAGATGGCAATGTGAAAATCTTTTAAAGTTATGAAATGCATTGCCTCCATTTGAGAATTTATCCGATGTTTTTTTTTGTTTTTGTTTTTTTTTAAGATTATTATTTTTGAGAGAAGGGGAGGGAGAGAGGCAGAAAGGGAGAGAGACATCAATGTATGGTTGCCTTTCACCTGCCCTCAGCTACAGACCTGGCTGGAGACCTGGCTTGCACCCTGGTTATGTGCCCTGGCTGGGAATTGAACCAGCAACCAGGGCTCTGGGTTTTGGGGTTTTTTTGTTTGTTTGTTTGTTTGGTTTGTTTTTTGCTCACATGGGTTAGAAATATATCTCATCTATGAGAGAGTTATTTGGGAGGGCATGTTTAGAGGTTATGTGAACATGAAAAGAACAGGATTCTTCCACATAATCAGAAAAGTACACTGGTGGAGAATTGTGGTCATTGTGGCGATTACTGATAATCCTGCAGGAGACCCCTGACAAGACACAACAGTGATAAGTAAGATCACACCTAAGAAATATGACTTAATTTGTTTGCAATTTTCTAGTTGTTAAGTCTCTCCCTTAATACCAAACTTAGAGTTCTGGTAAACCATGCATGAGCAAGGAAAGCAGGAAAAGTGGAGAAGAGTTTACTTACACAAGGCTAAAGTTTTCCATAGGAAAACTATGGCAAGTCTTTGGAATGAAACAGATAAATTATCTTAATCTTTGGGGGGAAAAAACCCAAAAGGCCAAGCCCTGTTGTTCTGCATGGCTCTACCTGCACTGTATCCCTTGCTAAACCCCTACTCTCCCACTTTCTGTGCTTTACATACTCTGACTTTTTTTCAATCTTTTGATGGCTCCTCCTCACCCCAGGGCCTTTGCACCTGAAGCTTCTGTCCAAGACTAAACTCACTCACCTCTTCTCCTAGCCAGTCCCTAGTCATCTTTTTGAGTTTTACATACTCTCCTTAGAAAAGTCAGCTTCCTCTGTTAGAAATTAACATAATCTAATTAGTATCTCTTTTCTTCCCCAAGATAAAAGCCCCATTTGTTCATGGGTTAACTAATGATTCCCTTATGTCACTCAAAAACACTCTATACGTAAGTTCATGAATGAATGGATGATGTTTATTTATGATTATATAGCTATTAGGTAATTACCGAAATTTCAATACACTTCCACAAAATTCATATCTTGTGATCTCATATCTGATCTAATCATATCTGATCTAATCATGAGATACTATTTCACAGACAAAGAAAAGAAGGTTCCTAACTTGTTAGGAAATTCATCAGATACTTTTCTAACAGTAGTATTGATAGATAAATAAAAGCTTATTTTATTAAATAATTTTATTTAAACTTACTTAATTTTAATAAATTAATGATAAAATCTATTACATTTATTTAAATAAAATAACAATTCGATCTTCGGACAAAGGGCTAAAAATCTAGCATATGCTTTCCATTTAAAAATATATCTCATAAGGTCAAGTAGTGTTAATGTTAAATTAACACTAGATTTCTCATAATGATGAATGCACAGCTTCTAGTTTGTGTCAGATTAAGAGTCTGTTACAAGAGATGTTAAAAAATACATGTGAAAACTCAAACCAATTGAATTTGTCCTTCCATCTGTTATCCAGTAAATAAGACTGCTTTTAACAAAATGGTCTTCTGGATATATATATATATATATATATATATATATATGATCAAAAGACAAAAAGATTTGATTGACTGTTAAAATTACATTCAGATTTCCGTCACTGATTCTAATTATTTCTGAAATAATATTAAAAGCAGCTGCGGTCAGGGGAACCAAGAGGCTCTTTATAATGCCCGTACTTCATTGAACTTGGCTTCCTTTGGATTTCACACACAGTGGATTTAAATGTCTGCTGATTTACTAGTGGAGTGGTGGGGTGGGTGTAGGTGGAAAGAATCCTTCACAAGTTCTCTAGGTGCAAGTCAATTCTATTCCATAGGAAAAAAAATGTAAAAATAAATTCTCAACTTTCTATAACTTACCTAAAAAGGCAGATGTGTATCTGGGGACAAACAATGAGAGGAGTCCATTTAAGGTGCAAAGAACACTCAGGTGTCTTGTCTGTAGAGGATTTCAGCACAATAATAGTACCAACCAAAGGTCATCTACTCTTTGTCACCACACCAGAA
Organism: Noctilio leporinus; assembly: GCA_004026585.1. NCBI lineage: Eukaryota > Metazoa > Chordata > Mammalia > Chiroptera > Noctilionidae > Noctilio > Noctilio leporinus. The sequence continues at coordinate 187,276 of PVIW01000248.1, forward strand.
GCCATTGCAAGGATGAAATCCATTCCCCGCCTACCGAAGCAGACTGCCCACCACTCCACCCAAGCCCCACTTTAGTCTGCCACTCAGAAGGGAAAAAATTTCCCCTAGAATACTAAGAACCTTATAGAAAGCATATGTGTTCGAATTGAAACCATCCAGAATGATTCCCCTGAAAATGAAAACTCAATATGTTTTAAAATACTGGCCTGAGGTGGGAAGGGGAAGAGGTTTATTGGCATTCTGTCAAGAATCAAGCCAAAAGAGAAACAGCTATATTCTTCCCTTTCTTCTCTGGTCATTGTTTAGCATACTCTTATTAGGGCCTTCTGTGAGACAACTGTAATCATTTCACTGCTCTCTTCTTTAACATGTCTTATACACTTTTCACATTGCACTTTCTTCATAATGCAGGTATCTGGCTATGACATTCTAGTGCTCAAAAATCTTCTAATTCTATCTATGTAAGAGATTTGATTTCAAGAATTATGGATGATCTCTAATTCATTTTTTTTTAATGCATAATGTTTTTTTTTAAGATTTTATTTATTATTTTTAGAGAGAGGGGAAGGGGTAGAGGCAGAGAGGAAGAGAGACATCAATGTATGGTTGCCTCTCACCTGCCTCCAGCTACAGACCTGACTGGAGACCTGGCTTGCAACCTGGTTATGTGTCCTGGCTGGGGAATCGAACCAGCAACCTTTGGGTTTGCAAGCCAGCGCCTTATCCACTGTGCCGCCAGCCAGGGCCTCTAATTCATTTTTTAATCACCACAGGACTTAGTTCATGGCTCTAAATGAAGTAGTCATTCACTATTTGCTGCCTGATTTAAAATTTCAGCCAACAAATCTGCTGCAAAATTTCCTTTAAATGATTGCCCTATGATGAGGCATGTTTCATTAATTTGCTTGACTTGTTCAACACATGTTTATTGATCATCTATTAAGAGCGAGGTAGGCACTTTGCTGTGTCGAATAATTTTCCATCCAAATCTGCCTTTCCTTGAGCAATTTTTTGTTTGCTTTCTTGCTTTTTGGCAAAAGAAGCAGAAAGAACAAAAATCTTATTTTAACCGTAAAATACATAATTAAGGGATTTTTTTTCTTTTTTGGCTTTAAATTTATCAGTGCTCAAAAGAGACCAGGGCATGGGCCATAATCTACCTTAGCCTATGAATCTTTGAGGAGACTTAAAACCAAATATATAAGATCTGGGAAATAAACAACTATTACTATTACATAAAATGAGAGAAAAAAGAGGTTGGTTATTATTTTCATGCATTACTTGCAAAGTTGCCAACAGTGATTTTTCCCATAAATAGATATTTAGCGACAGTTAAGAATCATGTGTATGGATGAGTGTGAGTTTGTATATGTGAACACACTGTGCGTGTGTGCGTGTGAGTGCACGTCAGGTAAGAATGTAAAAAGAAGGGACAGGAGGTTGATGAACTCATGGGAAAAAGCATTGGAACCATCATTAAATTACACATATGTAATTTCCCTCCCTCAGCACCAAGGCTGTTGACTTTTTGGCAAGAGGTTCAGCCATGAGAGCTCACTGGTGTAGTTTCCCATCCAGTTGCTTTAGTTAAAGGCTGTTATTTAAATAAAACCAAAGAGGGCACTCAGATTTCTTGCAGCGAGTCTGCCTTAGAAGAAATACCACCATTTTATGTGCAACCTCTGGGAGCTAGCTGTTTGCCTTTCTGGAAAACTCTGGGATTTATGTCACATGAAATGGTCCTGAATACAGTGGTGGAAGCCAGGTGACCAGGCCTCTGCCGTTAACCCTAAGAAGGCCAGTGGCTTTGCCGTGGAAATTCCTAAAGGAACCTCAAGTCAGGGCAGAGATAGCTGATCAAACAACAAAACACTGTGCTCTATCAATTCATCTATTTGGGATTCTCAAGAAAGTGAGGACATTGTCCTAGAGAAGTCCTAACTTCGTTTTCATTCAGATCTCTGCAAACTGACCATCGACTTGGTCCTGAAGTCTGTAGCTCATTTTCTGAGCGTCATTTCTTTCACTGCAGTGTGTCCATCTGACACCCTATAATGTGTTAATGCGTTTATTTTGCTTATTGCCTCTTGTTTTTCTAACAGAATGTAAGTCCCAGGAGGGCATGAACTTTTACTGATGTTTTTCCTGTTGTATCTTCAGGATCTTACACGCTACCAGGCCCAGAGTAGGTCCTCAAAAAATATTTGTTGAATCAATACACGAAAGAATCAGTGAATAGATGAATAAAGGATTGTTCTCAACTGTGTTATTTTGTCCCTGCTCTGCCCAGCTTCTTGTCTTTAGTAAGAGTTTCTAGACTTCTGACTTTGAACATAGCAGGAAGTGCACAGGTGTCTTGCTTTTCAAAAAGTTATAAATGCAAATACAAGCATAATACCCATAAAATACATGCCTGGGGAGCCCCTCTCAACAGGAAACAAGAGATTCTCTGACGTGCTTACAAACTGGGCCAAACGGGAGCTTGTAAGTAATTCCAGAGATAACCGACAAAGGGTCAGTTTACAGGCGAAGCCTGAGGCTCCGTCAGATTGCCATCTCTGTGTGGTCTGGCCTCCTGCAATGTCACAGACAATCTGTCATTGCAGAGCAGGTGGCCAGGCAGGACTTTGGATGTGGATACGGTGACAATGTCAGTTGCTAACCAGGGCCGTCACTGTGCTATAAGGAGATGATTGCTATTAAGTTGCAATTTGCACTGGGCAGGGGCCAAAGAGTTTACCCTGTGACCCAAATCCATCATGTACCCACACAGGCCAGTCTCCCCACTGGGGACATTCTGTGCTTTATGAAGCCATGTACCATGCATGAAAAACTGCTCTGGAGACTGAGTGTTCAACACGACAGACACAGGCCCTGTGGTCGTGGGCTTCGCTTTCTTGACCATGTCTTCCACACTGTTTATATGTCTTTGACAGGTCAAATACAACATCCACTTCTACCCTGTGGAGACTCAAAAAGACCCTCAAACATTTGTCAGTTCTCTTAAATTTTCAAGGAAAGTCTGCATTTTTATATTCTGCTAAATATCTATGTTCGAAGGAGCTGCAGAATAGAACAGCATTGTGGCAGCTATAAGGAGATTTTTCCCCCCACTTGTCTTTACTACTAATTAGCAATTTGATCTTAAGCCAGGGGTCCTTAGTTCAGTCTGAACCTTAGTGCCACTTAGGGAACTTAAAAAAATACCAGTGCCCATACTCCACTTCAGATGTATAGGAACTTAATCTCTACAAGTGGGCCTGACCTTCAGTATTACTTGAAAACAGCACATCTGATACCTCTGTGTAGCCAGGACAGGACAAATCCCTGTACTTTCTTTCTCAGTCTTTAACGGGAGAGTTGTCACAGCTCATCCAACTAGTTCATAAGGATTTGTCATATAAAACTTAGGTTTCAAATGGCAAATAATTTTACTAGCTACATCAACAATGTGTTTATTTTGGTCTACACTCAAAAATTCTAAAACATATCCAAAGACGGTCAAGCTTTTTGTGGATGGGACAGGACGATACATGAAAAGAAAAGGAAAAAAGAAATGTAGTTTCTGAATTTCTCTGCCAATAATGCTAGGACTCGTTAGGTCACATAATATAAGATTCTGAAATTTTAAATAGATAAGTGCAAGGTAGTTTTATTTCCAGACATAGCAGAATCAGCACCATTATAACCATTAATTAAGACCCCTAAGTTCAGCCTATTTCCCCCTTGGGTATTTTTTTATGACTCTTTTCAAGGGCTACTGCCTGGGCACTGTGGTAACCACTAAAACATTGGCAATTCTCAGAAGATTCTAATCAGTGTCCAGCAATTGAAGATGAAGAAGAAGCCATAGATCATAGATGATGCCTTAGAAAAGAGATTTACTGAAAAAGCTGAAGTGCAGTCTCTCTGGGATATTGCTTCAGAACTGGATTGCAAGGAACAACGGCTTGGTACAGAGCACCCCAGGGCTTCAACTTGAGCTCCTATTGATGGAGTGTCCTTGAATCAATATTGAGGAAAGTTTGTGCAATCTTGATGAAGATGTTTATGTTTTAGTAAGATCCTCTCTTAATAAAATTAATGTGATGACCCAAATCCTCATTGTAATGGAGTTTAAAATGGCTCTGTTGGAAATTATACTCTCAGATTTGAATAGATATAGGACCAAGTTGATATATAGACATAAAGGAAAATAAATATTGTGATCCAGCCAGAACGTGGTGTCCCCACTATCATTCATATAACCACACTCTGTAATTACAAAATCAAAAGTATACAAGTAGTTTCTTTTCCTGTAGGCAGGAGAAGTACTTTCATACTATAGATGCATTCATTTTCCTGGATTATTCATTGTACACAATTCTCTATAACAAAAATGACATCATAATTATTGTCAATGGTGAGATAATTCAAATATGTGAAATCTAATTGTTTAGAAACTTTTTCAACCATGAATATCATTTTTATGGAATGTTATCATTACAAAACATCATTTACTAAATAATTATTATGATTAAAAACTGTGTCAAGCTATTATATACACTTTATCCTCCCTATAGTTCCCTGAAGGAGACTTTTACCATCTAGGTTTTGCAGACAGATATTGTGACCCAGAGAAGTTAAGAAACTTCCCCAAGGTCACATAGCTAGAGGTAGTATTTTTGATTCCAGATATTTTGGTGCCAAAGCCTTTGGATTCATCTCTGTTCTTTCCTAACCCACTAGTTGCTCTAGGTAATGATTCTTGAGTTACTCCTTGGCAATTTTACCATTGGTAAAGTTATGGGATACAGACTAGATGTGTCCTTAACATGATAAGAGGTAAACATGAGAAATGGAAGTGTTAAGATTTTGTACAAGCCCAACCCTTGACTGTAATTTCTCAAATACAGAACTGCAGACACCTGCTATCCAAAAACTTTGACAGATTCACAGGAAGTGGGTGACCTCTCAGCAATGGGGCACAGGGGAGAATGGGTGATACTGATGAGGCTACAAGCAAGGCTGCTCCCCACCCAGGAGTAGGGCCCACTTACGGCATGGGGTTCCCCTGTGGTACTCAAGTGGTCAGAACAAAACAGAAGTAAAAGTGGAATTGCAGGAATAAGATCTCAGAGAAGGAACAACAGCACTTAGTAAACATAAGCAAAGAATCCTGTCACACCCTGAAGCAAAACCCCTGGGTTCCATCAGCAGCAAAGAAAACCCAAAGGAAAATGAGGCCAGAGACCCAGCTGAGGTCCCTAGATTGGGGAAATGGCTGTTAAGGTCCACCATCTGGCCAGCTTGAGGGCATTTTAATACTTTTTTTTCCTTACGTAGAAATCAGTATCCAGCTCAGCTCAAGAATGAACAGAGGTGTCAATGGTTGGCAACTGGCAAAATAGTAAATGAGGTTGGGAAGGACTAGTTCAGTATGAACATGCTTAAGAGGCACTAAGCACTGAAAACAACAGTGACCTAAGTAATTAAAACTAAACAGAAAGGAATTACATTATAACAAAGTAATTTTGTTATAGTAAAAGTATTAAATACGTTCTCAAAATTGTGATTTCACTGATCATGCACCTAATTTTTACATAGACTGGATTAAAAAGTTAGACCGAATTCACAAGTTTTACATTTGGTCTGAAAATTAATTCAAATCTCCTGAAGCTTTGCAGGAAAATAGTTCAGGAAAATCTGAACCATGTTTGATATGAGTCTATCAAATCTCAGTGATATCCCTTTGGAGTCCCCAAAATGGTCATCCTTGGATTTATTATACCAGTGGAAACTCATAACTCTGAATCTTAAATCCAAAGGAAAGAATGGCAGTTAATATTCAAAAGTACAATTAAGAAATACTATTGCCATTGGAATGTAAGTCACCACCTTCCCTCCTACAAACAACATTTCTTCTTTCCACAGCCTGCAGCAGCCTCACAATTTTCTTAGCTGGATTCTTGTGCCAGTGATGTAGCCTTTGATAATTCTTGCAATAAAAATCCAGTCATGCTTGACATTTTGGAGGGAGCAAAAGGTTCAATTTGCCTCGGGGCTCTGGAACCCTTATAGAGGAGCCTTTAATGAGAAATGAAAGGCGAAATAAAAATAAGGGGCTCACAAATTGAGCCAGTTGTAAAAGGGAACCAAATCACCAGGCACCCGCTGCCTTTAAAGGTAGAGGTAAGGAGAGGACCGTTTAATGAAGGTGTTTTCCCAACAATCCAAGTTGATCTAATATCATTCTGGATTGGAAAAGAGGAGGAATAGAGATCTAAGCTGTGACCTTCATGCCTTCTCGGCTACCGACAAGATGGACTGTGGAATAAAGCTCATGGACCACGGGGATACAGACTTTAAGAACAGGTTTTCGTTACCCCATATCACCAGCATGCTTACACTTTCAGGAGAATCTGAGCTTTCACTAAGTGGTACATAATAGCCATAATAGACCACACCCTCTCCCCAGACTCTATTCCACAGAGACAGATTCTATTCACATTTTCATTTAGCCCTTTCACTCAGTTCCATCAGTTAGCTTTGTCCCATTTCCTGTGGGTGGGGTCTTTACTTCTGTGCCTTTTCTCTGTGTTATTTTAAAAGGAGCCACTTAACTCTCCAAGCCCTTGGTTGCCAGTGAGCCAAATGTCTGCCTTTTCACACTCCTTTAAAGTCAGGACCCTAAGTCATTTTGGCTGAGGACATACTCCTAACAGAGAGATGGTGACTTGCATCTCTGTTCACACCCCCTAACTAGTCAGTGCAGTCTAACAAAAAGTTTGTGAGCAGAGTGTGGCTTCCAAGCAAATTGAACTCATAGCAAAGAAAGAAAAAAACATCTTCTTCGAGAGAAGTGACTCCTGGGAATATGCACGTATATAAGACAAGAAGCAGCTTTGGATTTTTCTAGCCAAGCGCAAGGTCCCTAACGCACTGGCTGGGATTCAGTGGACCATTGCTAGTTAAAGTGAAGGTTTTATTCTCATCACCTGAATGTAAGTGATGCAGAAGTGCAGACCCAAGCCTGCACCAGGCCTACTGCCTAAGAAACGACACTCCTCAGGTTATTTGTACGTGCATTCCTCTTTGAGTATAGAACAGTGACTTTCAAGGTTACACAGGAATCAACCAGGAAACGTTGGTGCCTACCTCCCACGCCCAGAGATTCCAAGTTAATGGTCCTGGGGTGTGGTCTAAGCACACTGAGACTTTCAAAAGCTTCTCAGGAAATTTTAAGGCGCAGTAAAGATTGAGAGCCACTAGGCTAGAGGCAGAGGAGGGCTCCTTCCATTAGGCCCTCTGCCCGCTTTGCCTCACAGTCGAACAGTTAGGTTCCTGATCAGAATCACTCCATTTCCAATGGGCCAGTTGCCTCGGAGCTGCGCTGTAAGTACTGGGGAGAATTCTGCCTAAGAAACTTCTGCGGAGTCCTTTGCAGCTCTCTCCTTCTCTTACCTACCCCTGGTAGCTGTCCGTGACCCCTGACACCTCGGCACACCACACCAGCAGCGAATATCTACTGGTGCTTTAAAAAGTCCAGCATGAGAGCTGCACCGTCAGTCTCAAGATGGGATGCTGAAACCTACATTTTTACCAAGCTGCCCATGTGTCTGAGGCGCAGCCACGTTTGTGAACTCCACAGTAGGTCTAACCTCTCTTCCTGCCAAGTCATTAAGGGTTTGTAAGGATGAATGAGCTGTCAAGAGTGCAAGGGCCTGGTGCAATGCTCCTTTATTAATTATGGGGAAGTGATGTATTGGCAATGATAATGCTTCTCTTGGAAAGGGCAATGAATGGTTCGTCGATTTCTGCATTAGATCTTTCCCAACTGAGCCCTAATGCTCAGCCTTTACTCGTTTCTGTAGTTGAACAGCTGCGTGGCTTTCACGTCAAACAGCCTCTGGGTCGTTATTCCCAGGTGAGCGGCCGTCTTTGAGGGAAATACCGACACGGAGAATCTTTCGGAGTTCTTGGCTGGGAAATACCTCTCTCCCCACCCCCACGGCCCTATCTGCTTGCGTCAGCAGCTACTAGCCGGCGTGTTGCTGTGCATGCCTGATATGCAGGAAACCGGAGTGAGAATTTAAAAGAAAATCATTGCTATATCCCCAGATCCCTTTAGCCGAGGGATAGAACGTGAAGGAAGACAGATTAACCATTTCAAAGGTGAGAAACGGGTAGGCGAGTTGGGATTGGGGTTCTGTCTGTGGGTGAGGCGAGAAAGGTTGAAAAGAAAAGTTGCCGCGCGGGTGCGTGCGTGTAACCGATGGGCTGGGTGCGGGTGAGAGCGCTAGCGCGCGACCGGAACGCACTGCGGGGCGGAGAGCCGGGAGGAAATAGGGAAAATCTCAGCGGCGGAGACTGGGAGGCTGGAAGGGCTCCGCATCCACTCGGTGTTCCAGAAGCGCGCCAGCCCTACTCCCAGGCAGTGGCCGAAGGCGCCGGGGGTGGGGGCGCGCACCGGGCCGGGGCGCGGGGCCTCGGCCGGCCAAGGCGGCGGCGGGGCCGGGCGCGCGAGTGAGCCAGTGCGAGGCCCCGGGCGGCGGGCGGGCGGGCGGGTGTGCGCGGGGGGAGGGAGAGCGCGCGCGCCGCCCGGGCCCCGGCCCTCCCAGCCTCCGGGCCTCCGCGCCGGCCTCCCGCCCGCGCGCACCGGCTGCCCGCTGCCGCCGCTCCTGCTCGCGCCGGCTCTGTTCGGGAGCCTGCCCTGCACGGGAGCCTGCCTGCGGTCGCTGCTTTGTGCTTCCCCTTGAAGATGGGGGCCACCTCTTCCTAGTCGGGAGCTATTTAAAAGCCGGGAAGTGCGCCTGCTCTCGTGCTAGCGTGCAGGAGCCGGGGAAAGATCCAGCCACACTCCCCCCAAACCAGGTAGGACCTTATGATGGGCTAGCTGGAGGGATTTGGTCTGATACCGCCAACTATTTTTCCATTTGTTGTTCACACGGCTCCACTTCCCTTACGCTTTGTCAGAGGACCGGCTCCGAAATTGCGTGTGTGTCCCTGCACATTTTCTGGGGTGTCCGGGATTGTAGGGGAGTGGGACTGCTCGGGCTCGCGTGTCTGGGCGTGAGTGTGCCTCCTCGGTAGTGCCGGCTGCCGGAGGGAGAAACGGCTGCCCAGGAGATGCTGCGCCCTGAGCGGCACCGGACTCCGAGCACTGAGGGCGCGAAGATGTAAGTCCACCCGGAATGCAGTGTTGCTGGGGATCCCGGCGCCCCCACCCACCCACGGGGCTCCGAGACCATCCCTCCTCCCGGTAATCCCTGGGGTCTTCCTCAAGGGCACTCATTCGAGTCCCTGCTTTTCCGTCCAATGCTGGGTGCTGCTTCAGCACAGACTGCGGTGCAGAGGGAGGTGTGGCCGGGGCCGGGGACAGGCAGGGAGAAATGCCGCGGGGAGTGGGCTGAAGGGTCCCCTTTTCTGGGCGCTAAAGTGTGCTTTGGGGATTCTGCAGGCACAGGCTTTTTTCCCCCTCAAAAGATTGCAAGGGAACTTTGCAGCTGCATTATCTACCTCTGGAGCTTCGGGGAATGGTCTGTGTTCTGAGATATGAGGATACCCTTCTTGGCTCCACCTTAACGAGGAAGAGGGAGGTCTTATGGGTGGATGGTCGGCTAAAGAAACCAAATCCGCCCAGGCGATGCTTCTATGTGCACCCTTGATTTTTAACCCCCCCCCCCAAGGATTCTGTTGACTGATGAATGACTGGGGCAGGCAATTCATATTTCCCTCTCCAGACAAAGTGGCAGTGTTTGGGTTGAGAGCGGAGTGATCAAATTTAACAAAGAATTTTTGCAACGTGCACGGTGTCTGCAGTCAGTGGAAAGTCACGCTTTGCACGAGGAATCTGTTTTAACCCCCACCCAGCCCCTTAGCCTGCCTCCCTTGCTGGCGCGCGCTGTCTCACTCCTGCTAGTCAGCCACTAGTGGTTGTGAATATAACAATACAAACTTTGTCCTGCTGGAGGTGTAAAGACTAAAAAGAGAAAAAAGGATATCAGTAGGAGGTGTAGTGGAAGAAGCTTTTTAAAAAATGACAGATATGGTAAAGACAGTACAGGCATCTCGATCATGGAGGAGCTGGCAGAGTAGGTGGAGATGCTGATCAGATCTGGTTAAAGGCAGAGCTTGAGTATCTCCAAATATGAGCAATGAAACACACACACTCCAGCTTCTGTGTGAAGATTTCCTAAGGAAAACCGGGAGCAACCAGGAGGGGATTCACCAAGCGTATGTCCTACCCATGCCCCCAACACACACACACACACACACACACCCAGCCTCACATGCTTTCCCTTTCTCTCCTAAAGCTATTTCTGCAGCAAGTCAGGACATGAGGAAGGAAGATGTAGCTAGAGGTTTCATTCATTTCAGATAGGCGAACAAAGCCAAGAGAGGGATGATTGTCATTAGGTTCCTCTTTCAAATCCTGTGTTACTTGAATGTAGCTCTAGTTTTGCTAAACTTGCTTATTTGGGAGGTTAGGTGCGTATGAAAGGTGGAAGGAAGGGGAGAGCTAGCTCCATTTTGGGGGCCTTGGGAGAGAAAATGTAGGGGGAACATGCATTTATTTCCTTAAGGGGCAAGATGTGTTTTCTTAAATGGTTTTCATTTTTATAAATTTTGCCTGCTTCAAGGATTCCATTTGGATCTGAGGCCTCTTTAGCTAGGGGGTTTCTCCCAGCCACAATAAAAGGATCCCTGCTTGTTCCCCTAAAATGGCTGTTGTCTTTTTATTAAATATAGAATGATTAATTCTTAAGGGGGGGGGGAACTAGACAAAGGTCAACTGTTTTTCACTGTTGAGCTGTGCCGATGTTGCAAAGGATGTAAGTGTTCATGACGGTCAGACTTCAATTACTCTGTCTTGCAAGCTTAACAGGGCTGGAAGAGTAATGAGTTAAAAGAATATGTAGGCTAGCTTTATTCTCTGTTAGTTTATCTACCTACATACCTACCTACCTATCTGTGTTTTTATCTACTTCCTTCTATTACTACTTAATGGTTTCCACTGTATCTTTTCGGATTAAGATTGAGAACGAGATAACCTTTTTGTGGACTATGAAGGGGGATAAAATGCTTGGTAGTCCTTTAACTCCAAATAAAATTACAAAAGGAAAGCAAAATATAGTCAGTAACTCCTATAGGACCATTTGCAAGAATTGCATTAATTGCTCTTTTAAGCCCACTATGTTTCGAGAGAGAAAAAAAAAAAATCCAGGAGGGCTTCAGCATTTTGTTAGCAAGCTATATTTAACATGTTTTGTTATCAGACAAAAATAGACTTTTATTTATCTTACAAAGTAAACGCATGGTTCCTTCCCTCTAAGTACTTAACGTATTTCTTTGACAAAATGAATGATGAGGAAAGCTCTGCAGATCCAATGAAGTGAAAGCATTCATTGAACTCATGGATGCATTTCTCCTAAAGAAAGTGCGTTTTAGGACTTTACCATCTGATGTTCATTTTGCAGTTCACTGAGAGGAGCCCTTTCTCCATGATGCCTTCAGGTGGAGGGTGAATAGCATGTAGGTAATAAGTAATCTGTCCCATCAGCTTGGAGATAGACAAAATCAAAACACACAGACATTAAATCTGGGAAAACATGCACAATTAAAAGAGGATGGTAGAGCGCATCTCTTGTCATGGTTTATATCTTTTCAGAGTGTATGTATGTTGCTTTTCATTGAAAATTAATTTTTTTGCTTTACATTTGCTAAGAACTTAGGAATCAACCTGGGATGATCTTTCTTTTCTTCCTGATCCTGTCATCCTTTTTTCCTTGTTTCTTTTGGTCCTCTAAGGGATAAATGTCTCTTATCAAAAACATCTTCCTGATTCATCCAGACCTCCTAGTTAGACCCCTCCACTGAACATCTACCAAATTGTCTCCTATCTGACCAAATTCTCCTGCTCCCCCTTGTGGCAAGTATTCTCCCTGGCTTTTCCCCGGGCTCCAGAATCCCATCTAGAATCACTTAGAACTCCCTTAGCCGTCTATCACTTGGTGCTAATTCTCAGTAATTTTGGCACACCGAGCCTGGGGGTTGCTGAACCAGCTGCTGCCAATTTTCTGTCCAAACAAAGGGGTGTCTGTGGACTGGAGACGCACTTGAGATCTAGTGGAAGTAAATGTCAGTTCTTCTCTGACCCATTGAGCTGGACTCCATTCTGGGAAGGTGACCTTCCTGGATCTGCCTCTGTCATTTTGATTTGGATTTAGGACTACTCTGGTGGGGCCTCATCAAGTGCAATGGGATTATTCCCAGTCTTTTTTCCTTCTCTTCCAAGAGACACTCTGTATGTGTGTGTCTGTGTGACTAGGTCTGTGTTGCTGGCTCCATCTCTCCCTCTTCCTGCCTTCCTCCCTCCTTGGCCTCTCATTTGAGCACACACATGTCACAAAATATATTTTATGTAACTCATATATTGAAAGCTCAAACTTACCAGTTATGAGGTTCTCATAATTGGTTGTAAATCAAACAACCCGTTTTTTGAACTGGGGGCTCCTAGGGTAAATTATTCTTCTTGATACACACTCATCAAGAGCAGCTGGGGATACAAATAAGGAGGCTGGGTACCTTTCGCCCATGTGTTGACTTAACTCAGGTGTTTTTGGTAGGCTCTGTACTGAACCCTAAGTGTTGCGTATCGACGTTTGTGAATGTCCTTTGAACTGCCTGCCCAGCCAAGAGAGTGCAGAAATTAACAAGAGAGATGGAGGTTCAAGTTTCTAGCCGATTTTAGGAGGAAAAGGAGAAAAGTCCCGAAGTGAAGGAAATGTGTTTGTGATTTGAGGGCAAAACACCCCTAGGCACAAAGCGTGTATCCATCGGCCAACATAGGATTTGAATTCTATCAGAGACATTCCCTTGAATAAGTCTAAGCTCTACCCAGTAGATCCCTAATAAAATGTAATATTACCCAACAAGCATTCATTCTCACCAGCCATTAGGATCTTACTCATTTTTATTTTTCAGTTTTTAACTTGGACTGATTTATCAGATTAGCTGGCAGATAGAAAAGTCCTGAGGGCCAGGAACACAGGCCGAGGCAGAGGAAGGAAAGAATTTTGAAACTTGGTTGTTGCCTGCTTAGTGCTCTCTGAGGGCCCTTTCGGTGGAAAAGTGGGGGGGCGGGGGGTGCCTGGGAACGGGGCGGCTGAGATAAACTCCGATACTGGAATTTTACTTCTGAGGCAGCAAAGGGAACAAACATCGGCTCCCTTCCTGAAATTGTAGCCTTTTTAAAGTCTTCTTTAAAATATTTGGGCAAAATGTGTCCCTTAGTGTAACATGATATCCTTAATATATTGAATGGCCACTCACTGTATCCTTTTGGAATATTCATACCAGTAGCCTAGAAAGCTAGTGTGATACCAGTGGTTTCTTTCACAAGTAACAGACATAGAAAAATACATGTAATAGAATCCATCTTCATTATTTTTAAAGACAGAAAAATTAATCACTTTGCAGATGTCATTGTACGTGAAGTCAGCATAATTAACAGTTGCCTGGTTGAATCTAATATGAAATGAAGTCAAACAGACAAGAGGGTGATTCAGCAATTTATTTCAGCCCAGCCATGGTATTTATTGAGCACCCAGTGTATGCAAAGCACTGCATTGTGCTTTTCAGAGAATGCAGACGATGAAGGGGAGTTACCTGGCATTCGTTGAATACCCGCTATGTTTCAGGGACCAGTCTAAGTACTCGGTACACATTTCCTTATTGAATGCTTGCAAGTGCCTGCAAGGGAAACATTCTCTTCCAGATTTAAAGAGGAAGAGGATGGTTCAGTTAAAGACGTTGTTCAAGACTTACCGGGCGATGGTTCCAGTTTTTGTGGCTCTTCTCCAAAAGCCACATTCTTCGTGCTATGTTTCCCGTTCTTAGGGATGTCATGGTCTAGGACAACTAAATGTTGGCCAAGTGGGATAGATAGCTACCATGGATGAGCAAAGTGCTGCAGAGTGGAAAGCAAGAAGAGAACATTGGCAAAGGCTTCATGGAGGAGGAGGCATTCAGTTTGTTCTCCGAGAGTAAAAAGGACTTTCATCATAAATGAAGTTTAGCTATTTTTATTTACTTTTAAAAATATATTTTTAAAAGATTTTATTCAGTATTTTCAGAGAGAATGGCAGAGACGGAGAGAGACATCAATGTATGGTTGCCTTTCACCTGCCTCCAGCTATGGACATGGCTGAGGACCTGGTTTGCAACCTGGTTATGTGCCCTGGCTGGGAATCGAACCAGCAACCTTTGGATTTGCAGGCCAGGGCCTTATCCACTTTGCCACCAGCCAGAGCAGCTATTTTTAAATAAACAGCTCAAGCTAATGTATGCCAAGGACAAGACTGGGGCAATGTTAGGTCCATTTCCAGACTTTCCAAATCAGCTGTCATTGTCAGGACCATGCCATGCGAACTGTGGATCTGGAACAAATGACAGCATACACCATTGCACATATGTAGTTTGCATGTGAAACCACAATTTATGATGAATTTCCAGCACAGCCTTGAAGGAGAGAGGCTGTGACAGTCTGAGAGACCAGGCAAGTGGCACTTGCCAGCCTGATTCTCTTTAAAATTGATGGTTATGGTTTTTGTGCCATTACAGATGTTCTCTTCTTTGTTTAGCGCCGAACGACTCTGGAGCTTTCCCCCTTGAGTTTCCGGAGCTTCTCCAGCTCCTCACTTCTGCTTTCCCTTACAGCACAGGACCTAGAGCTCCATGTGTCTGGATAGCATCCAGTCCCAGCAGCAGGTGTGGAAAATTGACTACTTACTCTCCATGCAAACTAAATTTCCTCCACAGACTGCGGTAGAGCCCCAAAGTGCACATCATCAGCCAGGACAAAAGGATAGCAGGTGCTCCGTCATATAGCATATGTCTCCAGGTCACTCCCCCAAAACAGCCTACCATCTACTTTCAAATGTTGGGGGATATGCACCTCTTAGAGCTGGAGTTTATGAGTAGATGCTGGGCACAGCTGATAGTTCTTTTTTCCCTTGGACTTTCCTCTCTTTCATATGCTGGACGTTCAACCAGCTATTGGTGGCCTATTTTAAGAGCTTCTCTTTATCAGTCACCTTCCTGCTTAGAACTACAGCTAGCTGCCCTGGCAAAGACATCTGAGATCATCTATTTTTTTTTAAACAAATAAGCATATGAAAGGCATATGAAATGAAATTCTTTTATAAGCGTGAAATTGGAGATAGTTGAATCCAGATTGATGACTCTGAAGTCTTTCACCAAAGTCACATCTTTCTTTTGTCTCAAATAATGTAGACAGCTCCAGAAATGTACTTGTGTTTTCTGGTCTCAGTAGTCTGTGGATGAATAACAATAATTCCCCAGAGTGGAAAGAAAACTATGAATTTTGCTTCTAGTTCTGCCATATCGACTAATAAAATGAAGGACCCTCGAGTACTCAGACTAATGTTCTCTAGGGTCTGCAAACATTGTCATGATAGTTATTAGTTTTGTTTGAATTCAGCAAATGGTATATTTAACACCTGCACCTCATTTTCTTCATTTAGTAAATAGAAATAATCATAGTATAGGGCCTTATGAGTTTTTTTGTAAGGAATAACACATTAATACTTGTGAAACATTTGGAACCAAAAGTACATGAGTGCTTGATAAGGATCCTTCCTTCTTTTCTTCCTCACCTGAGGACATTCATTGCTTTTAGAGAGAGAAGAAGGGAAAAAGAGAGAGAAGCATTGATGTGAGAGAGAATCATTGATTGCTTTCCTCCCGTGTATGCCCTGACCAGGAATTGAACCTGCAGCCCAGGTATATGCCCTGACCAGAGATTAAACCCATAATCTTTTGGTTTAATGAACGATGCTCCAACCAATGGAGCCACATTGGCTGGCCCTGGTAATGGTTATTTATTATATGAGAGAGAAATAGTGAGGAAAGCCCCCGTCCCTGTTTATGTGCCTTTAAATGAACATGCTAATTGTGGAGGGCTGCCATAGACAGGTGAAGGAAGACAAGGACATATATAATGACATACACCAAAGGCCACAAACTGTCTTTTAAAGGGCCACATAACAGTTGTGGGTTTGTGGATCATCGGGTCTGTCACAATTACTCAACACTGTGGTAGTAAGAAAACAGCCACAGAAAAACACTTAGGTAAATGGGCATGCTGTGTTCTGTAAAACATTGTTTATTGACACCGAAACGGAAGCATCATATCACTTCCACATGTAATGAAATAGTGTTAATTCACCTTTTTCAAGTATGTAAAGATGCAAAAAACTTAATTTCATGGGCCTTGTAAAAACAGGTGGGAGGCTAAATTTGGCACATTTGACCCACTGACCATTGTTTGGCAATGTCTGACACGCAGGTAGATCGTGAGCTTGGGGCACCTGAACAGTTGGATTAATGTCGTGTGAATAGAGGTGACCTAGAAAGTCACAGACCTGGTTTTAGAGCTTAGCGCTGTCACTTCTGAGATTCATGGCTTTGAAAAAGTCTTTTGGATTATCATGGCCTGAGTTTTCCTATTAGGAAGAGGGGGAATGGACAAAGTTGGATGACTTTTAGGGGCCTTCCTAGCAATAAAAGAAGTTTAATGAAGGGAAGTTGGACCTTTGAGATGGATTATGGAGGACAGGGAGAGAAGCATGAGAAAGGAAAATGTGGTACAGGTTTGGGTACTTTTTATTTGGTAGCTTAGTCGACCTGGGAGGGAAGACAGGAGCTGTGTTATGGATGATTACCTTCAATGCCAAAGTGAGGAATTAGAATATCATAGTTTCAGATTGTTAGTGCAATTTCCCAGTTTTATAAATCCAGCTAAAAGAAAAGGAAAGGTGCCTTGTCACTGGCCACATAACTGGTCAGGGACAGCCTAGTCCAGCATTCGTTTCTTTTGGCCTGCAAGCCAGGGACCCTCCCAGCCACTGCATTGCCCCTGGCCCTGTGGGAGAATGCAATTAACCACAGTTCCATGACTGTGGTGTTAGAGGGGAAAAGTCTTACATAAATCACAGAAGGTGCTTTCAGTTTTTTTCTAAAAACGTGACCTCATACCACCATATATCCCCCATATATCTAATAAGGTAGGTCTGTGAGTAATCCCATTTCAGAGCACAGTCTTTGCTAAACTGTCAATTTAAGGCCCTGCACTATGGGATTCTTTTGCCTGGTGTCTGGCTAAGCATATTGAATTTCAGCTCTTATGTTACTCCTTCAGCAATGCCTGTCCTAATACCCTTCCATTACTTACTCTTGTAGGACAGTATTTTTCCTTCATGATTTTTGTATCAATTAACTTTTGTTATCTGTCTTCTCAACTGGATAATAAATTCCAAGAGAAGAGTGATTGTGTGTATTTAGTTTATGGTTCTAGTCCCAATACTTTTATACATTGTAAGATGCATAATACTCGTATACATTTGTTAAGTGAATGAAAGAATGAATGAATGTTTTCTTGGTAGTCATTGATATTGATGAAAATGGTCCTTGCATAAGCAAAAGTATAATAAGCAGAAATTAGTCTTTCCTTGTTAATTAAATGATAAGCATTTCTTTCTCCATTAACTTTTTTCTCTAAATTTTTTGATTGGCCCTATTCTATAGATCTTCACAGATCACACAAAAAAATAAATAAATAAAAGCAGTAACATAGTAGTCTTGGCATAGTTACTAACGTTAAAGTTATAACACTTAAGCCAATTTTTAAACAATTTGTCAACTTGGCTTAAAGGGCGTATGCATTCGATGCCTTATTTTTAGAGAAACTATGTTTCATAAACTATGCTCAGAGATTTGTGTAAACATTTTGTTATTTTCCCTTAAGGCACTCAATTTATTCCTCTAAATAATAAAATTTAGCTAGTTCTTTTCCAAGCTGCTTCTATTAAAAAAAATTAATTTTTTCTAACCCTGACCCACATGGTTTAATTGGTTGGACATTGTCCCACAAAGCAAAGGGTCACTGGTTCAATTCCTGGTCAGGATACATGCTTGGGTTGTAGGTTCAGTCCCCTGTCAGGGTGTATATGAGAGGCAACTGATGTTTCTTGCGTCTATGTTTCTTAGCCTCTCTTTCTTCTTCCCCTTTTCTCTCTCTAAAAATAAAGTAATAGCAATGATAATAATAACAAATTAATTGGTTTTAGAGCCATGTTACTGAGTATAATGTCAGGAACCTCAGAAAACTGGAGCATAGAATATTGATGAAGGGTCACCATTATGTGAGCACCTATCAGCTTGAGTTTCTTTATATATTTCTTTTTACCTTCTACATTTGCTGTCCTCAGGAGCATCTTACTTTTTCAAGGACTGTGATTTGAGACTATGCAGGAAAAATTTTAAATATTAACAAACCTCAAGCTGATAGGATTCCATCTTCTGAAAAGTAATCTACCTGAAGATGGAGTTTAATGACTCAGGAAAAAAAGCTGATGAAATTCACCAGCCTCTTACTTCCATAACCAGCACTTTCCTTGTTCAAAAAGGTTGTTTTTGGGAAAAAAAGATATTCCAAAGGCTCCTCTCACATAGCTTGAAACTTGATTTTGTATTAAACAGCCCTGTCTCAAGAGGGAGACTAGAAAGCAAAAGGAGTGACGGCATAGATTACTCTGGAGTGGAAATGAGTAGATGGTTCTCTACAAGAAGACTGCACCTTTAAGAGCATAGCACCCCTGAGTATCCAAGGCTTCTAGGGTGAGGTGTTTGTTTCTGCATATTTTCTGTGTATGGAACCTGGAGACAAGGTCTCTTTAAACTCCATTTATGCTGAGTGCTTGTCACATGTCGGTGAAGTGTCTTAGTAATCCTTACCTGTTTCTACTTAGAGAAGGCAAAACTAACCCTTGGCAAAATTATAAACAGCTGGTGTAAGTGACTTCCAGTATTCTAACCTGTGGAAGGTTCATTCTTCTCTGCTCTCTCTCCTACTTCCCACATACACTCACCAGGGGACTTTGTGTTTTGCTGCTGCTTGGACCCAGTCTTGGGAAGGGTCAGCTATCTGATACCCTGTTTCACATCAACATCTATTTTTTAGGTATTACCTCCTGTCAAGATATGTTTAATATCTTTTGCTGTCCACTCTGTGCTTGCTGAACATAGCCCCTGCCTTTTATGAGTGTTCTGCCCTCTTCTGCTCTTTCAGCCCATTATGACAATTTTCCTCAAGGGGTTGTCCCAAGACTGCTTATACCAGAATCACCTTGGAGACTTGTTAAAACTCAAATTTTGGGGTTCCCCTTTAGAGCTACAGTGTCTCTAATGATCAGGCCCAGTTAAAGAGCACGCCAGATGATTCTTGCATGAACTAAGTTGAAGAAGTATTGGCTTCTGCCTTTATTTGCATCATTTCTTCCTTCTAGAAGGTTCTCTCACTCTCTCCAGCTTTTGTCACGCTTCTAATCCCCTCCTTTTATGGAATATTCCATTTTCTTCCTAGTATTTGTGGTCATTTCAGTAAGTATCATGTGAAGATTATAACTTCATTCAGGGACCATGTGTTAATCATCTTTGTAATCCTCAGTGTTGGGTCTGGTGCTTTGCACATAGAGGCCTCTCAGTAAATGCTTGATGATGAAATGAATGGTTCACTCTGTAGAACTAGAAATATAGAGAGGGCTGTACTTCACTGAAAAAGAAAACAAGTTAAAATGTCATTAAGCAAGTGTGGAAAGTATTTGTAGGTAGAAAATCTTTTTTGGTAACTCAGATATAAATGCATGTATATGACCTCATTATTTTTCAGCGTATAAGGTCAAACATCAAAGAAAGGCTGCTCTTTCTCTTCAGGGTGAATGGTGAACAAATTACTATCTGAAGTGGTTACTATTGTTCATCATGAGGCCCCTGGAAGATTCAAGGAGTATTTAAAGAGATGCTCCAAAGCCCGGCCTCCAGAAACTCACTACACTTGGAATCTGTCCATTGCAGAACTGTAGGCTGAATAGTCTGAAGTTTCTAGGACCCTGGTATTATTCACCCAAGACCCCAGGTACATCAACCTGGGAACCAAATGGTCCACTTTAAGGGCATCATGGTACACCTGTGGTCGTGCCGTCTGAATGCCTGGAAAGTCTCCTCTCCCCGGTGGTTCTCTAGGAATGGAAGGGTTCTGTCTTCCACAAAGAGGGCTCACTCCTTCACTTTTGTAATGTGAGCTTCACTGGGGATATTCTTATTCATCTCTTTGCAACACAGCATCTTAGCACACATGAGTGTATAGGAAATGCTTGGCAGACAAAACTGTGAAGGTGTTGCTTCCCCATTTCTTTGGATAACTTACCATGTTAAAACATTAAAAAAAATGTCTTGACCCTAAGACAGAACATTTGTGAGCTTCATTGAAATTCTTCAAGAAATGCTGATTTATTCTTATTTGAGCAAAGTATTAATTTGTTAAGCTAAAACATGATATTCTCTCCAGTCCCATTCATTGCCCTCTTTTATTTCAGTTTTGCCTGCTCACTGCTAGGAATTCTTTCTTTCTTTTCCTTTCTCTTGACCAAGTGGAAAAACCTTGAGATTATTACATGACTTGGGAGTGATTGCAGACCTTGGCTATTAGCCGATGATCCTCTAAATGGATCCATGATGAATAGGTGTGTTTATAAAACCCTCACCTGGCGACTGGAGAGACAGGAGACAGAGAGGGAAATGTGAAAGGCTCTGATGAGACAATGCAAGTGATGCACATTTCTTCAGGTGGGAGGAAGCTTATTCTGCACTAAATACCTAAGTAAGGAGCTCTTTGCTACCCCAGAACAATAGTTTAACCTATACAGTGAAAATCAGTGAACAGACAACAAGGTGCTGGTTTTAGTCCTTATTGTCATAAATACGCCATCTGGGGACCATGTGATGTCCTTGGCTCTGGCATAATGAATCAGAGGACAATTCTGGCTGGTTCCATTGGGCTCTCTGAGTTCCTCGCCTTTATTTATTATTGGAAGACTCTTTATTCTCTGCCTTCTTTCTTCTGCTCCTATTTTCATCTGGGTCTGTAGAGTTAGTATATTTAAATTGAAATTCTGGATGCATTTTCCTTTTTAGGGGGCCTTTCAATGGAGCTGATTTTTGATTGGTGTTTGGATATCTTTTTATTTTACTGAAAGGAGAAGAAGATATGCTTTGTGGAGAATGTTCAAAATATTAAAGACCCTCTGAACAGAGCAGATGGTTTTCACATTTAGAAAAAAATCAGCACGTGGGGGCTAGTGGTGGAGAACCCACTCCAAGGTGCTGGGGACACGTTAAGGCCCCAGCCCCGTGCTTTATGCAGCAGATCGGCTCTCCCAGCCTGAGGGTCTTGCCCAGGAGCTGAATCACCTTTCCGTTTCTCCATCTCACATTGACATTGGCTTTTTAGGATGATACTGGCCTCTGCTCATTTTAGGGAATATTTTTCAATGCAAATGCCCAGGCCCAGATCACAGATTTTCATTTGCTAGCAGAGATTCAGTGAATCAGCCCATGACCCTATTTGAATGATTTTATTCTTTCAGTAAGCAGGTCCTGTGCACCTTAGCTTCAATTTTCCTGACTCTGCTCTAGGAATCGGATACATCTATGAACAAAAGAGACGCAAATCCCTACCTTATTAAAAAAAGAAAGACAATAAACAGAACCATTAAGTAACTTGTAGAGCACATAAAAAATAATAAGTTCTATATAGAAAAACAAAGTAGGGGGAAGGGCCCAGGGGTACGTACCTTTCATACCTTTTTAATAATGTTTTCATTATCCTAAAGCCTAAATCGACATTTCCTTTTTTGGCTGTGTTGCCTGACCATAATCCCAGTTTCTTCCTTTAATGAATGAGGTGGGTGTTTTCTGACATAGGACAGGATCCTGACTCTAGAATTGTAAATTCAGGCACAGGGATTTGAGTCCCTTATATGAATGATCTCCCACCGCCTGTTCCCTTAACTATCTGTTCCAATTTATGAGGCAGCAAAGAGGAAACTGTCTCTTTGGGGGGACAGGGAAAGTAATAGCAGAAAGCTGCTGTGGAAACTGAGCTCCTCCCTGAAGTGTGGTCAAGCCTGAATGCCCAAGGATGGAGCCAGGACTGTAATTTGCGGCCTAGATGAATGGTCAGATAAGGAAAGTCATGTTTTGGCATCATCTCATTGTCTAGAAGCATTTGCCTTCGTAGCAGATAGGATTTGTGGTTCTTTTAATGTTTCCCTAGAACAGATTAATTGCTTAGCTTTGAGGCTTTCAGTCAGCAAGAATTTACAAAGAAGGGAATCCCAGGTCCTAAGGAAGGAGAGACTGGGAGTTGCTTGGAATGACCCCAGCTGCCAATTAAAGGAGTGAGATTAGGTGGCCCCATGCACTGGCCTGATGGGAGTGCCGGAGGTATTCCTACTTTCCTAGTCAGGTTCTCCATAGTAATCCAATTGGCAGTAGCTTTTCACAGGGAACCCTCTGCTATGCTGCCTCATGCATCCTCAGGCCTGTTTCCTCATGCATTTCACAGACAGTTTCAGCCAGATACATGTTTCCACCCATCCTGTGACCTCTCCCTGCAACACAGGTTAGTGGGCTTGCCCTATGGGCTATCACCTAACCATCCATCACCAGTGCCATTTCTGTAACCTGTAGGTGGTGGGGTTGTTTGGTTTGTTTTAAAACAAATAGTGAGCAGAAGACAATTCAGGTATTCCTGATACCGTGCTGAAGACTTACTTGGATGATGTAATGGATAGCCCCAAGCAGGAACTAGCCATGGATGTAACAATTGATCAAAACTACTGTTAAAACCAGCCTACCCCTCATAGAGTTCAGTAAATTAGATCAGAGCAGAATATAGGAAAGCCAAACAGCAGGCCAATGTTTCAACAGCCTCTATTTCCTGCTTATTTTTCATGGAAATATATATTTGAGGGGAAAGTGGGGAGGATCAAGTAGATCTGCTTGAATCTGATGGCAGAGGAAAGACCCTGAAAAAATGGAGACCAAAGAACAAAGAAGGAACTCTCATTTAAATAATACCTATCAGCCCTGGCTGGTGTGACTCAGTGGACTGAGTGCTGGCCTGCAAACCTAAGGGTCACCAGTTCAAATCCCAGCCGGGGCACATGCCTGGGTTGCGGACCAGGTTCTCAGCTGGGGACATGCAAGAGGTCACCACACATTGATATTTCTCTCCCTTCTCCTCTCTCTAAAAATAAATAAATAAAATCTTTTTAAAAAACATAGCTTTCCTACTTCATCACAAGCAATTGGATGTGGTGTTAATTTAATAAACAATGAAGTTGAAGTCCAGAAAGTTCTTTCCAGTTGCTTCACTGCCAATAAGCTATATCAGTGATTTGTGTTCACTGATGTCACAAATGATGATACTACTCAGTTTTGAATATAATTATAATGGTTTTGAGTTAACCTCAGAAGCCCCCTTCATTCTTTTTGGATAAGGGTGATGGATTTTTACTGCTTCATCCACCTTTGCACATCTACTTCCCTTTGGCTAAGAACGTGTTATGAGGTGTGAGCTGGGGCAGGGCTTTTTCGTGGCTAGCGCCAGAGATTGCCCCAGAGTGCATGCAGGAAGAGGCTGCCAGGTAATTGCTAAAAGGTGGGGAAGCGAAGGACAGCTGTCCCTAGGAATATACCATTCCACATGTTCCATCACAGCTAGTGGTGCCTGTCTGAGTCTAAGCCATGAGATAAAAGCCAGGGTGTTGGAAACCTTCTGTGGGACTTTTGCCACCTAGACCCTCCTAAACCTGCATGAAAGCCAAGAGCTTTTCCATTGGGCTAGTCCAAGCCCAAGTTTAATAGTTTTCAAAAATTACATCACACACTATCAAGAATGATGCAAGGGAGCAGTTAATTACATCAGTCTAAGAGACAGAGCAGGGTTGAATCTCAGTTCTGGAGTTTACTATCTGTATGACTTTTAACAAGTGCAGTGGTACCTCGTTTCTTGTTAATTCGTTCTGGAGTTCGTAAGGAGCACCGAAACTGATGAAAGTATTGAAAGGACTTTTCAAGGGATGGGCAATGAAGCATTTTCTCTTGTGGGGCAGTGTTGTGACTCATACAAGTTCGCATGAGTTTGATAAGTCCAGAACAATGGCCGAGTGCTGAAACATATTTTTTCTCATCAAAATGTGATGACTGCAGGGATTGATGAGTTCAGAAGCTGACAAGTACCGAGGTATGACTATAATTAAACTGTTTGAGCCTCAGTTCCCCAACCTCCAAAACAGCCAATAATATCTACTGCTGAAGGTTCTTTGTTAGTGCATTGTGCACTGTCCAACCACAGGGGGCGCCATTCACACCAACTGTAATGGAAATGACAGCGTCGTAGTCAAAATAGTCAAAATCTAGTCTTTCTCTTTCTCTGATAGTCTTTCCCCACCGAACCAGCAGAGATCTGATATTTAAAGGAAATCAGCACCTCCCTCCGATTCCCATCTCCCTCCTTCTCAAAATCAGTGCCTTACAGTGGCCTCCATGCCCCACAGGGTCACTGGCTCCCATCCTTGAGTCCTGTTCCCTTTGCTCACTGTCTTCGTCACACTGGTTTTTCTGTGACTCCTACATTATGCAAAGCACAATTCCGTTCATCAGGGTCTTGGCAGCACTTGTGTGGAATTGTCTTCTTGCTGATATTCACCCACAAGGCTTGGTCCCTTGCTTCCTTCAGTACTTGGCTAAAATGTCTTCTTGTCAGAAAGGCTTTTCTTAACCATCCTGTATAAGTCACACATGCTGTGCGCATGTGCACACATAGACGCCTGTTCCCGTATGTTGTTTCCCATTCCACTACAGCACTTTTTCCCCTCTGACCTTTATATTTATCGCTTTGTTTCCTTCCACTAGAATAGAAGGTCTGTGAACAGAAACTTAAAAATATATATCTATTAACAAATTCTCAGGACCTGGAAGGGAACCTAGGTCATTCTGAAATAGGTATTAGGTGGTTTACATAAACATTTGTGGAATAAATGGCTACATGAGTGAGTTAGGACAGCAGCTTCAACTACTCTTGAGGGCTGGTCCAATGTCACCTTATTTTAAGAGGTGCTATGACCCACCCAAGCCCTATCATGACCATGAACTTTTGCATCTTCTGAAAATATGTTTCTATTTTTCTACTTTTTACTTAGAATAAAATTCTACTACCATATCCCTCTGTTGTACCTTCTTTAGTATAGGAAACCTGTCTCCCAATGATGATGAGCTATGAAGGGCGTTAGGTGATAGCAGGTGCTACAAAGGTCTTCCAGAATGTGCTGGGCTGGGGGAGGGAGGCCTCCTGGGCCCTGGTGCAGTTTCCGGAGAATGTAGGTGAACGTAGGGGAGACTCTCAGATAGCCTGAGACTGTGAAAGATGCTAATCCAGCTCCACTTTTTTCTCTTTTTAAGATTTTATTTATTATTTTTAGAGAGAGAGGCAGAGAGGGAAAGAGACTTCAATGTATGGTTGCCTTTCACCTGCCTCCAGCTGGGGACCTGGCTGGAGTCCTGGCTTGCAACCTGGTTATGTGCCCTGGCTGGGAATCGAACCTTTGGGTTTGCAGGTCAGCACCTTTTCCACTGTGCCACCAGCCAGGGCTCCAGCTCCACTTTTAACTTCTTCTAAGGCCACAAGGCTGTGTTTTGATTCGAGACCTTTTCCTATCACTGCTTCATCTGATGTCGTAACTGACCTTCCAGACCAGAGCTACCCTGACTTAGAGCAGCTGACCCTCCTCTGTTTTAGCATTCTGCTGATCCCTGGAGGCAGAGGGGGTATAAAGTCCAAGCTGAGCTTTGCCTAAGTTGGTGAGTGAATTTAGAGTCTTGATGGCCCAGTCCACCACTTCGCTTTCCAAGCTTTGTGCTGCTCAGTGATTCTGTTGCCGCAACCCAAACAGCTCTCATTGTACATTACTTTGTGGTCACTGTCATTGTGCCACATGAGCTAATTTAAGATGGAAGTATTGCTCTGCACTTGTTGGTCACTTGAATCCGCTATAGAAGTAAGATGTGTTTTAGAAGGACCATGGAAACTGTGACATCATCACTGAGAAGGAACATTTTATGGCTGGTAAGGCTGATTTCACAGCCTGCCAGGCAAGGATTGGAACACACCACCAGACGTGGGCCTGGTTATCTCCCTTTCCTGTTGCAGACAGCCTGCAGGGTCTCCAGCGAAATCTGTGCACAGATGTGAAGAACTGTGCTTGAAGAACCAGGTGCCCAGTTGCTAATGCATCAGGAGACCTGGGTTTGCTGAAAATTAGGAGGAAATGTACTCTCATCAAACACGCTTTTCAAAACTGTACAAAATGTGTGGAAATATTGCATTATATCAGAACTTTTCCCCCCCTCAAGTACTAATACAATTGAGCTTTGATTAGAGGCATGCCTGATGTTTTCTCTTGTTTCCAAGTTAAGTTTGGAGCAGTAGGACATGATTTCATGAAACTTAATGTTAGGTGCGCTCCAGATTTTAAGATTATCACGAGGTGCTGTGTTGGTAGGAATTTAAAGTCTGAACTTTAAAGTATCAATTTTTTTTTTTTTGGTCTTTTTCTTAGATGTATTTAGGTGGATAAAATTAGCAAAATCGTCCAAAGCAGCTTCTACCCACATTTTACATAGGATTAGAAAAATGTCAAATAATAACAATGAAAGGGGAGGTGGCTTAGGAGGTGACATTCCTGTCCCTAATCACTTCATCCAGGGAACTTGGGACTATCACTAAAGCATCAATGTTAATAAGGTAATTTTGGCAACGAAAGAGTTTCTGGAAGGTAATTGTACTAACCAAAAGTTAGGGGAAAAAAATCCTGCATGAGCAACAAGGAGAAAATGATTTAATGCTTCAAAAGCCTAGTTTTTTTTCCCTTTTAATTGGCTGTTAACATGCATAAATGTGCATGCAGCAAGGCAGGACTATAATTGAACTGTTTATTTTTAGTAAGTCAACTATGTCTATTGCTCAGTGAATGGGGACTACATTTAGAAAATCCACAAGCAGTGAGATTGAGTTATAAACTTTACTTAATCACTGATGGATTCTTAGACTAATGATTTACTGTACGTGGTGTGATAGTCAAGTATAAACAAATCTTTGGTAAAATTAATAAAAGTAAGTCATTAGTCATGCTTTGGAGCTAGCTCTTATGATGCAATTTTTTCCCCACCCAACCCCACCCCCCTCTTATTTTTACCAGCAGGTCAGGACAGTTGGAAGTCTGCCTTTGGACAACATGCTGCGAGTAAGTCTTGCCTCCACCTTTTCGCTGGGATTTCATCTGTTAGCCATAGTGGCTGTCTTGTTTTCCCATGTGGACCACATAAGCGCAGAGACAGAAATGGAAGGAGAAGGCAATGAAACTGGCGAGTGTACCGGCTCCTATTACTGTAAGAAAGGGGTGATTTTACCCATTTGGGAGCCCCAAGACCCTTCCTTTGGGGACAAAATTGCAAGAGCGACTGTGTATTTCGTGGCCATGGTCTACATGTTTCTCGGAGTCTCTATCATTGCTGACCGGTTCATGTCCTCTATAGAAGTCATCACATCTCAAGAAAAAGAAATAACCATAAAGAAGCCCAATGGAGAGACCACTAAGACAACCGTGAGGATCTGGAACGAGACAGTTTCCAACCTGACTTTGATGGCCCTGGGATCTTCTGCTCCAGAGATTCTCCTCTCGGTAATTGAAGTGTGTGGCCACAACTTCACGGCAGGGGACCTGGGTCCCAGCACCATCGTGGGAAGCGCTGCCTTCAATATGTTCATCATCATCGCCCTTTGCGTTTACGTGGTCCCAGATGGGGAGACCAGGAAGATTAAGCATCTGCGCGTGTTCTTTGTGACGGCAGCCTGGAGTATCTTTGCCTATACCTGGCTTTACATTATTTTGTCCGTCATCTCTCCTGGGGTAGTGGAGGTCTGGGAAGGTTTACTGACTTTCTTCTTCTTTCCCATCTGTGTTGTGTTTGCTTGGGTAGCAGATAGGAGGCTCCTGTTTTACAAGTATGTCTACAAGAGGTACCGAGCTGGCAAGCAGAGGGGAATGATCATTGAGCATGAAGGAGACAGGCCCTCTTCCAAAACTGAAATTGAAATGGATGGGAAAGTGGTCAATTCCCATGTTGACAATTTCTTAGACGGTGCTCTGGTTCTGGAGGTCGATGAGAGGGACCAGGATGATGAAGAGGCGAGGCGAGAAATGGCTAGGATCCTGAAGGAACTCAAGCAGAAGCATCCAGACAAAGAAATAGAGCAATTAATAGAATTAGCTAACTACCAAGTCCTGAGTCAGCAGCAGAAAAGTCGAGCATTTTACCGCATCCAAGCCACTCGCCTGATGACAGGGGCCGGCAACATTTTGAAGAGGCATGCAGCCGACCAAGCCAGGAAGGCTGTCAGCATGCATGAGGTCAACACCGAAGTGGCCGAAAACGACCCTGTCAGCAAGATCTTCTTCGAACAAGGGACATATCAGTGTCTGGAGAACTGTGGTACTGTAGCCCTGACCATCATCCGCAGAGGGGGCGATTTGACCAACACCGTGTTTGTGGACTTCAGAACCGAGGACGGGACGGCCAATGCTGGGTCTGATTACGAATTTACTGAAGGAACTGTCGTCTTTAAGCCTGGTGAGACCCAGAAGGAAATTAGAGTCGGCATCATCGATGACGATATCTTTGAGGAGGATGAAAATTTCCTTGTGCACCTCAGCAACGTCAAAGTGTCTTCGGAAGCTTCCGAGGATGGCATCCTGGAAGCCAACCACGTTTCCACCCTCGCCTGCCTTGGTTCTCCCTCCACGGCCACTGTGACGATTTTCGATGATGACCATGCAGGCATCTTCACTTTCGAGGAGTCCGTGACTCACGTGAGCGAGAGCATTGGCATCATGGAGGTGAAAGTCTTGAGAACATCTGGAGCTCGAGGAAATGTTATTGTCCCCTACAAGACCGTTGAAGGGACGGCCAGGGGTGGAGGAGAGGACTTTGAAGACACCTGTGGCGAGCTTGAATTCCAGAACGATGAAATTGTGTAAGTTCTTTTTTTTAAATTGCTATTTACACGTGTGTTGAGTGTGTTTGTGGATGTGAGAATGTAAGCATGTTCTTTTCAACTAGATGGTATACAAGAAGTGGGACAGTTACTTTGACAGACACTTTCAAGTCTCATTCCTCACTCATGTACCATCTGTATGCCTTATACACTGAGACCTTAGTTTGATTTCATTTGTACTTTGGCCCTTTTACGTATTTTAAGTGCATTATAGATCATGATCAAGTAAAGCTTGTGACACAGTGTATCAAACTGCTTATCATGGGTTGAAAAGTTTACGTTCTATTTTGGATCACAGAATGTATACATGGTAAGGGAATACTTAAATTATCACAGGAGGTCCCTAACTTTGTAACTGGGCACTAAGTGGGAAAGCCCGAAGAAGAAAACCTCTCAAAAGAATTTTCTGGCTACTAGGGCTGGCTGAAACGATTTCTGTTGCTTTTATTTGACACTGTGGTTTTGTGACCATGTATGATAATTTTTTGCATAAATGTTAATACTTAATTATGACTTGATGACCAATGCTGCTTTTTCAGTTTGATGCCAACATGGAAAAGTCATATAGTCATATTTAGTTCCAGTCTCATTTTGCTTTACATGATTATACAGACCCTTTTATCCTACTGATACAGTGATGAGGAGAAAAATAAGATTCAGTCCACACATTGTAGTTGACAGGGCACAGGTCAGAGAAAAGAATTGGGGAACAGTTTATTCTTCCTATGGCCACTTTACAGTGACATTTGCTAACATGGTAACAGGTAGTGCCTGGATATGCACTAATTTTTCTATTGACATTTGCTATTAGAGAGCTATTTCTCCTTCCTTGTCCAGAACATTTGACTCAATGAGCAATGTCTAAGCTGGAAAGAATAAAGAAAGGGAACTATTATAATATATTCAGTGCAATGAAGGATAATAAAATTAATATGTTGGTTGAATCCTTTCCAACTTAGGAATTTTAGGAAAAACTATAGTTTGTTCTATGAATGTTTAACTTTTGTGTAAAATGGCATACACATGTTAAATGGCAAGTTCATTCTCTCCAAGGTGAAATTTCTCCTACCAAAAGTGTAGGGAAAACAAAAAGAGGGAAAGACAGAGGGAATAGATTTTCCTAAGCCATCTACTGCCTTTGACATTGTATTTTGAGTAATTGCTGAGTTTCATATCACAATGAAACTAAGCAAAATAGAGATTATAATATCCATCTTTAGATGTGTGTAGGGGGATAGCTTTTGATGGCTATGCATTTGATGTTGGTTCTTATAATGTTAATGTTTCACTTACTGGGATGTGTTTTGTTAGGACACATGCTTTATTAAAGGATAATAATATGGTAGTAAATGAATATCCTGCATATGCTGTGAAGGGGTTTCCCAAAGGCTTTGCAGTGAATGTGATCCTGCCCATGTTAGCCTATAAGCTCTATTCCTTTGCCAGGAATTCTTCCATGTTTTATTTTCTAATCATTTCATTTATTGAACCCTCTTGTATTAGATGGCACTTGTAAGCCATATAAAAGTATATTACATATTATTAAAGGAGTATTGCATGTTATTAAATGAACTCACAAGGGTAACCCTTAAATATGACCACATTGGTATTTTGGTTTATTTATTTTACTTAGGATATTTTCTCATAAAAATCTGGCCTTGCTTTCTTTTAATAATGGCTCTGAACTTGTTTATTTGAGAGGCTTCTCCTGTCTGTTCTGCTGTCCAGGACTTTTACCAAACCATAAATAAATAAATTTCTTTTGGGGGAGAAAAAAGACAGAGTGATTTGATGGAATAATTTATTCTGCCAGCTCCATTTAAAACACTCTATGCCATTACATTGATTTAATTCTTGCTAAGGAAGAGCATTGCCAAACTCCAGCTTTAGAAATTTATGCATAGATCTTGTGAAAAGTGAAGGATTGGTGGGATTATCAGTATGGCATCTCTGTACACATGTTCTGTTTCTAGGACTAGTGTAGAGCAATTGCCAGTTTCTAGTTTTAAAATCTCTTACTGCGTTTTATTTGCTAAGTTGAAATATGAAATTTTAGAAATGGCAAAACATTTTATTTATCCAGTTGAATAAAATTACAGCCCTACATTTTTTCCTTTTCTAGAATTTTAGTTTTAAAGAATTTTTTAACTTGGCATTATGAAGTTGTATCAATGATGAAGAATTTGGTAGATGCTTAGTAGATCTCTCGCTTAAATAAATTTGGGCGATTGAGACTTAGCTTTCAGATAGGCACCAAAGGTTCAAAGACAGTGTTAATAGAAAAATATAATATTTTCCAAGGTCCCTCATTCTGTATTTTTTATGGGTCAGTTTTCCTCTGGTAGTTGCTTCCAATGTCAGGTACAGATGAGAGAGTTTTGTCCTCACGCAATGAAATTGAACTCTGTTGAGTCAACCCAATTTATCTTTAAGAATGAATTTTTATCTCATCTAATTACACAGTTACTCTCAAGAGATTACTTTCTTAAAAACCTATAATACATAGGTGAGACTTTTGACACTGCTGAGCTTCATTCAATACTTAAGAAATTTTTTTGTTTTGTTTGTTTAATGCTCTGCATGAAGCCAGAATTTATTATTCTTTTCAGAGTACCATAAAGAAATTCCTGGAAATGCCTAGATTTAAAAGCTATCTAATTTAGAAGCCATTAACCAAGGTAGAAACAGGGTCCGGTCTGATCAGGGATGGAGACCGAAAGGCAGTCAGCTTTATTAAATCTTTGGCTTTAAGAACAAAATCAATTCCTAATCTTTGAGCTTTTTTTTTCAAGTGTAGAAGTCATTTAAATTTATAAGCCTATTCATTTACATTTTTTATAGAAATGAGTTGAATTATTTCAGTCTGACCTCTTTAGGATCAAATTCTGTTTTTGAGAAGAATACCAATAAGTGATAAGTGGAGCTTGTAGTCTCCAATAAAATGTGTTCTTGGCAAAACATTTTACAATTATAATGGAAAAATTCACTAAACAGATATAATTAACAGTTAGCCTGTGTGTTTGTATAACCTCAATCAATGCCAGCTAATCTTGACTTTCAACAAGGAATTCGGTCTAATGTTAACAGCTAATAAAAAATAAAGGAAGAATATGCTAATTTGATTTGTGGTTTGGTTGGTGATACTCACAAAGTTGGCATGCTACTAATGGCTGTTCTTTAATGATGCTAGTTTAGTAGTGATAGTTATTACAAAACGTTGTTCAGTCTTCCAGGGTCTAACTTAGCTTGACTATTCCAAAAATGTTAAGGTTAATTTACTAATATAGATATAAATCACATTTAATTATAGTACTTATTTATAGCTCAGCATTAATATCCTTTTTGGGAGACAATTCAAAAGATCAACAGTATTTACTATTATATATTAAAAATGGAGAGTTGAAAAACAAAGTATGTAGGTTGGAAAATTTATATATATTCAGCTTAGCAAGTCAATTGACTGGGCATTCCAGAGCATCATACTTTATTCAATAATAGATCTGTCCAAAATTAATTTTGTTTTAACAACATTGCATTTTCAAGTATGATTGTAGTGTTATTAACTAGGAAATAAAATATGCAAGCTGTCTTAACAAACATAACTATTTGTTCAATATTTACGTTAATTTTTTTGAAAAATTATTATTATATAAATTTCCTGGAATTATTGTTATTACATTCCAGGGAAAATACTTTGTTTTTGCTATTTATATTACCAGTATTCTTTTGCTCTATAGAGTTCTAAGAAGTAAAAATCCAGCTATAGGAGAGCCATTCCATTCTGAGAGTATATCAAACATATAATATCAGAGGGCAGCCAGCTGTAAAAAAAAAAAAAATCAAAAATGAAAAAAACTTGAAGTGACAGAAGAACAATTTTGTATGTTTGGGGAATCAGAAATGATGAAAAATACTAGAGAAAATAATATAAGGCAAGAAAGGCTATTAGCAGGTGTTACTTTGATTACAACCTAGAAAAGATTTACTTTAAGACAGAAGAATTGCATTGGCTACATTTAACCTACTAAATTTATCTGTTGTGTTAAAACTTAACCTATTTAATGAAAGTTAAAAGTAAATATTTTGCATTGACATAACATTTTCCTAGGTAATATGCTAATGTAAGAAATTTAGATGGAATCATTTTAGGATTTTAATGGATTTCTGCTTTGGTGGATTATCTTTCCAGGCTGGAATATTTATCATTTCTTAGAACCAAACCACATGTAGTATTATCTGCAAATCTAAATTATAACTACGAGAAATGTTTTTATAGATGCATATGCTTTTATGGATATATAACATTTATAATAAGACAAGATGGAAGTAAAGAAAACATTTATGACTTGGATTCACTACTGCCAAAAGGAGACTTAATTAATTATATACATAATAGTTGTTTACCATGTCAATCAGATTGCCGTGTTTGCTGTTGTAATCTCACTTTCCTAGTGCTAATTAGAGTTTGGGGTTATACCATAGCTATGTAAAGAAATTTTATGTTAGCAAATGACCAGGTGTCCTAGTTTAGACACACTGAACTGTTTAAATTATAGACTCTTTTCTGAGTCATCATTCAAGGCCAGTACATAGAGAGCTAAATGCTTCACTGGTTTAAGGCTAGGGAAGAATTTATGTATCAATCAATCTGCACATACTTAATAACCTCTGATTTGTGACCCAAACTGGACTAATCATAATGAAGGAATCAGAAAACTATACTCCTTCTATAGTAAAATGGGAAATTAGATAACTCATATTTTGATAAGTAGAAGCATCATTATGAAGACATGGTGCAAGCTGTAGAAGTCTCAATTTTGGGCATTTCCATTTACTTTTGAAGGACAAAAGTCATCATTGGAGAGAAAAATGTCATGTGGTTTCAAGATAGCACCCTATTTTGCTAAATCTGAGTATGGACAATTTCACTAAATAGACAAGATCATTATCAAATGTAATGGAAGACTCAGTGAACATTTATTTTCTTTAATAGGATTTTAAATCATTACAGGGGCATTCAAATTAATCTGAGTATATATATATCCCTTTAAGCCAGTTGGGGAAGGACAAATATGGCACATTTTTACTTACATGAAGTATCTAAAATAATCCCTATGGAAGCAGAAAGCAGAGTTGTGGTTGCCAGGGGTAGGAGTGGGGAGGAAAAATGGGGAGCTGCTGATTAACAGGTATAACACTTCTGTAATGCCAGATGAATAAACTCTAAAGATCTGCCATCTAGCATTGTGCTTTGTAGCTAACAAAATTGGATTGCGCACTTAAAAATCTGTTAAGAGGGTTGATTGCGTGTTAAGTGTTTTTACTAGAATATAA
Source organism: Noctilio leporinus (assembly GCA_004026585.1). Taxonomy (NCBI): domain Eukaryota; kingdom Metazoa; phylum Chordata; class Mammalia; order Chiroptera; family Noctilionidae; genus Noctilio; species Noctilio leporinus. The sequence continues at coordinate 221,630 of PVIW01000248.1, forward strand.
CATTAAAAGAATAACCAATCTACTTGAAAAACAAGCGCTTACATGCTTGCCTTGTGTATCACATTGCCTCTTGTAGTTTGTTCCTAAAGAAAAGTAACTAGGTTTTGGGTAAAATGTCAATACTTTATTTGGCACTTTGTGAATTGGTCGTTGGTCTCAAGGAACAGTTTTAACTTGAGCAGCCCTGAACCCATTTTGCCTCCCACTCTCACCCCGTGTTCTCAGTTCCCAGTATATTGCTAGCTTCTTGGTAAAACTGGAGCAGATTTGACACTGAATTGTAAAGTGGGAAGAAATTTTCTTTGATTTTCTTTTCCTGAGGACATTGACAACCCTGGAAAAGAGATTTAACCATGCTTGAATGTTCTTTTGAATGGAGCAACCTTAAGGGGATAGCACCTGAAATAGGATTATTTGTCACTCTGCTATTCTGTCTTTGTTTGCTGAGGTGTAGAAAATTTTCCCTGGATTGCAGTACTTTAAGGATGGTAAAGGTTTTCCTGTAAAATGCAGAGTGGGGCAAAAGTAGGTTTACAGTCGTGAGTACACAAAGCACAGACTTTATTCTTATATTATTATTTTCAGTCATTCAATTACTTGTCATATAAACAACTGTAGAGCTACTTTTGCCCACCCTGTGCTGCCATCATGTTCTGTCATGGTGCCTGAAATCTGCTCATTGGAGATTCTTTGGGATGAGAGAGCAGTTAAGGCCCCTTTGGCATGGCAAATGCCAGACAACCAAGTGTTATCTCTGCAACAGTAGAACAGAAGTGGCTGTAAGCCAGGTGACAGGAAAGGAGGAGAAGACAGCCAAAATGGAAGGTGGGGCAGTGGCCCTGGAAAAGATCTGCACCGAAGCAAGCCTGGGGAGCCCCAGGCAAGGCGCTCACTGATAGTGGGGAGTCCAGAAGGTCCTGGAAGGGAAAGCATGCAGTCAACAATATGCGCAGAATGAAAGGAAGTCTCCTCCTTTCTTCCTCTCCTGGCTGGACACACCACTACGTAATACCCATCTATTTGCCAAAGGTTGAGCCAGCCAAGGGCTCATTCTTTTCGCAGGCGAAATAAACAATGCCTTTTCATTTCCTGCCTTTCTCCTGAGGATTGGGGCTCTAGATGACATTTTCTTTCCTTCTTAAAATGCTCTCCACAGGATCAGATGTGGGAATAGGCATTGTGTTCTTTGGTGATAGTTGAGGATATGGAGGCAAAAAACAGGGCTTGGGCCCCTTATTTTTCAAGCTGGTGTTTGTAATAACAGGGCAATCAGGGAAACTTCACTTAACCTGGCAATTCAGATATTCATGAAATAGGGATATTTTATTTCCAGATTCAGTCTTTCTTAGGCTTAGATACGAGAGTTCTGGGTACCCTTGAGGCCCTGTGGTGACCCTTGGAACCAAGATGACACTGCTTTTCCATGTTAGCTTCCTTCAGATAAAGATGAACTTAGGAGTAGCCCTCAATTTGGATTCCTACTCCTACTCCTTGCTAGCTCTGTGACTTTAAGCAAGTTAATTAAGCTTACCTTACCTGTAAAATGAGGAGGATGGTGGCAGAGGGGGCAGTGGTAGTAACCGGTGATGGGTAGTGGTGCTAATGACCATGGCAGTTGTGGCGGTGGTGATGGCATTGGCGCTGGTGATTTGGGATATGGTGGGGGTAGTGGAGGTGGTAGTGGTGATGAGTGTGGTGGTTGCATTGGAGGTGGTGATGGTGGAGGTGGTGCTCTGGATGTGCTGCTGGTGCTGGTGCTGGTGCTGGTAGTGTTGGAGAGGGTGATGGTGGTATTGGAGGTGGTGGTAGTGGTCTTGATGGTGGTGTACTGAAAGCTAGGTTTCCTGTGCTTTTTCTTGCAATATTCATTAGATTTCATTGTCACAACAACTTTATGAGGTAGGTACTATGATACTCATTTTACAAATGAAAGAGTTGAGGCTGAGATACTAACTTACTCTCTTTGGGTCACACGGTTAATAAGGACGGACCCAGACTTGAGCCATAGGACTGCCTGACTGTAAAATCTGTGCTGCCTTGTCAGGGCCCGGGCTGGGCATGTGGCAGGCCCTGATGTGGCCCTGATGACAGCCAAGCTCATGCAGCTCAGAAACGACAAGTTAGAGCAGTCATTAATCCTTCTGGAGTTCTTGAACATGTATTAACTGCATTACACCGCACCCCCATCTAGAAAAGTCATGATTCACTGAGTTTGAAAAACAAGAAAAATGCTAAATGTTCTAATCCCTTCATGGGCCTGTCCTGTCCAATTATTACCTCTTATTTCCTCTCTCAGTATTTATTACCCTCTGTTCCTAAATAAAAAAGAAGCTTTTTATTAGTAGCTTTCCATCATGGCCTGCACTAGCCCTGTAATGTTTTAACTTCCTTATATGGCCGAATAATGAGTGTAGCTTTTTTCCATACTTAAAATGGTAGTTTCATGGTCTGTCTTTTCTATATGTATTAAAAGACTTCAAATTAATGACAATAGAGGATCTGTGGTAGAGAATCCTGGTTACCTGTTTCCATGCTGCCAAGAGCTTTAAAAAAAGTTCTATTCTGTACTCTGGGGGGTCATTCATATTCCGAATTCTTGGTTGGGATATTTTCCTGGAATAAGGGACCCAGATGGCAGTTCATGTGATACAAACCAACCCAGAGCAAATGAAAAGTTTAGATTAAAAAATAAATTCCAATCCCAAGTTGCTCTTGCTTCTAAACTACCTTTTTTTTTTTCTTTTGGTAGGAAGTGAGAATGAAATAACAAAACACTTCTACCAAATCATATGACTGTCCAATGACACTCACATACATTTTATCAAAGTCAGTATTCAGGTGTTTATAGCTAATTTACTCTTTAAAGTAAAGTGATTTTATTCCTTTAACTATTTCTGCAGGTGAGTTATTGGTCTGTTTAGAGTAGACTTACTGTTGATATGTTTATGAATATAATCAATGATAACTTTAATAGAAGCCTCCAACCATTGCCTTTCAACAGAGAACTTTTCTCTTACCACCCCCCCCCGACACACACCCAGAATTTACCAAGGTAAAGGTGGGAAAGTCACATTAAGTCCTGTTTACATAGAGTTTAATTTTAGGGTGCAATAAAACAAAAACGATTCCCAAAGGACAGCTTTCATTCTCACACACTAAACGTTATAATCTTAACTTGACACAGTTTTTAAATGAGCTGTTCAGTCAATGTGTGTGTCCGTGTGTGTGGAGAGAGGTAGTGTGAGTATCAGCTCAAAGAGGGGAAGAGGGAAAGGGAGAGGGAGGGGAGGCAGAGAAAGAAGGGAGAGGGGAGGCATCAGAGGGGCAGATTGGTTCAGGTGAGGGGCAGGGGGCCTGCCCCTTCTCTCTCTCTCTCTCTCTCTCTCTCTCTCTCTCTCACACACACACACACACACACACACACACACACACAATTTACGAAGGTAAAGGTGGGAAAGGAAAATTAAGCCATATTTGTTAGAGTTTAATTTTAGGGTACAATAAAACTGATACAATTCCCAAAGAACAGCTTTCATTCTGACACATGAAATGTGGGGAAGGAGAGCAAAGGCGGGTAGAGAGGTATGGCAACAAGCCATGACAGAGGGGCAGAAATAGAGAAAGGGACAACTGAGGGAAGAAGCAGAGGGAGAGTGAGAGGAGGGGCAGAAGGAAGAGAGGGGAAAGGAAGAGAGAGAGAGATCTGCTTCTCTCTTCTCCTTGATTCTCTATCTTCCCATCTGTCTACCTAAGTATAGTTATATCTTTCCTGTACTTCTATCCATCTCTCTGGCTGTATAGAGATGGGAGTGGGGAAGAGGAAGGTGGAGGCAGAGAGGTGGAGGCAGAGGAGTAAGTAGGAAGGGAGGAGTAAGAAGAGAAAGAGGGCAGAGGGAAGAAGGGGTCATGGATCTAAGAGTATATAGCCCTGATTAGATCTCAGCCATTACTAAAGTGAAGTGAAGCCTGGAATTAGTTCAAAAGACAGTACGAGAGAAAATAAACATGGGATTTATTCAAGCTGCTTCTTTATTTAAAATAGCAGCTTCATCCTTGAAATCCAGTGCACATAACAATTGCTTAGATATGTCCAAGGAGCTTGAGGACACTTGTGGACTCATCCTGGATAAAATGGATCGGGCCAGCACATCATCTATGATTTCTGCTTTTCGCAAGTGTCTTCTGAGCACCAGATGGTGTCCAGTGTCTTTGCAAGGTGCTAGCAGGGCTGTGAGACATGGACCCCTCCATGGAGAACCTCATGCTGTACTTGAGCAGGGGGAGGTAGATACTTGGTCACTCACCAACGTGGATGTTTTGCCTTCCCCTGAAGCCTGCCTGTGCATCCTGGTCTCAGTACCTACTGACGGGCTCCGCGCACTGGTGTGTAGGCTAAGGACGTGTGTGTGGTGTCCGTGTCGCCCCTCACCACCGCAACCAGCCACAGCCCATCTGTGTGTGTGCCTGCTCTTCCTCAGAAGAGCACTACCCAACTCCTTCTTGTCCCCATCCCTTCCCAGATGGCATCTGCCACCACGTGGCTGCGCTCTGAAATGGAGACGAGAAGAGTAGATGCTGGGAACAGTTCAAGTTGGACTCATTGTTCCTAGCAGCAACGAACTCAGAGGGATGTGAAGTAAGGGAAAGTGGCAACATTAGTTTTGAACCTGAGTAAGCTACCTGCCTTTCACTGTTTCCTAATCTGATGTATTGCCAAGGAAAGTTGTGTCGCTCATGGTTTTCTTGGGCATAAACCAACAAGGCTATTACAGACATTGGAGCTGCCTGGCCAGGAATTCAGTCAGCTGGGGCTTGGTGCCTTCGGGGTCTTAGACTCATGTGGCCTGGCATCTCAGGATATCTGGATGTCGCTTTGAAGGAGGGTGAACAGGTTGCAGGGGAAAGCCAGAAAACTGCGGTGTTTTTTTGAGTTGTTAATATGGAGGAAAGAATTCTATTTGGTGAGTTCTGAGATGCTTTAAGCTGATGTATTGTAGGAGGTGATTCATCTGACCTACACGTAGTCTAGTAGAATGACAGAATATTAAGAATGTTAATAGAATGTGTGAACATAATCAGTATAAAATGTAAGTATATATATATACACAATAAAATAATATAAAAACTTAAGTCCTGATTTATCTGGCACTATCTAAAACTGACATGCTCTGCAAAATTAGTTGTTTGAATAACTGAAGCGTATTCATAGGTATGAATTCTTTCAGGAAAAGAATATCTTTCCTAATATTTAATGACTTCCTAATCACTATGAATAATAATCTCTAAAATTGATCTGGCTTCAATTGGGTATTAATGATGACCATTAATGATCAGTTCCTGCATATGAACCCCTGGGATATTGTGAGGTGGATCTGGGTCTTGGATTTTTACAGTAAAGTTTGCCAGTCTTCTAGTCTCCTGAGTTTTCTGTTCTTGCATTTGCTATATAAATACATCTGTATATATTTATTATATGTGATTTAAATATATTTAAATATACATTTTGCTTTTTTATAATCAGGATACGAGTGTGTCTGACTGTAGCTAGGTTCATTTAAAACTATTGCTTTCCATACTTGCACATGGAATAAAAATGGATGGTAGGGATTCACTGTGAACACAAATCACAACCTTATAAAGTTGCTAAGCACTGTCCTTAGTGGCAGTTGTGACTTAGTGCTTTGCGACAGTTGTTGCAGCCATGCAGAGGCATCTTCTGCAATGACAATGATTGAGAGCCCAGGTTTGGGGGCCAAACTACCAGGGGTTTAAATTCTTCCTCTGTCACTCATAAATATTTAACTTCTGTATTTTGGTTTCATCATCTATAATAGATAGAGGATAATAGTACCTATTTCAAAGGATTAAATCCTGTTAGCCAGCACCTGCCTTAGAGCTCAGTGCTCAGCAAATGTGAGTTGTTGTTGTTGCCTTGGTTACTTTCCAGATGATTGTTTATGGAAGCAATTTATTCATCTAGGCTTGCTGGGAATAAGGGGCAGAGTGCTTTCCTCTTATCTTCCTTTAAAAAAATTATAGAAGTAAAATGAAAAAACATTGATTCTTGTGGAGTGTGGGTATGCATACTTGTGTTTTGGAGCACTCAAAGAAATAGTTTTCTTCTAGCCTATCAAAATGATAGAAAATGATCAAAATTATAACAAGATCCCGCCTAGACTGTGCCCTATCAATACAGTTATCATTTTGGTGGAAAGTGGGGGCAGGGGAGATACAATGTGTAGACTAGGGACCAGGGACCAAGGGCTCATGAGGAACGTGGGAGGGGTCAGCGAGAAGACTTTTCATCTCACATGACACAATACAATTTACAGTGTTCCTACTTCTCTATTTCATCTTCCCAAGAACCCTCAGGCATTAGTCCATCTCTTTTCGGGTAAGAGCAGCAGCATAGTGATTGCTCCTAATAGCAATTTCCCACCAGGTGGGAAAACACAAGTTCAGAGAATTAAAGGAATTGTTTCAAACGACAGAGCCAAACTGGAAACCAGTAACACTGACACGTCAACTGGCGATCCTGATGCTCCCCCAGCTGGTAGAGCTGTCGGGTCTGGGACTCTCTCTGTCATACACTGTCAGCAAATCAAACCCAGGAGAAGTGGCCTGGCTGGGTACCCGCTGTCAGTTCCCACAGACCTTTCATGGCATTTCTCTCCCTAATTATTCCTGTGAAGCCTATTTTAACAAGTTTCCACCTGGAATAAATTGTTCATCCCAGGAGGGAAAAATTGTTGCATTTTTCCATGTCCTGTACGCTGCATCTCCTTGTCTCTGAGGGATATCTATGATGTAACTATGCCTGAGAAATCTATATAAGATACATCGAGTTGCTCAGAGTTAGGGTTGGGGGAAGAGTTATGATGGAAATGGTAAGAATCATAATATGCTGTATTGAAGTAGTAGAATGTCTGCTTCTGTGACACCTGCTGCGAAAAGAAATTCCTCATGTGACAATGCCAGGGTCACATTTTTACCCTTACCCCCAAATAAACAGGTCTGTGGCAATGGGGGATTTCTTTTTCCTTCAACGTTAATTCTGTCTTAAAAGATACCAGCTAACATTAGCGGCTTACTCAGGAATCTCATCATTCTGGACCTGCTACTTTTGTCTTGACCGTCTCAACTTCGCTTTATTCTTCACCAAGTTATTCTTCCATCGATCCACATATTAGTCAACCAATTAATTCAGCAAAAATATACTAACTTCTTAATTGTGTCTTGCTTTATGCTCAATCTAGAAACTTAAAGAAGATTGATGAAAGTTACGCTTGTCCATTAAATTGATGAAAGTGGTCATATTAAGTTTCTTTCAATGGCTTAAATGAATTGACATTCCTGTGACAAGGTATATAGAGTAACTGTAATTTGTTGTCCAAGCCGGAACACATTTTTGAGTGAAAGAAAACACCGTTAGTAATTATGTAATAACTAGGAGGTGCAGCATAGTCTCCCCAGTGTTGACCACTCTCTAGGTCTTAGAAAAGTAGAGGTTGTTTTTCTGCTGAAGACATGTGTTAATACGAGAGTGAAAGCCATCAGGAACAGAAGGCTGTATTTGATGTTTCTGCCTGTTTACTTCACCTACCCACCTCTTGTTAATTTTTTTGTGAGGCTGTTCAAAAGCTTCTTAATACAACGTGGCTAATAAACATGTCTGCTGGAATGGAGACAGATATGAGGAATTAATTAGAGGTAATGGAAAAGGGAATCCATTATGCCTAAGCCACAACTCAACTCCCAGTGATTTGCTAGTCTAACCACAGTGACAGGATGGGTGAGTGTGTGTGTGTGTGTGTGTGTATACTCAAATTGATTTTTCTTCTTGTCTTCAGGGAAATTGTAGATTTGCAGCTGAAACAAATCTGTGGCCCTGTGTGTATCATGTTGTCTCTGCAAAACTCAAAAAGTTACCGATTATGTCTTAAAAAATTCACAGTCTTTTTCTAAAATGCCATTGTTCAGCAATGTCCTGAGACTCCGTGACCTTGTTATTTCTTATCTTGCTCTTAGCCTTGGTTATCCAAGCCTGGGGAAATGCTGGGTGTGCCTCTAAGTGACTTGTGTGCTACTTTGGGCTTTCCCCATCAGCCTTCTCCCCATCAGCTTTCTTCATGCATTGCCCAGACACTCTCCCAGGCCCTGTCCTTAAATGACACTTCCATTTCCTTCTTCAACACCTGTCCGAGCCAGGTAATCCATGACACAAACCTGACTATGTTCCTTCTCCAATAGTGCCATCTCCAAAGAGTTTTCTTGAAGTGAAACCTATACATCATATAAATATACTTATATAAATGTAACCGGCGGTGTTTTTCAGGATGTCCATCTGGAAAAGAAAGAGCAGCATATTGATCTCTAGGCATAAACCAATTCATTTCTAATCAAGTTGTCTGTATGCTTTCTGTAATACATACATTGTCTCATCATGAATGGAAGACAAATTAAGCCTATTTATTAATTTAAAAATGGAAGGAAGGCATTGCAAAAGTACTGAACAATGAGTAAATCCCCAAGAGGTGCAAACAAGGCTGCACTTAAACATTAGGCTATGGGTGGAACAGAAAAATAATTGAAGAATTAAATATTTAAATTCATGAAGTGCCAGGGGTTGATAGATCAGTCATGGTAAGAACAATATAGAATTTAACACAAGAAGAAATCAGTCAGGCAAGTACAGAATTAGAATAATTAGACCTGGAAATATATTTTTTAAAGGTTTTATTATTTTTAGAGAGAGGAGAAGGGAGTAAGACATCAATGCATGGTTGCCTTTCACCTGCCTTCAGCTATGGATCTGGTTGGAGACCTGGCTTGCAACCTGGTTATGTGTCCTGTCTGGGAATCGGACCAGTGACCTTTGGGTTTGCAGGCCATGGAAATATTTTTAGGTAAAAAAGAAATTGGAGGCTGTTAATTGACCACAAGCCTTAATTTACTCAGTAGGAAATGTAAGTAACACTATGTAATGTCCCAGTGTGCTAGGGACACAATAGTCACACTGCTGCATCAAACTAACCTGGTTGCTACATCTCATGTGGGATCTTATAGACAGATATGTATATTGATGTTTGCTTCCCCAAACTCTAGCTGTCTCTGGCTAGAATTTGAACAGTTCCTAGAGTTTTGGTCTCAATCTAGTATATTGTTTTCCAACACAATCAATGCCTACAATAAACAGCAGCAAGGAATGCCATTTCACTTGTTAGAAATTCTTATTTGTGTTTCATTTTATAAAATACTTCAAGGGCATGAACAATATTTTTACATTTGAGAAATCAAGGTATTCATTGCCTGTTTCTGAATCATTCATGCAGTTGAGGGGCCATTTATGTAGGCTATTTCCCTTGTATAATCTCCATGAATTTTCTTTTTCACTTGGTATAAAATACAGTACTTGAGAAATGGATTTTCTTCACAGCCACCAGGTAGTAAATGAATCTGCATTATTCCATGCAACACTTAGTGAAATATCTCTTCATGTGCCTGCCATGGATCAGTTCATATTTCATGAAAACATGATGCATCTTCCATTTACATTTTTATATTCCCACTTGATTATACAGGGATTAGTAAATACAAATTTACCTTCCTTACAACGAAGAAATTTGGAATAAAACAACACACATTATATCTTTGTATGCCTTTGAGTTCCTTTGTAAAGGTTGTTGATTTATATCATACTGTGCAACGGTAGTGTATATCATAAAGCCTCACACAAGGTACAGGACATAAGCGTTTCCTCTTGTAGTTAGGTGAGGCTCACATGACTCTTCGCTTTTCAGAGGACACCTGAATGGAATCATAACAAAAGTGTCTATCAGTAGCTTTCATCCATAGTCAATTTTGTGTTTTCCTAGTTGTCCCCTAATGATAAAACTAGACTTTTTATTATTGTGACTGACCTAGGCCTTTGCGATTTTAGCAACTGTGGTTTTTATGGAAATTTTACTTGCCAGTGAATTTAACAGGAATTTCCGAAACCAGTCTTTGGTCTATGCAGGCAGTGGCATCTAAAAAACCCATCTGAGTGAGGAGGAAACCATCGGAATCCCCCTTGGTTAGGAAACAGCTTCATTAAAAAGTGTGTTCTCCCTCTGAAGAACAACCAACTAGGGCAATGAGCTTGCTAATTATTCCCAGACTTTCTTCCAGTGCCTGGTGCACTGTGAATGGACGCAAGTGGATGTAAATGGATATAACATTCCTCTGTGTTAAGCCTCCTATGCGTTCTCAGGGTTTAAGAAGACACACATTCATGAATACTGGTTACGTGTTGGGTAACTTAATTACATTTACTGCACTGTCAGAATTACAAGACGTCTCACCAACAGGGTTTATCCAGTTTCAGAGATGAGGGTCACAGTTGCAAGAGGTCACTGTCTTGACAACATGACTGTATTCTGACCCGTCAGTGAGCAGCCTGTGTGATGTGAGCAGTGTAGAATGGACCCAAGAGCCTGAGTTCTGCAGTCAGATGATTTGGTTCAAGGCCTGGCTCAACTGTTTACTAAGAAGGTGATGTTGAACTAGTTATTTAACATCCCTCTGCCCCGCTTTCCTCCTCTGGTAAACAGGAGAAAGAGCTGTACCTCAATGTTTTTTATAAGAAGTAAATGAGATTATATGCGGGGAAAGGTTACAACCATCCCCGACACACATGGCGAAACCTCAATCCATGTCAATCGTTGTTACCATACTGACTTTAAAATAACAGAGGTCTGTATAAAAATAATGTACCTAGTATAATCTATATTACATAAGGAGAAAATGGTAGATAATCTCTGAAAAAAGATTTTTACATTTCAGTATATATCATCTTTGTCGTGTTTTTGCTTTTGCTGTATAGGTCTGTGTTTCGAGTATTTCTTAAATACAATTGTTTAAAATAAAATCTTAATAGCTGAATAATATCCTGTTATATTAGTGAGGCCCCTAGTATTGGGTTTGTTTTAATATTGTTTGGTTTTATTTTCTTTTTATACGTGTTTACACATAAATAATGAATGCCATAGTGAACACTTTTTAAAAATCTTAGTCAACATGTTACATTAGTTATTTAAGCTAAATGCTTAAATTGGAATAAATAGGCCAAAATATATAGATATATTAAGGCTCTTAATAACTTGAAGAAGAGAATCTGTACCAATTTACATTTCTTTTATTTAAATTAATTTATTGTATTACATCAACTTACATTTCTAATATCTATACATAGTTTTCTGATGAGACTATTAGAAAAACTTACCAGTGTTTATACATGAAAGTGCTCCCTTTAAAGTTTTTCTGATAGTATTCATTGTCTGTCTACTTTGTGCATAATATTTTATCAGCCATTATTATACTTTAAATTTGTTGCCTTTGAAGTGTGCCTGGATTTTAATATATTGTTATTGTTCAAAATCTTTTAAATTTCTCTTTTGAAATTATCTTCAGAGCCCTAGATAATACATGTTTTTAAAATTTTTTCTATAATTTTTTCTTCCTGATCATTCACTTTATTTATTCAAGTCTTAGTGTCAAATACTTTAAGCTGGTCCCCAAATTAAATCCAGAAAGAAAAAATTTATTATTTTCAAAATCACTTATCAAGCTTGCAATGTATTGCAGTATTATAGAATGGGGTACTGTTCTTGGTGTTGAAAAATCTCATTTGCTGGCCTTAGTAGACTCTCTAATTTAGTTATATGTTAAGACTCACTTTCACTTTTTAAAAATGGTGGAACTAGTTCTTAGTCTTAAGTGTTTTAAAGAATATGATGACATAAGATATGTGAAAATACTTTGTTAATGAGACAATGGTATATGATAATATTTTTAGCAAATATTAAAGATAATTTATAGGTGAGTTCAAAGAGTGGTTAAGACATATATAAGTGCCATGTCAGAATTAGGATGATGACTATATTTACCCAGTAGGAAAATCTCATTTACAGTTCTATTTTTTCTCTGCTATTTCTGAAAATAGATATCGGCAAAGTTTTATTTTTCTCTGTAATGTTAATAAATATTAAACTAGTGGTAGGATATATAGGCCTGTCTTACTAGTCACTGGAAAGCTTTTAATGCATACCAAATCAAACTATTTGTGATGGGGTCCTGGTTTTAGATATTGATTTCATCCTGGTTTCGTTAAGTTATAAGTTAAATTGAAAGATTTTTCTGTGATTTTTATAAATTGGAATAATTTAGTGTTTCCATATTCTGTTTTTTCGTTTTTTGTTTGTTTGTTTGTTTGTTTTTTTACTTTAAAGAGAATTTTAAAAGATTTTGTTCATTTTAAAATTTTTATTATTTATTTAAGATTTTATTTATTATTTTTAGAGAGAGGGGATGGGAGAGAGGCAGAGAGGGAGAGAAACATCAATGTATGGTTGTCTTTCACCTGCCTCCAGCTGGGGACCTGGCTGGAGACCTGGCTTGCAAGCTAGTTATATGCCCTGGTTGGGAATCGAATCAGTGACCTTTGGGTTTGTAGGCTGGCACCTATCCACTGAGCCACCAGCCAGGGTCTATTCATTATTTTATATATAGAGAAGGGCAGGGAGGGAGGAAGAAAGGGAGAGAAACACCAGTGTACTATGGTTGTCTCTCACCTGCCTCCAGCAACGGACCTGGCTGGAGACCTGGCTCGCAACCTGGTATGTGCCCTGGCTGGGAATCGAACCAGTGACCTTTGGGTTCATAGGCTGGCACCTATCCACTGAGCCACCAGCCAGCCAGGGGGTCATATTATGGTTTTTTATTACATCATTTCAGTGACGTCAGAGGGGTACTATAATAATTTAATAAAACATCTGTAAGATTTATTGCTTATAGCTTTTGTGAAAAGAGGCATGGATTCTGTCCTTTGCCCCATGATTTATTGTAAAGTTAAACTGGAAAGTTTTTATTTAACAGGCTTCTTTTAGTATTTGCTTCCAGAGATTACCTCTTCCTTTATTCTCTCTCATTTCTGTTTGTCTCCTCCTTTTCACTCTTCTCACTCTTGGCTCCTATGCACTGGGCTATTTTTTACATAGCTCACAGCTCTGCATTTTTGGTGGTGAAAGTATAGGAGATATGGAATGACTGCATTAATAAATTTGCAGCTTAATTGGTTGGTTGATAGACAGCTGTGAAATTGAAGGCAATGCGAGAACAAGCAGGTCATACACGTGCGACTACATTCTCATTACAGCCTCTGCTAACGGCAGCGTTTGGATGATGTCGCACCAGCACATGTAATTTCCACTGCATACGGAGCAAGATGATTCCTATTGTAATTTCTCTCCAAAGCCTGAGCATCTTGTTTCTCTTATTCCCTTTCACTGGCCAGCCTCATTATCTGCCACCGCCTCCAACTCTTTTCTACCCAGCAAGCTAGGTGATGGATGGAGGGTGTGCCATGAGAATAGAGTTGTGGTCAGCAGTTCTAAGTGGATGACCACAGATCCACTCTTGATGAGCTGAAGCCCTGATGTGGTATTTTCTGGGCATGTTTCTGAAGGATGGTGAATTTTGAAATCTTTGGAGGGTTCAAATTTATTTCCGGCCAGCTGCTTGCTTTGGATGATTCTGAAGCAGGAATTGTTGACCAAGAGCCTAAGAATCCATTATCTTTTGGCAATGAAGCAGGCAGAAACCCTGATTTCTCTTTTACCTCCTGGTGGATTTCTGACATTGAAATATGAAGATTTGTTTTCTGGACAGGAAAAAAATCAGAATGTACTTCTTTAAGAAAATATAATTTGGTACCTGTAAGTTTGTATTTTAGTCAACCAGTAGGCAATTGCAGATGCCCAGGATCTGAACTAATATGACTATTTCAGGAGGGTTTGTTCTCTTTGAGGAAACTATCTCACATGCCTGGCTCATGGTCTCAAAGCTAGGGAGAATTTTATAGGCCTTTTTTTATAATGTTTTATTTATTATTTTTATAGAGAGAGGAAGGGAGAAAGGCAGAGAGGGAGAAAGACGTCAATGCATGGTTGCCTTTCACCTGCCTCCAGCTACATACAGACCTGGCCTGCAGCCTGATTATGTGCCCTGGCTGGGGATGGAACCAGCGACCTTTGGGTTCACAGGCCAGCATCCACCAGCCAGGGACTATAGGCCTTTCTTGAATTGATTTTTTGCCATCCTATCAAAATTGATGCTTATATACATTTACTCAGATTCAAAGTATGTTACATAACTGACTTTTTTTTTTTTTCATTCCTGCTCAACTGTGTTAAGTTACTAAGGAAAATTAATTCTTTCGAGGCTTCTTAAAGTTATCAATCACCTCCTATATTAATATTTTTTAACTCCATATTGCAGCTAAAATTTGCTCCAGGGCTGTGTCTTTCATTATAACAGAACTGGACAAACCCAAGGGCCAAGTAGTTTGTATAGCTAAACCTTGATCAAGGTCATGAATTTTAAGTATCTGGCTATGGCCTCTCTGAAATATGGGCCTTTGGTGCTGCTTTGCCATTTTCATGAGTGTGAAGGTGTGCGTGCTTCAGTGCAAGAGTGTCATTATAGTGTCATCATAGCACTATGTCATTAGAGTGGCACTTCCCCCCATTGAGCCACTTACCAGTCACTCCCTTCTACCTTAACCCTGTCCTCATTGCTGTCACCGTTCGCCCAGACTTAGGCAGCTGAATTATGTTTTATTGTGTCTTGTGTGAAGGGAATGTCCCAAGTGCCAGAAACCCATGTGGATGTAGGAGGGAAATGTAGAAAATAAAACAAGAGGCAGTCTCTCCACGTAGTATTTCCTAACTGGCCTTTGTGAGAATCTGCAGAGGTGTGCCACAGCACTAAAGAGATCCACAGCCTGAAAGAAATGGGTCAAAGGTACCAGTTTCCACGTATAAGATACAGTAGGCTTTGGGATGTAATATACAGTGTAGCTACTATAGTTAGCAGTACAATGTTGTATATTTACAAGTTACTAAGAGAGTAGATCTTAAAAGTTATCCGTCACAAGACAAAAAAAATTTGTAATTATGTGTAGGGAAGGATATTTACCAAACTTATGCAGTGATCATTTTGTAATACATACAAATATTGAACCATTATGTCGTATAACTGAAACTAATCTACTGTTGTATATCAATTATATCCCAATTAAAAGTATTGTGGATAATCCTCCCCTAAAATGATAACAGAAAATGTTGATAAATTAAGGCCCTGAGGGTTATCTGAACAATGGCATAGCTTACAGAAAACAACATAAAATAAAGATTTTTGAAGGTATGAAGTTAGCGTGGCTATGATCTAGTTGAACCACAAACAAACTTTCAGGAAAGATGTATTAAGCAATATTTGATGTCCTGGACTCTATCGGAAGCTGGTCGGTAGGAAGGAACTAAACAGAGAAGGCAGTTTAGAGGCGTGAAGAAAGGATGTCCCTGTCCATAGCCACACTCACCATCTAGTATGACAGAAAATTATTAGATTGTTATGGAGATAACGTATTGGTGACTTTATGAGTTATGGATTATATTCCTTAGTGTCTGACATGGTTATTTTCCTATAACTTGTGTGTGAATAAATGCAGTCTGGTCAGTAATTTTAGTCACTTGTGAAGACCCCCAGTTAAAAAAGTCACCTCAGAAGAAACAGAACACCAGATGGGGTCTTTGTGAAGAGAGATGGCTGGTCAGGAAAACGTAAGTGTGACTTCTCTTAACCATTCTCTTTGCTGAGGGACCTTCCAGAGAAGTAAGGAAGGTTCATTATGTAAACGATACTTATTGACTGTCCCAAAGATGGGAAGGCAGAATAAATAAATTAGGGAAGGTCTTTGTTGAAAATAGCTGACAGTTTACGCAGCAGAGCAGTTAGAAAGCAATGTTACTGGGAACCGTGGGAACTGCAGTTTCACAAAGTGATGAGATTTTCCCAGGTAGGGGGACTGAGGGGTGAAAAGAAAAGGCTCCACTGAGGTGAAGGGTTAAAAATTCACAAAAAAGAAACAGAGAAATAGACACCGGCCTAAGCCAGAGGGGAAGAGGGGAAGAGGGGAAGAGGGGAAGAGGGGGAGAGAGAGAGAGAGAGAGAGAGAGAGAGAGAGAGAGAGAGAGAGAGAGAGAGAGAGAGAGACCCAACTACTGAGAAAAGAGAAGCCATTGAAATTTACAAGTATTTGAAGATACCATAGATCACATCTAGTTAAACATTTCTCTTTATAGATAAGGAAACAATCCAAGAGAAATCTAGTGAGTGGCTAACTAAGATGAAACAGGTAGGAAGGGGTGGCACTGAGCCTCAAGCCCTCTTAGCCTAACCTTCTGCCCACCGGCTCTGCATTGCCATGGTGACGTGAGACCATAGCAGGGAAGAAATGGCAGCACGCAACACAGGCAGGGATTGCCCCATTCCTGTTTTATGTAGCTGTAATCAGCATGGGACACAGATCTGGGGAGTACACATCAGATGCTGACTGAGCTAAGTTTAAACCCTGAAGGGCAAACATGGGACATTAGGTCCTTCTTCCGGTTGGTCTCCCTGCTTCAGAGAAGTGACCCACAAGATGGTTTAGCTTGGAACTTGCGGAGGGTGAGCTGACTGTGGTTAGAATGTCGGCCTCGTGGAAATGCAGAACCATGGTGACTCTGCCTTTGTGGCCCTGCCCTCAGCACCATGTGTGGCAGCAGTGGGTGGCGGAGGCCCTTGGCTTTCCCAGAACTTCACCACACTGATGGCACCTGTTGGTCCAGAAAGACACCCCCCTCCTCCAGCTTAACTAGTTCACTCCCACACTCAGTCCCACCACAGCTTATGCCTCAACTCCCATTCCTGCCCTCACCTGTCTGCTAGTGAAAAGCTGGAGAGTGGGTAGCTCCACCAACCATTTAGAAGGTTTAAACTTCACCGTTGATGCTTCTCCTGGGTTAAAAGTGGTTCCTGGGGGAAATAATGCAGAAATGAATAAATGACGATATAAGAATAAACTCTGTGTTTGTGTACTCACAATTGTCAACTTCCTTTGGCCCCGCCCTGTATACCCAATGTTATATTAGAATTGCTTGGGAAACATTCTGACCTCTTCCAAAATAACTGCATTCACAAAGAACTAGAGAGTCCAGGGGTGCACAGAGCTCCAAGAGCAATGATATCATTTATTATTTTTGACTTGTGTAGCTACGGGAACTTGCTCTAAATGTTTCCTGAGAGCACATTGAGCATAGTTTCTAGCTTACTGGGATGAATTTTTGAGGGAACACAAAATTTAAAAACTGCAACTTCTGTCTGTACTGTATATGTGTATATTTGTGCTTGTACATACATATTTTATAAAAGATGACTGGTGAGAGGAACCTAGTATTCATTGCATTTTCCCACAAGTGGAAAATGTTTGGGAACTCTGGGCCGTAGAAGGAGGATGATGTGTATGCAGGACACAGTGGTGGGAGACATGTTACATAAATGATTCTGTCAGGATTGTGTCAGTCTTTGAGAACTTGGCTAACAGATTTTTCCAACTCATGCTAAGTAAGGACAGAGATATATTTATGGAAATTTAAATGAGATTTCAGGTCAAAGCTTGTTAACATTATCAGAATCCTTTACAACTAGTGTGTTATGTGGATCGACCTGTGTAGGGGGTGGGGGGAAGACTGGACAAGGGGAAAATAAAGCACCTGCTAGCTCAAGAACAAACACTGCAGGTATTTCATTAAAATTGTTAAAGATTATGACAGTTGAAGAATTATCTTTCCCAGTCTAAAACAGAAATGTGCCTAAACCAACCATAAAGCATTCCTCAAGCCATACGATACAAATATAACAAAGGTGAAGTACCTTCTCTTTGTTGGAAATTGGAGAAGAATTGAGGCTTGAGGTCTCCCAAGAATTCTAGTTTGTAGGATGTGCTGGAAAAGGGGCCAACTGTGATTCCATGATTCATCCATTTTATTTTAAAGACAACCTCTTAAAAAGTACCATTTACAAAATATGGAAACATCCATGTATTTTTCTAAAGCAATCTATATTTAAGACATTCCTTGGCTTTGATCCATCATGTTTTCCAGATTTTTTTTCTTGCGGTAATTGCTTTAGCAAATGTAGATATACAGCCACACCACCCTACCTCTAAACTAAGAATTCTGTCCTCACATCTTCACTCAGCAACACAAATGGGATTAATATATGCTCTGAAATGTGGCTCTTTTGTCCAAAATGTAGAGTATTTCTTACATGGGAAGCATGTTTTTCCAGCATTTTCCTCCTTCTGCCTATGAGAACTATCTTATTTACATCATTGACCCCAATTCTTTGCTGAAATGAGTTACATCCTATGGGACTGGGAAGGGGGAGCAGCATGGATTTGCTCAGTGGTTCAGGAAATTACAGCATTTTCATGGGATTATAGATTCACTGACAGAGATAATTGCTGTTACCCATCAGCTTCTATTGGCATTGAAAAACAGGGGGAAAAATCAGCCGTTGTCAGTTGCTTGGATGTAGCTTGTCTCCAAAGCCTCAATATCACCATGATACCTCCTTGACAACATTCATTTGAAGAGCAGTCGGGGCATTTTGGGGCAGCCTTGTAGCCATTGGACAGCTAGCTTTCTGGTTAATTATACATTTCTGGCTAGGAAGCAATGTCCTCGTGCCTGCTGGAATCCTCCAAAATCCTTTAGTTCTACCTTCCATTCTTGGAAGTGCAGGAAATGTCACCCTAAATCAGACCTATGCTCCTTGGAACCCTTATTTTGTCTTTTGAAGAATCTAGGCAATGGATGCCCAGTCAAGAAATGATCATTTATTAAGTTATTAACTATTTCTTGGATTTGGATCTCCAAAATGCACAAATTCTGGGATGCTGAATTGAATGAGTTTGATAGCTATTGGATACAAGTATACATTTCAATGTGGCCTGTTCCAATCACCCTTTCTACTGCTAATCCTGAAGGCATTAGCAAAAGTAACGCATTACAGATGGAGTACAGACGTGGTCTTAGTTTATGAAAATAACTAAAACTATGCAAGGTTTGGTGATCCTAGGCATACACACATAAGGAGAAAGACGTGTTTTAAGATACATGTCAAAGCAGCATTTCTTCCACCAATGATTGACAAGTGAGAAAGCTGTAGAGAAATAGGTATGTTACAATTCATGGATCTACCGTATCTTGCTAGTCTCAGGTTAATGTGTTCTATCAGGTGCCAGTGGGTCGGCAAATCCATAATAGTCTTAAATTTTATTATTTCAAGTGAAATAATAGCACTTAATATTTGAAAAGCAACAAAAGCGATCTACTTATTTTCTTTAGAGCACTTAAGGCCCTGTCAGGAGTTGACTTTTACTTAATAGTTGTATTTTCATGCTCTTGCCTTCAGAGACACTACTGTTATTCATTATCAGCCACATTATTAGTTCTGGAGGCCAGAGTCCTTTCTATACCTTTGGAATCACTCAAGGTACATGTTCTGTACCTTTGAAATCTCTCAAGGTACATGTTCTCTTAACTATTCTAAAGCTAATGTTGAATTTCAAGCTAACAACGTATGAACAGAGGAATAACAGGGAAAAGAAATTATAACCGAAAGCTTTTTCTAGGTTACCGAGAAGATAGCCTAAAAGACCCAGGAGTTCAATGGTCAAATGATAGGATTGTTTTGGAATAATTAAAGGATTCTACTTAATTTACTTCTGTAGGGAAAGTGAGGGCAAAGAACCAAGCACTCTCTCTGTGAAAAATACTGTCTTCCTTAATGCGGGAAACTATAGGCAAAGGTGTTGGCTCCTGTGACTTGGGGAGAATGAGGGAGGGGCGTGTGGCTGGTCCTCTTTGGAAGGGGGCCTTGGAGAAAGCTCCTTCGCTGTTTACACTGCAAACCATGGAGCGAATGCATTTCCTTCTGGAGTAAATTAAGAGTCTACTTTCTTCTTAGTGCTTGGGTTACAGGGAGAATTTTTTTGCTTCGCAAAGTGTTTGCTTCTGAATAAAGGTAATTGGCATGCTGTACTAAATAATGCCAAATTGCTCGGTACTTTTCAAGTTTGCCTCATGTTTAATGTTTTCTATTCAGCGAGGATTAACTTTAAATACCAATTTAAATATAAATTTAACTTCCAAAATCATTTCACATGGTGCTATTGATGTGTATTGTTCACGGAATCTATATCTTGTGCATTTGCGTGTCACTTATAAAAGGCACAAATGCGTAATTAGGGGAGAAATTCATAGCTTTAATTTTGTTAAATGCGACTCAGACCTGGAGCACTAAGTCACAAATAAAAGTAAAATGATGCAATTGTGTTAGTAGCTAATAGTAGAGGCTTTTTCACTGAAGAGAGGCAATTACCTGGGCACAGAATTAAAGGAGCAATAATGATGGCATAGTCAAGGTGTGCCCCTGAACAATGAGCCCAGGACAGTCCTTGCACTCTTCTTGTTACTTCCCTGTGATAGGAAAGGTGGGCTGGAAGCCCTGTGGTGAAGCCAGTTTTTCTTTAGCACTGGAAACACAGAGCCATACATCAGGGAAAAGGGAGTGCTAATCTGGGTCATGCCGAAAGTAAGTGAAGTTGAAGATTCTGTTTGGCACCTACGTTTTAGTCAATAAAAGCCTAGAATTGGACCGAGTTTCAGATGTGGGACAAGCTGCACATCTTTTTAGTACCTGATTGCATACCATCTTTCAATGAGTACTGACTTCTTTATCTGGATTCCTAAACTCAATAAAGATCCAACAATTCTATGCATTTTCATGACTTACACAGCCTCGTGACTACATACACAAAATGTGAAATCAATAGATAGAAATAGATACAACTATTTCTCCAGAAACATGGGCTATAGAATTCAGTTAGTAAAGTCTTACATTAACTGTGAGCATTTCATACTTTGGCTTTAGGGAGTATTTTTTATTTAATGTCCAAGAAAATACATATTAGGAACTCAAAGTTGTTGTGTTTTTTTTTTAACTAGCCCATTCATTCAAAACTAAGTTGTCATACTGTGCAAGGGCTTTCACTAGGCATTAAAATGAATACCACATTAAATTTTGTATGAGAGAAGATATATATATATCTGTAATACAAAGAATCAGGATGAAAGTATCATAGGGGAAAAACAGATAAAGAGGCAATTTAGACCTTACAAGCCGTGTGTAATGTTCTAACCATCAGGCTGGGCAAAGGAGTTCAGGAGGGAAGTCAAAGGCGCCAGGAGAGAGGCAGGGAAGCTTTCAGCTTATGTAAGGCACAGCACTACCACAGTTTACCTGGCATGTAGGATCCCGAAAATAAATGGGGCTTGGAAGCCGACACTGAAAAAGTGAGTTGGTTCACCTTTGCGAAGGCCTTGAATGCCAGGTTAAGTGGACTTTTTTATTTTATTTTATTGTTGCTGTTAAGTAGACTTTTTAATATTCAGTGGGCAAGTGGCTGAGGTCGAGGATCAGGAGTTAAAATTACATTCATGCTCTATGAAGGTCAGTCCGATGGAGCACTCAGACAGGTGTGTTAGCTGAGTTGACTGAGACCTGAATAAGAGCTTCAACATTGAAGGGAGGTGGAAGGAAAGGAACATGGCTGTGTGGTTGTTAGCCTGCCGCTGTACTAAAACATGCAAACCTTCCTGAAGGCTCCATGTAAGATCTTCTTCGCCACCAGACCAGAGGCCTTCCCTCCATCATCGCTTGCTGGTCCCACCCCTCAGGCCACAGCACCTGACAACTGGCATTCCCAACAGGATAGCGAGGTGCTGGGACCTGACAGTCATCAGCTGTATGTAGTTTACAGCAGGGTAGTTTTTGGAGTGATGAGGAACCTGAATCTGTGGCTACAAAAGTCTGACTCTTTGGTGGGCGGAAACATGGACTCCCCTCCCACAACTACATGTAGACTTGACATTAGGTCTTGGCTACAGACTCACCATGTTGGGGAAGAAAGCAGACTGGTAAGGGGGTAGGGGTGTAGAAACATGTTAATACAAATTTAGTTTAAAGGCAACCTTCAACAGGTAACATGCATTATCTTAGAAGCTTATAAAGTAAATGAGGGAAAATGGTATTTTTGTCATGGAGAAAGTTGAAAGTTTCCCAATTTTAGATGTAAGGAAGGTTGACTTTCCTGTGGGCTGATTGGGCTTCATTTGATACTATTTCTTTTTATTTTTTGTTGTTACAAAATTGCCATCTACCTGCAACATTCGTGAAGAGGGATGATAACACAGGGAAGCCACAATAGGGAAGCAGCAAAGCAAAATGATTTAGAAGCTAGGAGAGGCCAAGACTCATCTTCTTTGGGGGACACTGGCTTAGAGGTCAGAGGAGGCCCTGCCTGTGGCCAGTGGATGAGTTAGGTCTTTGATGTCATGGTGTTTAGGGAGATACCTTTTTTTCCTTCTAAACTCAGAGTTTGTGTCTTCTTTCCTTCTACCCCTGAGAAGAATGGCTGTTTCTAGATGCAAACTGGCCTAATATAATGATGCTAATAGTAGTAACTAGCCATTTATGAACACATTACTCTTCACAAAACCCTTCTCACCTTACTCACTTAGTGCAGACCTGCCTCAGAGAAGCTGCTCAGTTGGAGTAGAGAGAACATGAGGATTTGGACCCATATAAGAATTTTTGTGATTGAATGTGTCCCTTATTTCTGGGCGATGATTTCTTCATCTAGACAACAGTGATCCTGTGCTGGCCTCCCAGATCCCTGGGAGCTTTCAGTGTGCTGGCAGTTTTGTAAACCATAAAATGCCATGCAAGTATATAAAATATGGATGTCCTCCTCACCCAGGGTACCAAGATTTCATGCTGTTCCTTCTCTCCCTATGTCCTACAAATGAGGCTTTTCCCACTGAGTTTGACACTCGCTGCCCATTTCCTGCCTCTCCTTATTACAGAGAGAATTGGCACTCTGGACCCTGCCCCCTGTGTCAGTTGGCAAAGTCCTTAGAAGGCAGATGCTCCATTTCTGACATCACCACCAAAAGCACTCTCGCTGTTCTGAGAAGAGCCCTTCCTGCCTCCTGCCTGGCGTCCTGCCCCTCCCCGTCTTCCTCGCTCTGGGGCAGACAGGACAGTCTGGTCACCGCTGAATCTAGCAGCAGGAACACCCTCTCATTTCCTTTCTCTGCTTCTCTCCTCTTCTCTCCATCTGACCCTCTGAAGTTTTATACTTGACGTTGACTCAGAGGCCAGGAGAAAACAAAAGAAGCCGACAAGAAGAAGCCAGTGAATGTATGGTTTAATTTCAAGTGAATTTGCTCCCTCCTCAAGGATGGCTTTGACTGGCCCCTTGTCTGATTTCCTTGGTCAGTTCTCAACTAACCGCTGGGTTCCTCATCTTTTCTTCTGCAGATGAGTCTTCCCCTCCACCATCCACCCTCCTCTGGCAGCTTCTGACACTGTTCTCTTTCAACTTTTACCTATTAAATGGAATTGACTATAGTGACTGGTGATAAAGGTTCTTCATTGTCTATTTAGAAAAGTACTTGGAACTTAAAAAAATAGTGGTTTTTATTTTGTTAGCTTTAGCAATTTAAGACAGCATCCCAGTTTTTCATCAGTGATTTTTTTTTTTTTTTAGTTGTCCTTGGTAAAAGAGAGAGGGGCTATGCATTTACTATTAGTGTTTCCCACAGTGTAGCATTTTTGGAAACATAAGAATTTAAGGCCTCAAGGGAGCATTTAGATGTTTTTTCATTCTGGTGAGAGTCAGATAAAAAATTGCAGTCTCTTTATTTTTTGGATACAGATCTCTAGAGACTGGATCATTCCCGACCTGAGTAAAATTCCTTCAGCTGACTTCTCCACAGCTTCTACAGAAATCCTGTTAGAGCGGCCTGACCAGAGAGCAAGGTCCCCGTGACCACAGCCTGCTTGGCATGTGCTCTTTCTGACATTGATCCCCAAACGGCCTTGATCCTAGGGTGGGGGTCGGGGGTAAGGAAGAGAGGGCCAGGGAGGGCCTCCCCAAGTCCCAATTTCAGGCTTCCCAAGGCAGTTTGTAACCGCAAGTTGCCTTCCAGGTTTCTTACTGGAGAGAAACTCGTAGAGAGGCTGTCAGCACTTCTGCTGAAAAGAACATTCCCCTCTAACCCAAATAGAGGGAATGAAATGCCACCTCGCTGCCTTGCCTAGTGTGTCCTCTGCTAGACCTACAGAAATGTTGGTAATTGTAAGTGGACCTCCTAAATACGAATCCTGACTGATGCATGTCTGAGATGCTCTCTGGTGGGGGTCCCCATTCCTCATATCAGTGTTTTTTTTTCATTTCTAATGGACTTTGTGGTTGTCCTGCTCCAACACCACAGTGAAGGGGACCTGCATGCCCCAGGCCTGTTCCCCATGTCACCACAGAAATGAAGCAGGACCTGCTTGAACACATTTCTATCTCACCCCAGACCTATTCACAGGGTAAATAAGTATTGACAAAAAAAAAAAAAAAAAAAAAAATTCTTTTAAGGAAACAGAAGGGAATTAATAACAAGTGGTTAGGCTCCAACAGTGCTTTGAAAAATTAAGCGGCAGTTTTAAATGGCAGCAGGGCAGAAACCTAAGACTGGGCTTCTTCTAGCCCATTTTCTCTTCCCTGACAAATAATGGACAGTGACATAACAATGCTTCTTCCCTTCGAAACATTCGGCTATGACAATGCAGATTGGTCTGTTTCTTGGTAAGCCACAGTAACAGGCTCTGTAACCACCAGAACCTGCTGTCTGCGCCGAGGAAGTGGGGGGGCCATCATCAGTCAGTCATGACCTGTAATAGCAGTTGAAGAGCTACAAGTATCATCGCAGCATAGTTTATAACAGCAGAATATTCAAAACAGCTAAATGTGTAGCCATATGTTATGTAAATTCCAAGGAGAGACTTACCACCATTAAAAATAATATTCTAAGTGAATATTAATGACGAGATAGCCTATATTTTACTTCATGAAAAAGGAAGGTTGTACAATATCGAGTATTCTGGGATTGCATTTTTGTGAAAACAAAAAAGAATATGTACCTAGGAAAAGCCTTTGGAAATTGTGTTAACAGTGGTTAACGTTTGGTGGTATGATAATGGATGTTTTCTTCTTTCATTCGTTTATGTACTTTGTAATGAACTTGAATTGCCACTGTAATTTTCTAAATTATTTAACACTTAACAACATACAATAGAAAAACCAATATACCACCAGCAACCGGGAACAAGACAGTAACACAACTTGCCATGGGGAAAAGGCATAGATTGGAAATATCTGTTAGTGACAGAGCTCCGAAGGCCATTCGGCCGACAGTGTGCTGATTGCGAGACTGCTTTGAATAGCCAGCCAGGTTAGAAGCCAGATGAGTCCAAAGCACTGAGGAGGCATATCAAGACTGGAAAACGGCACCAAGGCACACTTTGTACTTCTCTTGAGCTCAGCATTCAGTTTGTGTGGAAAGCAAGCTAGAAAAGAAAAAGCAGCTTCATACTTTGAGAGCTCAGAGGCCAAGGGTGTTGCTAGATTATTTTCTTTCAATGACTGCAGGGACCAAATGCTGTTTGCCAACCTGGCACACATGTCAAAGGAACAGAGGGTCTCCCCATTCTGTTACTTCCCTGGCAGTTGACACATCCGTTGGCTCAGCTGCTCCATGTGTGAATGCTGAGTCCTGTGAGCCATTCTCCGTAAGGCAGCAGCTACCCAACCATAGTAAATTCAGCGTCAGGTCTGGATTCAGAGCACCCTGTGTCCCACTTAAGAAAGGGCTCTGGGTCATGTAGCCAGCAGCCTAGAGATCTGTGCAAATGCATGTGAATCCCAGGGGAGAAAGAGAATGCTTTTCTTTGACCCATGAGCTCTGTTTCTGTCCATGCACAGAGTGGTCATCCTGGTGAGAATCATGTCCATGTCAGATAGCTTTGTTCCACTTTCTCAACATGGGACCTGAGCATTGACATGTTTATGAAGCTACAGAAGTGATTTAATGTGCAACGAGTCCATAGTGGTCAGGCTTATCAAAGGTATCCTGATATAGCACAATAATGACAATATAAAAAGTTTCAAGTTCGTAGATGTGGCTCATGTCCATAATCAGGGGGCGATGTTCCTTGCATTGAATTTTCACCAGTGACAGATCTGCAGCTAGTTCTCTTCCCTGTCCTCATTGTAAGCAATGACAGACTTGCTTGAGATGCCCTTTGACCATGGAATAAGACAAGCCAATTAGTGTTAAACACTGAAGTATAGCTGGAACAGAGAGAGAAGGAAAGGGTGGATGGAGTCAGACTCGTGATTGGATACCTACTATATCTGGGAATTGTATTCCTAGGTATTTTATTTTTCCTTAATCTATAAAACAAAAAGTTAGTTTGTTTTTGTTTAGCCAGTTTCACCAATGAGGTTCCTACATGCAGTGCTGAGATATGTTCCTTGCTATTTTTCAGTTAAGGAAGTAACACAAGGACATGACCTTGCCAGGATCATAGGAATTGCATATGTAAACCCTGGTCTTCCTGCGTAGAATCTGTCAAATGTTGTGCACATCGAGCAAGCAAGTGACCCTCCCCAGCACCCCGCTGAGAGGAGAGTTCCTGGATATCAGCTGAAGGACTCAAGTCGTCATCACTGCCTTCGGTGTCCCCACACCGCAACCTCTCTAGTCTTTCTGGCTTTTTCTTCTGCTTCTCTTTTCAGGCTTTACTTGGTTTATAGAAACGGTGGTGGCTAAAAGGATACTGCTTAACAAAGATAAGATCTTGTTTATGCAAATAGATTTTTTGTCTTTTTAGCAACATAAAAGGTTCCAGAAAATGTTGATGAGTTCATCAGGTATTTCTCTTCACAATTTCTTACGGTCAACTATGTGTTCCCAGCTGTGTAGGTAACTGAAAAGGTGTCAAAGGTGTCCCATTGCCTGTTATCCTTTGTTGCAGTCTGGTTTTGTAGTCCATTGCTTTCAAATGCCTATTGTTGTTTTCTAATGACCTTAAATTTGCAATGGGCTACTAGGAGAGGATAGTGTTGTTATTGGCAATGGAATTGGAGTCTGGGCTATGAGTGATTCGCAGACCATCCATAGCTTTCTGTAACTATGGAGATTCATGAATGAGTGAACAATTGACATCTACAGGGAAGGTGATGCCTCTCAAGTTGCGACCTCATTGACTTATAATTTGCCTGGGAACAGCAGAAGAAGGGTCTTAGTGCATATTTGCTCCCAGTTACATGATGTTTCTCATCTTTTTCCCTTAGAAATGGGTTGCTTGAAAAACATATCAAAGGTTATTGTTTTTCTAACAGAGATGCATTCTTTTAAGAGTATTTTCAATGAAACATCTAAGGTGTCAGGAAGTAATATTTTTCTTCTGTTTAAACCCTTGCCCATTTCCATGATGTTGAAAGAAAATGCATGACCAGGTCTTTTCTTTGCTAGTGTAGAACAGGAGGAAATATGCTGAATTTATAGAACAGTAAGCAACGTCATCAGGGTCAGTTTGAAAGGCCATGTGTTGATTCTTCATGAATACTGTTGGTAAAAATGAACAATCCTCTCCCTCATCTGCTGTCATTTTAAACAGGCCATTCATTCATTGAGGAACCTATGGAAGCTGGGATCCAGTTTTTATAAAGCCTTTGGATAAAGTCTTTATTCCACATCTCCAATCTTCTCAATGTCTCAATTTTGTGTTCTCCTCACTCTAATAATGAGCAGACATTTCTAAAGTTTGAAATGTTCAGTTTCACTTTGGTTTCTCTTCCCCTTTTTTAGGGCAGTAACTAGATCAGAAAATGCAGGGAGCCTTAAGTCAACCTCTGTTTTCTCTTGCTCTGACTCACCTGCTCTGAGCCACGTAGGTGGGATTTCCCAGTGGGGTTTGGACAGATTTAAAAAACACCACATGCAGGGCAGCCAGTGGATTCGACTTGAGAAATTGGGAAGAATGTGGCCTCTCCAGTTTGTGTCAGTTCTGAAAATCTAGGTTAGTGCAGATCATTGCCATCAGACAGGCCTGGACTTAGTTCTTGATCGGTATGTTGATAGGCATTTTGTGGTCTGAACAGCAAGGCTAGATCAGATTTAAGGTCTGATTTACCCAACACTGGAAAGAATTCAGCCAGCCAGGAGATTCAAACAGAGCTCTTTGTTTTTTATCAAGAGTTGAACGTTGACTTTGGTTTCTTCAATAAGGTGTTCCTACTTAATTCGTCGCCTCAAAGGATTTTTTGGTCTTGTTTTGTTATTATTGATATTGTGGTGGCTCTGTCCTCAGAGGTAAGTAGATTAACTGTTGCTCTGAAAAACATTGTTCTAGACTTCAGTGGTTTTTTTAAAGCTATATTCATTAGAAGAGTTAGTTTGGTTAGGTAGACATGAGGTTCTACCAGGGAGTTGGAGGTTTCACACCTTTCTGGGAAGCTTTTGTGGACAGAAGAGAGACCTCGCCTCCTTTGTTCAGAATCTTTTATTCTAGTGGCCATTTCCTTTCTGGGACTGGGGTAAAGTTCTTGGCACAAAAGATGCTAAGTTTTCTTTCTGGGAATCCTCATGTAAATGACAACCTCCGTGGCCTTCAACTCCCCTGAAGCCAACATAAGGGGTAGAATGATGCTGTTTTTCTTGGCAGGAATGGGAACTAATTTTTTCTCAAGAAGGAGGAAAGAACATGTTGTGCTAAAGCGATGATTACTATGGCAACAGGTGCTCCATACATGTCAGAAAAAGAGAGGGAAAATGCAGTCAGTTCTCTGGAAAGGAAGAGAGTAGCAATCAGTTGGTGAGTTTTTTTTTTTTTTTTTTTTCACAAATCCATACATGTGTATTGGATTTGTGAATGGTCTGTGTAATCTTACCAAGGAATATAGCAGAAATTTGATGGTGAAATTGTCTTTTGCTTTGGTATAATGACCTCTGTTGCTGAAAACCACAAAACACAGAGTACACATCCTATTTTAAATATATTAGTTAAATTTTATTGCCTTGATAAATCCACATTAAGAAAGGCAAACATTAGCTTAGTGGGCATAAGCACCTAAAAGGGAACATATTACTGCCCCTGGCATGACTGTGATTCTCCTTCACCAAACCTGCCCCCAGAATGTAGCAATTTGCATTGCATGTTACATCTTACATCTTCATTGGGTGTCTAGTTCTTAATATTTAAGGCAGGGTTTCTCAGCCTGAGCTGATGACGTGGTAGCTTAGATAATTCTTTGTTGTGGAGCTATCTAGTGCATTCTGGGATACTTAGCAGCACTCCTGGGCCCTGCTCACTAGATGCCAGTAGCATCCCCCAAATTACAACAACTAAAAGTGTCCATAGACCTTGCCCCATGTAACCTAGAGGGCAAATGACCACTGGATTATAACTACTGGTTTAAAGTAACCTAGTTATGTTCTTAGAGCTTGTGATATCTGAAGCAACCCATTGCCACACTAAGGGTGATAGGCATAAATATGAATGCTGAACTTTTCAACTTTCTGGTTGGTAGGATGATTAAGGTTATGATAGTCAGTGAATTTAGCCTACGTCGTTTACGTCAGTTCTTTGTCAGGTGACAGCCTATGAAATGAATACATCACTGATTTTTCTGGCTGTGGTATTTAACTGTTACAAGGTGGACTTTGACAAATCAAAAAATACAAGGGTAGTATTTCAGATCTTTATCCCTTTATGTTAAAAAATTATTTCTTAATTGTTTTTGCCAGGAGTATTTTTATATGAGTTTATACAGAATTGAAAAGGGTTTACATAAACTAGATTAATATACCCAGAATTAAGACTTCACAGCAGAAGTGAGACAATAACATAGTATTTTGCTGCAATTGGGAGTGCAGATTAATTTTATGGATTGAAAACCATTGCGCTTTAAGAGGATAGAAAAACATCTGGAGCATGGAAATCCTTCCTTTGGTCCCATAAATGTTTTCTCACAAATTTTGTTTGTGAGATTTTGTTCCATTATAATGCCAAAGTGAACACAAGCAAAGATTACTAGGTTTCTTAATGTACATGCTCAGAAAATTGACCCCATAAAACAGTAGAATATTTTTAGAGGGCCTTGGGATATTTTCCCCCTAACTAAATAAAACAAAACTTTGAGAGTAGAAGTGTGTTCTAATCATCACACATTTTGAATTTTCAGAAAATAGAGCTGATGTTAACATTTGTGCTTGAGATGTTGTGACTGTGTTCCTGACATTTTATAATTTTTAAAAAAGAGGTATCAAATGTTGTAAAAGATTAGGCAGTTTACATATTTTCTTTAGTTAGAATGAGTTTGTATGTCTGGGCTAAAGATGAGAGACCAATAAAGTCAGTACTGGCATTGATCTGACAATATATACTTTCTGCTCCTGTTTTGTTTCCCGACTCATGCCAGCAAAAGTGTACACAGTTACGAGTCCACTCTAATCTTCAGGGTTCTCCCAAGGCGCACACAGTTAAGTATTTAGTTGCATGTAGGGTAAGAATAAGTGAACCCACAGGTGAATGGTGTAATGTGCCTCAGTGTTTGTAAAAATTAATGCTAAAAACCTTCTTATGCTATATAAATCAGCCATGATATTTTTCTTATCCTCTTGCTTATTTTATCTCTTCCTCTAATATTTGGAGCATCAGCATTTCAGCACCAATAAACCAGAGTGAATGTGAAGAAGGTAACCGGGGCAGATGGGGCAGACAAAATTTCGAAGTTTTGGAAGTTTCAAAGATGTTTTAGCAAAAGCAGAGCAAATTCAGTAGGTCTTTAGCAGTTAGTACTTACCTGTAGCAATGCATGCCAGCTTGTTATATCAAGAATATCCATGGTACTTACTACGTAGTGTTACTTACATGCATGGACTATTTTTACTTTGCCCATGTGCATCAGTAAATAAGCCTAAACACTTGTGTGTCCTCAATTTTCTGTTCCTTTCTTGCAGTCTTTACTAATAGTGAGGTTTCTAGCTGTTTTGTATTATTTAGATACTCTATTGAGATATTATTTCCATCTAGATATTAGATACCTGTTCTCTTTAGATTTTTTTGTTGTTAATACCCAGTTTCAAGGGGTAGATAAGATGACCTCTTGCAATTTCCTCTAATCTGAAACTCTCTGACAAAAGATCATTAGATGCATGGATTTATATTTTAGAGATGATAAACAGCAACGTGCTGTCTTCACTGGAGGGTTGAATGAGAAGAAGCATTGAACTGGACCACGGATAAATTAGTTGAGGTCTCAGTAAGAACATCCCAGTGGTAAGAATAGTTAGACACTAGGGTGATATTAGCAGTGATGACAGGAGGCCGAGGGCTTTAATCCTGGCTCTGCCCTTCATTGTGTGGGATGGATAAACCTTTTTGCCTACCTGACTCCATCTTATCAGCTGACACGTGGTGTCAGTACCCCCTAAACTCCCTGTATAGTTCAGTAATTCTACAATCCGGGACTAAGAGTTCCGTTGTGCAGAGATGGGATGTTTGTTGCATGGCTTGGCATTCCTAGTCCTGGAAGATGTTGAAGTCACATCTGGGGAAGAGAGAACATGAAAGACATACTCCTCTCATAAATTGTGGGCTATTCACAGGAGACACTTCTATGGTTAGCGTCAAATTCTGTATGGCTCCAGTACTGAGTGCGGAGAGAGAAATTAGGCTGGAAGGTCCTGGCTTACCATTAGCTAAAAATAATTGGATTTTCTTAAAATAGGAGATCAGAGCTTTCAGAATGTGCTTCTAGTTCTTTATTTTGCTTTTTCAAAAGGATGCATTGGTCTATTAATTCAAATATCTTAGTGACACATCAGCATCATCTTCCTATTCTGAGTAATAAATAAACAACATTTCTTCAAAGCAGCCTTTCCCCTGAAGTGGAGTTATTTAAACAATATTATATATATATATATATATTATGTTTTAAAATATATCTTATACTATATCTACATATATTTGCAAGGCTACTACGAACCCTTGACAGAAAGGATTAGTAGAGGAGCATTCCAAAGAGTCACATTTTTCAAGTTAGAGAAAAACAAGAGGAAATTTAAAAAGCTCTTGTAAAATGGTCCATTTTGTCAATAATCTGTCTAGAAACGGCTGCACAGCATGCTAGGCCTGCCTCAAGGTAAATCCACAGAGTTATTTGGTGACTTCCAAATGTGCGGTCTGTCTCTTCAGGCAGGCTTCTAGCGGAGAATAGAAATACTAAGATAAGATCAAACGTCCATCAAATTGGTTAGAGACCTTTGAAGGAATTTACTTCTCATTTCCTTAAGGAGCTTATTTGGAATGACTTCACCGGAGTGTTCAGATTCAGATAGATGCAGCCCAGTGATATTAAAATGCCCCTGGGGTGAATGTGATGCATCTCACTGGTGAAAGAATTGGTGGATGCCTAGGTAGGTGTCTGTGTTTGTGACAATGGCTTCCCTCAGCAGCACATGCTACGTCTAGGATAATGTGTGAGCAGACATTGGGAAGTTTGTTAAAACAAGGGCTTATAGTTTAGCCAGTCTGGAATGGTGCCCCAAGAATTGGCATTCTAGCAAACTCCCTAGCAACTGTGATATTGCTGGTCAGAGAGCATCCTGGAGGAACCACTGGGTTCATAAATTATGCTCCTATAAACTACCTGAAATAATGGTTGATGGTAGTACATGGTGTTGCTTAAGGTGATTTTGTTTTGCTCAGTCTTACCAGTAAATGAGCCTTAAAGTTTTAAATAGACTTTTCTTGTGGTCTAGAAGCTTGAAGTTGGTATTGAAAAAGATGTTTTGCAGTATTTTGTCTATCATCATAGTTTTTTGCAATCCAGTGGAATGAGAGAGAAGACGCCACTGAGATAAATGTCATCTTCTAGGAAGGATAATGATAGAACATGTTATTTGACAACAAATATGTATTTTATGTTTACTGGAGCACACACATATTAATATGATCCACAAAACATTTTCAAATGGCTTCTGTATTTTGTGGCAATTGAAGGTTAAGGTCTTTATGCATTTATTTACACTTTCAAATGGAGTGCTCTAATCAGTGTCTACAATAGCAACCCCATCATAAAGCAAGTTATGATGATTTTCAAGTAGCTCTGCTCATCAGCAACACACACATTTATTTCATGGTGGCTTTCTTTGAAAAAAGGACATGTAGTTTTCAGTCCCAAATGAGAATGCGGATCTGAGGTGGGTCTTGGGATTGTGCTTTCATCTATACCCATACATCAATTTGGCCAAATTGATTAATTAGTGTGAGAGAGTCCCCTAGATAATGGCCCAGCAGCCTTAACTAACTTGTAAGTCTCTTAACTTAATATCCTGCTGCTACACTTTAGTTCAGCATAATCAACATAGTCATTGTACTATGAGTTTATTGCTATAAATTCTGTGGTGATCCTTTATGAGGATAAATAGCAGGGAAAGTCAGAAACAACCAAGAAGGAACGAGCAATTCCTCATAGGTAGATTGGCTACAAAGTTGTGTGTCTGATTTCAGTTAGATTTGCAAAAATGTGGAAAATCATATTTAAGTTTTGAGCACTTCAGCTTATTTCTGGAAAGCTTGTTTCTTCCTACCTTTACCTCTGTGTGATGTGTCACCTTCACTTATTCAACTAAGGGAATGTATCAAGATTCTGAATTTCGTTACTTCAGGAAGAACTTCACACTCAGGCGCTGAAAGGTCTAGAAACTCAGAGAGTCAAAGCTAAGAGAGGAAGAAAATCTAGAATGTCACAGCAGAAGAAACATTTCCACTGCCCTATTTTGGGTCAGATATGCAGGATGATTTGTTGAAAAGTAGCACATTCCCTAAAGAAGTAGGACACCTGGTAACCTTTATTTTTCGTGGAAAGACCAAATTTGGCCCTCGCCAAATTAGTAAGTAATTTCTGCTTTCCTGGAGCTGTCAAAAGCCCACTCAGATCCAGTGTGGACCCTCATTACTCAGGAAGTTCTATTAAATATAATCATTGAAATTCTAATAAGTGTAGCAATAAGATCATTAAGGCAACTCCTGCTGCATCGCCCAGGGGCCCTTGACCTCTCTAAGCTTCAGTTTTATTATATAGAAAATAAGTGCAAGAATGTGTGTCTGGCTTACCTCTTTGTATTGCTGTTGAACTAGAACAGCAAAAATGCTTTGCAAGTTGCAAAGCACTGACTAACTTAAAAGGTATGAATAGGCAGTTTTGTCTGACACTCATTGTGGACATCATGATGCAATTATAGCACCCAAAAGTGCTGGTGTGTGGTTTCAAGCTACATAAACCAGATTTGAAATGTCCTATTAATTGACACATCTCAAACAACCTTAGATCTACTAAAATTCTTTCTAATAACTTTGCATTGGCCAGTTACTTGAGTGAGTTGTTAAGCTTGGATGGTGGGATATATTTTACATTACATTTACCTGAAAACATGAATAGGTTTTTTAACAAAAAAGAAGCAAGTCGTCTCTATTAGCTTAATTAAAGTTCCTGATCCTCACCGAAGCTAAGTAGTTATGGAACAGTAGTTATGGAACCACTACTGATGCTACTGATGTTGGAGTAAATAACAATGGGGGATTGAAGCACTGGCATTTAGTCATTTACTCTCTAAGAAGTGTTATAAATAGCACTTATTATGAGCCAGATACTGTTCTAGGAACTGGAGGTAGAGCTGTGAAAAAGAGGGACTGAGAACCTGCCCTTGTGCGATGCACGTTCTGGTCTGGGGGCAAAGGGAAAACAAAAAGTTCATAGTGCAATGTGAAGTGGTGATAAACACTGCGGTGATAAAACAGAATAAGGGGATAGAGTGTCAGAGACTATAACTTTATAAAGTGTTATTGAGGGGAAGGTAGAAGAGGGTAAAGGGAGGATAAATGGTGAAGGAAGGAGACTGGGCTTGAGATGGTGAACACGCAGTGCGATATACCGATGATGAATTGTAGAATTGTATCCCTGAAACCTATACAATTTTATTAACCAATGTCACTCCAAGAAATACAATTTAAAAAAAAGAAAGAGTAATCGGAGAAGGCCTCTCTAAGGAAGTGGCATTTGAGTGCAGCCTCAGGGAATTGAAGGGCAGAGCCGTTTTAAAGAGGAGAGCCAGTGAGCTAGGCCAGAAGAAGAATCCAGCAGGACCAGGAGCAGGTGCAGGACACCAGGCTGAGCTGTCTCGCAGCCGCTGACTTCAGCCTTTCTCCACGTATCGGACACTCTTCTGGTCAAATCCCTGTCCTGGCTTCCTGCCTCCTTCACAGTAACAGCTCCCCAAACCTGGCCTCCAGCTGCCCCCACCCCTCAGCCACCCAGGCCTCCACTTTTTCTTACTCTTCTACTTCAAGCCTTTGTGTTTGTTCTTCCTTCTTGCCCAGAACAGTTCTCTTCTAAAAATTGTCTTGACTTGCTTCCTTCTCTCCTTCAGGCCTTAACTTGAACGTCACTTTCTCCAAGAGGTCTTCTCGGAGTCTCTGTAGAAAATGTCTCTCCGTGCGCTATACCCCTTAGCACCTGTCAACATCAAATGCATATTTGGATTGTTTTGTTAATTGCCCGTTTTGCTTTCCCAGAATTTAAGCTCTATGAGACTCTGTGGGGCTTTTGTCTGTTCTAGTCAGTACCTTATTAGCAGCTCCCAGAACAATGCCAGGCACATAGTAGGTGCTTAATAAATATTGGAAGAATGAATGGATGGATGCCACAGGATTATTTTCTACAAAGGCTGTGAATTGAAGGTGAGTTTTGGTTGGGAACCTAAGACAATGCGGAGGGTGAAGGATGGAGTAAAGAATGTTTCAGTTGGCTGTGAAACAGTATTAATCTTTAACAAAATGGCTTTGAGGGAGTTGGTTAAAGAAGCAGAACTGGTTGAAAAGACAAGGGGAGAAGTAAACATCTGTGATACATCCAGCTCTTATTCTGTGATACAGCACCTAGAACTCAAAGACCAGACATGTGAGATAGAGTGTCTTACTGTCTATATAGAAATGTATTTATACCTGAGAATAAACAGTGTGTGTGTCTGTGTGTCCGTCGCAATTCAATTCATTTTGAGCTCTGCTCCAGGGCCATTAGAACGTAAAGCACCCATCAGAAATGGTGCTTAAAGCACTTTAAATATCTTTCTCATAATTCATAGGTATTAGTTTTCTCTTGCTGTGCAGTGAAGTACCAGAAACATGGTGGCTTAAAACAACATACAGCTATACTTCACTATTTCTTCCCATGGTTAAAAGACCATGCAGGGTGCAGGTCTCTGATCAGGGTCTCACAAGATTGGAATCAAGGTGTTAGCCAAGGTCCGGGTCTTATCTGATGCTTGGGGTCTTCTTCAGAGCTCATGTTGTTGGCAGAATTCATTTCCCTGTGCAC
This sequence comes from Noctilio leporinus, assembly GCA_004026585.1. Classification (NCBI taxonomy): domain Eukaryota; kingdom Metazoa; phylum Chordata; class Mammalia; order Chiroptera; family Noctilionidae; genus Noctilio; species Noctilio leporinus. Next base: position 257,898 of record PVIW01000248.1, read on the forward strand.
CTGTGCACATAGATATTATGGTGGTTTAAGTATTCAAGGTCAAAAGAGAATCTCTGAGAATCTTTTAGGGAAGGCTTGCGTCCTCTTTTAGAGAGTTTACCTCATTAGGTCAGAGCCACCCAGGAAAACACTCTTCTTATTAACTGAAATCAAATGATTAGGAATCTTTAGTACATCTGCACATTCTCTTCACTTTTGTCACACAACGTGATGGGAGTGACATCCCATCACCTTTGCCCTATTCTGTTGGTTAGAAGCAAGTTGCATGTTACTTCTCATGCTCCAGAGAAGGGATCATGGGACATTGGCTTTCATCTCGGATTGCTGCCTATCATACCATCATGGAGAGTTTGGTAGTTCTCATGAGACAGAAGTAACTTTCCATTTTGGAAATGAGAATTAATCAGAATATTTGGTTGGCAGAGAGACTTTATGGGCCCCACGGGACCTTCATTAAGGATGTACAAAAGCTATAGGTTGACAATGTCTATTTTTGTGCCTGCTTATGAATAAATATTAAAGTTATATAGAATTTGGCCTAATACTTGCTTTCATGGAAAAGACTACTTGATAGGGAAATTATAGGAAAAGAGACCATAGCTGTGGTCTACCTCTAATCTCAGGTGACCATAAATATTTACCAAAATAGAGAGAAGCAAATTGGCTTAAGTTCAGTTTACTTAAGGAGGAAATCATTTGTGTGCTTCCTTGTACATTGTCACAGTGTGGAGTTGCCAGGGAATATTAGAAGGCTACGTTAATAGTTAAGTCACAGATTTGTGTAGCAATTAGTGAAACTTTAAAATAGCATGATAATGGTGTTGGAACAAACATACTCTGGGGAAACTTTTCAAGTCGCAAAGTCTGCCTCTTTATTCAGTCCTAAGTATATTGCTAATAGAGTCAAACTGCAAACCGAAATGTCTGACTACATATAGTGGCTGAATTTTTCAGGTGCTTCAGTTTTTGAGGGATGGATCTAACCTTATCTAAAATCTCTACTGCCTTTTAGGAAAATAATTGACTACAGAACTCCTTTAAATTCTATTTACTTATTTTTAGACAGAGGGGAAGGGAGAGAGAAGAGAGAGGGAGAGAAACCTTGATGTGAGAGAGAAGTATAGATCAGTTGCCTGTCACATGTGCCCCAACCAGGGATTGAATCCTGGACCCTGGACCCTGACTGGGGACTGAACCAGTGACCCACTTTGTGGGGTGATGCTCAACCAACTGAGCCACGCAGGCCAGGGCTGACTAGAAAACTCTTCACAAAATTTATTTAATTCTATCTATGCTAATGATCCTGTAGTCATATGTTATATATCCACCTTGAATAAAAATGTTACAGTATTTGATCCCATGTTGAAAATGGAACATATAAAATTCTTCTAAAACTATCTGATTAAGATAGCTCTTTAAAGTGAATTGCACTTTACTAAGTGGATATGTTTATTGGGTAGAAAATACCCTCTTCTCCAGAGTTTATTGTTTTAAAATTCCCTAATTGGGTTGGAAAAAGTAAACCGAACAAAGCAACCAGAATGGAAATATTAGCAATATTTTCAGTCAGTTATGTCTTGAATTCATCAAAACCAAAGTACCAATTGATAGCTGCACATTTGCTGTTCTGTTTTTCCCTTAGCCTTTCTCCTTTTTGTTTGTTTATTGTGTTTTGTGGTTGTTAATGAACTGATTGAGCGTTCCTTCAGTCTCTAAATTTCTTTAAAATATCAAGTGTGTCTTGTGACCACCGTCAGCTGCAAACACAACATCAATTAACTCACCAAAACAGTCATCGGTGATTAATCTCTAATGACAAGGCTGTTCTCCCTACTGATTAAATTCATTATCAAGTAGCCAGAGCTATAGCACTTCCCAGGGAAGATTTATTACTCTGGAACTACCTTTCTGCCTTGTACTGATGAAGCTAGATCTGGTAAATAAGAAGGATGAAAATGCAAGGAGCTCCTCAGAGTGGCTAGTCTATATGTCCAGTGCTTCAACTCCAAAAAGACCAAGTACATCCTTTAGTATATTCGTATGTCACCTTTAGTTATTCACAAAGCATTTGAAACTGTTTTTATTATCACAGTGGCGGAATGATGGGTCTCCACAGGGTCCTGTGTGAGTCCATCCAGGAAGGTGATTGTTCTTGTTTTCCCACAACCACTTTTGGTATGTCCTATCACCAGCAAAGCTGGGTTTGGGTACGAACTTTCTAAGTGACATCCTTGCCCACTCGCCTCTCTGCCAGCCTATCCACAGCCAAATTAATCTCCCTTATACACAATTTATAGTCTATAATTCAAAACTGCACACACACACACACACACACACACACCAGAACAGCCTTACACCTTTTTTGTATCTAAATTTCATTTGTTCATTCTATTTTTACTTTACAGTTTTTCTACTTACCTGACCCATAGTGACTTCCTTCTCCACCTTATCTATGTGAGTTTTGGCATTTAAAGAGCACCTTCTGTAGCTTAACATGGTTTCTCATGGTTGTTGTGAATCTTCCACGAACTTGTGGGTGCCCGAGGGTAGAGAAGTCCAGACTTGTACTTCACTGTGCCCTGTGTTTCACAGTGGGTCGTACAAGAGTATATCTAAAAACAGTGCCTCTCTCTGAGATTTCTTGGGAAGATAACATGAATTGATTTAATCTATCAAGTTTTCTTTACTCCATCAGCTCTATACTCATCTGAAGATAGATGAAAGAGGAGAGTATTATGCTTAGTGAAATAAGCCAGTCAGCGAAGGACAAATGCCATATGATCTCACCCATTATGGGACAATAATG